>OY754968.1:1374287-1794975 GCA_963576475.1 Molanna angustata
ATATATATATATATATATATATATATATATATATATATATATATTATATATATATATATTATAATATTTTTATCTCGGTTTTCCCGTGTCAGTAGGTCTTGACTAAGACCATTTGTCTTCCGACGTTTCGCCTGAATATCACCAGGCATTTTCAAGGACTTAACGAAAAGCACGCGCGCGACACACGTCTACTCACACTGAAAGCTCACCGTCAAGTGAC
The DNA here is from genome assembly GCA_963576475.1 of Molanna angustata. NCBI lineage: Eukaryota > Metazoa > Arthropoda > Insecta > Trichoptera > Molannidae > Molanna > Molanna angustata. The sequence goes on from OY754968.1 coordinate 1,374,508, forward strand.
TCGTAGCGTATAAGATGGCCGCTTATGTCAAATATTGTTAGCGCGACGTGATTGGCTCCTTGTGACACGCCCACCTGCTGTCGTGTTCGTTGGTAATAATATTTTATCATTATTTTTGTGTTGTGATTTATTGTTAATTTTAGTTGTGACATTAATATTATACGCTACGAGTCACTTGACGGTGAGCTTTCAGTGTGAGTAGACGTGTGTCGCGCGCGTGCTTTTCGTTAAGTCCTTGAAAATGCCTGGTGATATTCAGGCGAAACGTCGGAAGACAAATGGTCTTAGTCAAGACCTACTGACACGGGAAAACCGAGATAAAAATATTATAACATATTTCACCCGTGAAAACATCAAATATAACATATATATATATATATATAAATATATATATATATATATATATATATATATATATATATATATATATATATATATATATATATATATATATATATATATATATATATATATATATATATATATATATATATATATATATATATATATATATATATATATATATATATATATATATATATATATATATATATATATATATATATATAATATATATATATATATATATATATATATATATATATATATATATATATATATATATATATATATATATATATATATATATATATATATATATATATATATATATATATATATATATATATATATATATATATATATATATATATATATATATATATATATATATATATATATATATATATATATATATATATATATATATATATATATATTATATATATATATATATATATATATATATATATATATATATATATATATATATATGTTATATTTGATGTTTTCACGGGTGAAATATGTTATAATATTTTTATCTCGGTTTTCCCGTGTCAGTAGGTCTTGACTAAGACCATTTGTCTTCCGACGTTTCGCCTGAATATCACCAGGCATTTTCAAGGACTGAACGAAAAGCACGCGCGCGACACACGTCTACTCACACTGAAAGCTCACCGTCAAGTGACTCGTAGCGTACAAGATGGCCGCTTATGTCAAATATTGTTAGCGCGACGTGATTGGCTCCTTGTGACACGCCACCTGCTGTCGTGTTCGTTGGTAATAATATTTTATCATTATTTTTGTGTTGTGATTTATTGTTAATTTTAGTTGTGACATTAATATTATTATTGTTGTGTTTTGGGGTTATTTTCGCTATGGTATTATTAATATTATTATTGTATTGTTTGTTATATAAAATGTTCTTCCAGGTACTAGGCAAACGAACTCCGTCGTCCCGATTGTTCATTATATCCCTTCTCTTATATATTTCTATAGCTTCCCTGTAAATTCTGAGAGGTTCACTGTTTAAACTTGCTATTATTTTTGAATGGTCAAAATCTATTGTATGTCCTTCTGTGAGCGAGTGTTGTACAAGTGAGGATGTAAGTTTTTTGTTTCTCATGTCGACTCTGTGCTCCGCTATTCGTGCTTCAACTTTTCGATTGGTTCTTCCTACATAAGTCTTATTGCACGATCCGCACGGTATTTCATATACTCCATGAGCTTCAAGTGGAATGATGTCTTTCGGGTTTCTTAGAAAGGTTGATATTTTATTTGTTGTGCTGAAAACGGTACGTATGTTATTTTTGTTTAATAGACGGCTGATTTTATCGGTGACGCCTTTGATATATGGTAGTCGGGCTGTTGATAATGGTGTTTCATTGGATTTTTCTTTCACTGTTTTTGGACTCTTTAATGCTTTGTTTATTATATAGTCTGAGAAACCATTACAACGTAGAGCATTTTTCGTGTATTCTAATTCTTGTTTTTTATGCTCGTGGTCTGCAATTCTTTTTGATCTTGTTATTAGTGTTTTTGCGACTGAGCATATTTGTGCGGGGTGATGATTGGACGTTGCGTGTAGGTATCTATCGGTGTGTGTGGGCTTTCTATATACTGTGTGCCCCAGTTTACCGTTTGCTTTTTTTAACACTAAAACGTCTAAGAAAGGTATTTGTCTGTTATTTTCCTTCTCCATTGTAGACTTTATATCTTTATGAATGCTGTTAATAGTGTTACTACGAATGTGTCATCCACATATCTTAGCCATTTCTTTGGTTTGAGTATTACTTTCTTTAATACTTCTTCTTCAAACCTCGTCATAAATAAGTTGGCGACTGCTGGTGACAATGACAAACCCATAGGTGCTCCTTTTATTTGCTTGTATGTCTTATTGTTGTAATAAAAAAATGTGTTATTTAAACAGTGATAAAATAAATTTAAAATATCGTCTGTGGTATTGAGTGTTTCTTTGATTATGTCTAGTGTCTCGTTAATTGGAATATTTGTAAATAAAGAAACAACGTCAAAACTCACAAGAATATCTGTACTTTCCAGTTCTAAGTCAGTGATGAGTGATATGAAATGTTCTGAGTTTTTGACATAGGAGTCTGCGGATTCTACATAGGGCTGCAACATATTCGCGAGGAATTTAGAAAGCATTTGTAACGGCGAACCAATGGAACTAACAATTGGTCTGAGAGGAATGTCTTTCTTATGAATTTTTGGAAGACCATATAATTTTGGAAAGCGTGACGACTTCTCTCGTGGAATAAGTGACTTTTTGATATCATCACTAAGTTTTGTTTCCATTATTTTAGTTTTCGTGGTTTTCTCAAGATACGTGATTGGGTTGCTTGCATGTATTTTGTATGCTGGGTCTTCAAGGATATCGGTCATTTTCGATTTATAATCTTCACTGTTCATCACTACTGTGGCATTGCTTTATCAGCTGGAAGGATTATCAAATCTTTGTTGTTGCGTAATTCTTTGAGGGCTATTATTTCTAGTTTTGATAAATTGCATTTTGGTGGTGTATTTTTTCTTAAAATCGAGCATGTTTCTTGTCTAATTGTTTCGGCAGTATTATTGGTGCATTTGTGAATGGCTGATTCAACCGCTGTAATTATTTCTTCTTTAGGAATAGTTTTATATGATACACCATAGTTTAAACCTTTTGAGAGGACGGAAATAGCATTATTATTCAGTTGAAAATTTGATAAATTGTGAATGACCTTGTTTGTATCCAGAGCGGCTTGGTGACAATATTTATTTTCACTTGACGGTGAGCTTTCAGTGTGAGTAGACGTGTGTCGCGCGCGTGCTTTTCGTTAAGTCCTTGAAAATGCCTGGTGATATTCAGGCGAAACGTCGGAAGACAAATGGTCTTAGTCAAGACCTACTGACACGGGAAAACCGAGATAAAAATATTATAATATATATATATATATATATATATATATATATATATATATATATATATATATATATATATATATATATATATATATATATATATATATATATATATTATATATATATATATATATATATATATATATATATATATATATATATATATATATATATATATATATATATATATATATATATATATATATATATATATATATATATATATATATATATATATATATATATATATATATATATATATATATATATATATATATATTATATATATATATTACAATCAAATGAATTATAGCAGTTTTTAGACTTCGAATCATTGAAAATTATTATTTTTTTATTTTATTTCGATCTTTCTAGAATATTATGGGAGATTTAATATATTTTTATAAAATAAAATGCATTTACTATGAATATATAATAGTTTATTGATAATAAAATACGTTTTATGGTAAAATGATCAATATTTAGTAAATCCTCCCTTAGCTTTAATTACTGCTGATATTCTTCTGGGCATGCTGGAGATACATTTAATTGAGATATTTTTTAATTCTGGTGTGTTGTGCCATGCCTCAATTATGTTTTCTATTAGTTGTCTTTTGTTGGTGATGACACCTTTTTTTACAATTGCCCTTTTCAGAGCCTCCCAAACGTTTTCAATTGGATTTAGATCCGGTGAATTTCCTGGCCAATCTAATACCTTTATTTTTTCTCCTTCTAGAAATTTAGTAACGGTTTTCGCTTTGTGGCAGGGTGCAGAATCATGAATAAATACATATTTTCCATTTGGAAACCATTCGGCCACTTGAGGCTTCAGTCTCCCTTTTAAAACTTCTATATACTGGTCCTGGCGCATTGTGCCATTCACAATATACAGCCTTCCCATACCCATCCCACTAATCACTGACCAGATCATTATTGACTGAGGGTGCTTCACTCTTTGGACCACACATTCCTCATTATATTTTTCACCTGGCCTTCTTCTCACATATTGAGTTTTGTCCTGCAGTATTTGGATTGAGGATTCATCAGAAAAACAAACCTGAAAGAACACGAGAAGTTTTCACTAGTCAATTTTATTTAATACAGAAAGTTCATAAAAACTTATTTTACATTCTAATACCTTGCTCCAATCGTCTTCGTTCCAATTTTGGTGTTTTAGTGCCCATTCTAGTCGCTTTTTACGCATTTCAGGTGTTAGTTTTGGCTTTTTCACTGGGCGATAACATTTGAGGTCCATTTCCACCAATCTTCGTCTCAATGTACGATCAGATATATTGACTCCTGTGGTCTGCAAAATAGATTTTATTACTTTTCGAGGCTTCTGTCTATTTTCTAGAGCAACATTTCTGATTTTTCTTTCTGTTCGCGGAGTAGTAATGCGCTTTCGTCCACATTTTCCTATTCGAGATGGTTCAAGGGGTACATTTCCTTTCATTTGCCTACTTATTTTGTGCACAGAATATTGAGAAACATTGGTAAGTGTGGCAATTTCTCGTTGACTGTATTCACAGTGACCAAGAAGGGTTGCAATTTTAGATTTTTTTCTTGGAGTGAGGTCACAAGATCTTCCCATTTCTAAAATAAACCAAAAAATTCTGAAATTCAGCATACATTTAGAAAATAATTTATCAAATTCGTAATAATTTGATAAGTAGTATAATTGTGATAAATATTTAGTAATAAATATTAGGTTTACCTGTTATTTAAAAAAAAATGTAAGAAACACTCAAACACTGTCTCAAATAAACACAAAATCAATGGGCAAAATATTCCATTAACACCCGCACACTCTGTGAAGACCAATACTAAACTGACATTATCGTATCTGGTATGTGACAAACTTCATGTTGATGCTTAAAAAGTGTTGCAAGTACGATAACAATAATGAAGGGAGTTGCCACAATTAAAAATATACTGATGTGATTCGATTTTGCTGGATAACAGCTAAAAATACAATTATTTTTGCATTTTTTTCCTTTGATTGTATTAATTTGGCCACCGTCTGTATATATATACATATATATATATATATATATATATATATATATATATATATATATATATATATATATATATATATATATATATATATATATATATATATATATATATATATATATATATATATATATATATATATATATATATATATATATTATATATATATATATATATATATATATATATATATATATATATATATATATATATATATATATATATATATATATATATATATATATATATATATATATATATATATATATATATACATATATATATATATATATATATATATATATATATATATATATATATATATATATATATATATATATATATATATATATATATATATATATATATATATATATATATATATATATATATATATATATATATATATATATATATATATATATATATATATATATATATATATGTATATATATATATATATATATATATATATATATATATATATATATATATATATATATATATATATATATATATATATATATATATATATATATCTATATATATATATATATATATATATATATATATATATATATATATATATATATATATATATATATATATATATATATATATATATATATATATATATATATATATATATATTATATATATATATATATATATATATTGTGACGTTATTTTGTATTTACACGTCACTATTTAATAATTTTAATTTATATATATATATATATATATATATAATATATATATATATATATATATATATATATATATATATATATATATATATATATATATATATATATATATATATATATATATATATATATATATATATATATATATATATATATATATATATATATATATATATATATATATATATATATATATATATATATATATATATATATATATATATATATATATATATATATATATATATATATATCTATATATATATATATATATATATATATATATATATATATATATATATATATATATATATATATATATATATATATATATATATATATATATATATATATATATATATATATATATATATATATATATATATATATATATATATATTGTGACGTTATTTTGTATTTACACGTCACTATTTAATAATTTTAATTTAATGTTTATAAAAATGTCTTAAACGAACGCACTTCGCAATATTGGCAATATTTCTATAAAAGTTGTAAGGCGAACACAGCCGTGAACGGATTAGCTAGGCGGGTCGAAATATCTATGCCTTTCTTTTCAACGCTGACAGCCGACACGAGGTGTCATCGTTCAACTATGGCCTACGCAAAATTACCCGGCAAAGACTGGAAATTTAAATTCAAAGGAGGCTGGGTAAGTTCTCTATCTAATTTCATCGATCCTCGTCTATATAAAGTATCTGGCATGAGTCACGTTCGCTAATTTAACTGAATTCTTGCAGGAAATATAACCGCCTCCTTTGTCCTTTGTCCTTTGTTCTTTGTTCCTTGCTTCCTTGCTTCTTTGCTTTCTTCTTTACTTTCTTTGTCTTGTTTGTTCATGCTGTCTTGTCATCATTCTTCAACATTGGTGTACTTTACTATGTACACCATGGATGACTGAAAATGAATGGTTTTAAATATCATGGTTGGTGCATGCTCACATTTGCACATCATGACTTGATGATGACTGGAACACCTGTAAATTGTACTTCAAATCGACGTAAATACTACGATGGTAGTTCTCATCACAACAATTGTATCTGCTGATCATCTTCAAGAAGATGGAAATTCCTAAAACTGTTTCGTTTCTTGATTATTATAAAAAAAACATATGAAATACTGATATCATTTGAAAATTTAGTTGAATCTGTTTAATTATGTCATGTCTGATATTTCTTTTTATTATACACCACATGGTCTAGAAAAACATTTAAAAACTTGTAAATTGTAATTTAAGAATTAAATTATTTTATTAAAATGACAAATATTTAGCTTAGTTCAGGTAACGTAGATAACTGTATCATATTTAACACTCCTTGCCAACCATGATATGAATAAATTGTAATTTCTTTTGTATTTGTGCGTTTCTTTCATCACTTGGTCTTCCCTACAATCACATCTGACTCAGCTTTTCATGTTTTAATTACTGTTTCATTGAACAGAAAATTCTTATTTGATACTTAAATATATTCTTTTTTTTGTCTTAATCAATAAACAACACGCTCTGAGATACTGAGATATTTGCATTATTTTAAATGAGTCTCATTGCAATATCGCTGACTGCTGGTGGTAAGGTTTTATGGTGAGTATAATTTTAGCTTCTCTTTACCTTTGCAATTGTCGGCCCAAAGTGGGGCAGGATTTTTTAAAAAAATTGAAGAGCGCGGACTATTAGGATTTAAATTCCATTTGTATTTTTTATTTTTATTGATTGTAAGACTGGCGCCCATTCTATAACTCTTTTAAAGTCAGATGTTTGTGTGGGACAGATTAGTGTTTGTAGAGAACGTAAAATTGATAATTAGTTCGTATACTTTGTGGTAGCGATTCCTTTCCTTCCTTAAACCCATCCTTAATCTGAGGACTGCGCAGAATCCATCGTCATGAAAGCCGAGCTGTGAGATTATATTCAGGAGATGACCAGAAGTCAACCAAACTATTTCTAAAAAGTGTGGAAGAGCCCATTATGACCAGTCTTATTCGAGAAATACCATTCAAGAAATCTACTCAATCAGGTTGTATTGTAAACTAATAAATAATTAAATGTCGTGAGGACTATAACATAAAAATTCACATTCTTTTCAGTACAAAACTTGAGTTGTCATCAATTATTATTAATGTCTATTTTTTTGTAAATCTATAAATTGATTAGAATTATTTTTCTGATTTCATAATTAAAATGTCACATTTTAACTGAACATACATAATGAGGGTATCAAATTTTTATAATTGAAACTGTCTTCAAAAAGCATCAGGTTGTATAATTTTAATTTGTCGTTGGACTGTGCTAAATGTTATTTCATGTTTGGTTTGCATTATTAATGTTGAATACCTATGTTATAGATAAAAGTATATGAATCTTTATAAGCGTTGTAATTTCCTTTTTGCTAATATACAACATAGTATACATTTTTCTTATGTCGGTCATAAAATTTGAACTTGTAAAAAATAATTATAAAAATCATATGTGGGGTAGAAATTAATTAGGAGATTGTTGTGGTAATTAACAAAAACAAGTCTGTCTGATACCTGCAGGCAGTGATCATTGTTGCATGGCACTTAATGTTTTTTTCTTGTAACAAGTGAAAATAATCAATGTCTTTTTAAATAATGATATTATTGTTATAATACTCTTCGATAATAATAAAAAGTTTTCTTAATTCATGTTGAATCAATATAATTAAAAGGAAATGGTGTTTTAAAACAATTTGAGTTTTTATTCTCTGTGGGGAACATGTGTTTCTTTCTCAATTTTTGATGTTAAAAGTTCAGCTATGTTGTATAAAATAATAACTGAAAATGTTCTTTTAAATTGAATCTCAAATCAATGTGTGCTATAGGGAGTTTTGTTTATGATTGTAATGAATATGCAATTAAATATTTTCACTTTTACAGATGGAAAGTGTTGGTGAATTCTATGAAATATTTTTTGGGAATGCGGAATTTGAATCTGCTGTATAATCACAAAAAATCAAGGCTCGGAGAGATGATATTTCTATATGGATTTTGGTCTATTTCTTATTTAAGGTATTCCATGTTTATTAATTTGGTCTGACATAAACTTATGATGTAATATTGTCATCTCTGAGAATGATTTAGTTTGAATTTACCAAATGTAATGTTGCTTCTTGATGATAATAACTTCATTTTTATATGGAAATGAGTCTTGTTTCTATTATGAATAAATTGTTTAATGTTTCATATTATATTTATGTTGTCCAATGTGTGGTACACAGTATCGACCTACAACAACATGTTACGCTGGTTATTCAATAGAAAGTAATGTTAATAATTCTGAAATGTTATGGAACTCATCGTTCAAATGATAGAATCTTTTATGTATAACAATACACTTTTTGTATAATCTATTTGACATTTTACTGACTATAATCATTGTAGTTTATTTTAGAAATGATTAACAATCATTAAAATTAATGTCGGGGATATAATACTGTTTTAAAGTTAAAATAAATGAAAATTAATTATATTCTTTTGTCAAAAGTGTAATTAACGCCATCTATACGGCGGGAGGAAAACTTATGTAGTTGCATGACTACTCGTGCTGCAACTAAATAGTTGGTTCTGAGTTATGAAATATTTGTAATTGTTAGATATGATTGTATATTAATTGGAAATAATGCACGATGTAAACTAATATGTTAATTTTATAAAGGAACTCTTCTTTTTTTGTAATTGTCATACACATTACAAAGATTATTGTTTTCGGTACGAATAATTAATCATGTTGTATCAAATCATCCTATATTGTGAGTAATAAGCTGATGTTATAAAATCATTCGTACGTTTCTGTACTTTCTTTTGACATTTCCACAATATAAAATTTCTTTAAAAATGGAACGTATAGATGACGAGTCAATTACGGGGATGAAATTATATTACGGTGTGGTGCGGTGTCGGATTTTTGGATAGGCTTTGGATGGACAGATTTCTGTTTAATAATCTTGTTCAGCCTTGGGTGTTCAACTGTTTGGCATTGGGCGCACTGTGATGATTTCTATTTTGTGTATTTGAACAAGTGGCGAACAAATCCAACATTATGCTTTTAAATTTGATTAATTTGATTTTGACATCAACTTTCTTAGGAATGTAATTTTTAATTGATTAATACTTTGCTTAAAGTTTTGAAGTAGTTACTTAGTTTTGAATTTATAGCTTTATGAAAATTATAAATTGATGATTTCATCAAAGTATGCTGTTGCGTTATATGAATGATACAGTAAATATCTCAACGGGATATACACCTTATTTTCTTTTTCACGGTCGTGAACAAATTCTGTCAGGTGAGATGCATCAACGGTATCAACCTGGACCCATCTCAGTAGATGATATGCAAATAGAAAAGCCCCATGATTATGCTGAAATGCTAGATGAATTAAGAATTGTTTTTTTTGAAGTTCAGAAGAATCTTATGTCAGCTTTTAAACGCAATGCCACTTTGTATAACAAAAATAGGGTAGAACGCTCTTATAATGTAGGTGACTTTGTCTACCGGAGAAATTTTGTAAACTCCAAAGGCGCTGAATTCTTTTCATCAAAATTAGCTCCACGCTTTGTTAGAAACAAAATTATAGCAAAAATATCACCTGTAGTTTATACATTAGCGAATGAACAAAATAAGTCTGTAGGGAACTTTCACATTAAGGATCTCTTAAAACCAGATTAATATTAAAATTTTTGATGTCTGTATCATCAGTATGATACAACTGTATCATATAATTTGTATGTTTTCATTGCCAATACATGACATCCATATCTGCTTAATGCTATTATCATTCTCAGGATTATAATGTGTCAGATGACCAAATTAATCAAACATTGATAAATGTTTACACTGTAAATATACTGTTTTTTTTATAATGAGAAATTTCTCGAGGAACATATTGGTACTCTGATGGCATATGTTTAATATGATGGGTTCCTCGACAAATTTAAATTTGATTATATTGTGAGGAATGCTGTGATGGAGTATTTCTTCACAATATTAAGATGTCATACACTTTAGTTTTCATTCAGATGAGTTAGTTCTATTTTTATGTCAAAATTTGTAGAGCTACATTGTACTTTCTTTTTTTTATATTAAAATGTTATCCTATATTGTTTAGATATTGGACTATAAAACTAACATTATATATATATATATATATATATATATATATATATATATATATATATATATATATATATATATATATATATATATATATATATATATATATATATATATATATATATATATATATATATATATATATATATATATATATATATATATATATATATATATATATATATATATATATATATATATATATATATATATATATATATATATATATATATATATATATATATATATATATATATATATATATATATATATATATATATATATATATATATATATATATATATATATATATATATATTGTGACGTTATTTTGTATTTACACGTCACTATTTAATAATTTTAATTTAATGTTTATAAAAATGTCTTAAACGAACGCACTTCGCAATATTGGCAATATTTCTATAAAAGTTGTAAGGCGAACACAGCCGTGAACGGATTAGCTAGGCGGGTCGAAATATCTATGCCTTTCTTTTCAACGCTGACAGCCGACACGAGGTGTCATCGTTCAACTATGGCCTACGCAAAATTACCCGGCAAAGACTGGAAATTTAAATTCAAAGGAGGCTGGGTAAGTTCTCTATCTAATTTCATCGATCCTCGTCTATATAAAGTATCTGGCATGAGTCACGTTCGCTAATTTAACTGAATTCTTGCAGGAAATATAACCGCCTCCTTTGTCCTTTGTCCTTTGTTCTTTGTTCCTTGCTTCCTTGCTTCTTTGCTTTCTTCTTTACTTTCTTTGTCTTGTTTGTTCATGCTGTCTTGTCATCATTCTTCAACATTGGTGTACTTTACTATGTACACCATGGATGACTGAAAATGAATGGTTTTAAATATCATGGTTGGTGCATGCTCACATTTGCACATCATGACTTGATGATGACTGGAACACCTGTAAATTGTACTTCAAATCGACGTAAATACTACGATGGTAGTTCTCATCACAACAATTGTATCTGCTGATCATCTTCAAGAAGATGGAAATTCCTAAAACTGTTTCGTTTCTTGATTATTATAAAAAAAACATATGAAATACTGATATCATTTGAAAATTTAGTTGAATCTGTTTAATTATGTCATGTCTGATATTTCTTTTTATTATACACCACATGGTCTAGAAAAACATTTAAAAACTTGTAAATTGTAATTTAAGAATTAAATTATTTTATTAAAATGACAAATATTTAGCTTAGTTCAGGTAACGTAGATAACTGTATCATATTTAACACTCCTTGCCAACCATGATATGAATAAATTGTAATTTCTTTTGTATTTGTGCGTTTCTTTCATCACTTGGTCTTCCCTACAATCACATCTGACTCAGCTTTTCATGTTTTAATTACTGTTTCATTGAACAGAAAATTCTTATTTGATACTTAAATATATTCTTTTTTTTGTCTTAATCAATAAACAACACGCTCTGAGATACTGAGATATTTGCATTATTTTAAATGAGTCTCATTGCAATATCGCTGACTGCTGGTGGTAAGGTTTTATGGTGAGTATAATTTTAGCTTCTCTTTACCTTTGCAATTGTCGGCCCAAAGTGGGGCAGGATTTTTTAAAAAAATTGAAGAGCGCGGACTATTAGGATTTAAATTCCATTTGTATTTTTTATTTTTATTGATTGTAAGACTGGCGCCCATTCTATAACTCTTTTAAAGTCAGATGTTTGTGTGGGACAGATTAGTGTTTGTAGAGAACGTAAAATTGATAATTAGTTCGTATACTTTGTGGTAGCGATTCCTTTCCTTCCTTAAACCCATCCTTAATCTGAGGACTGCGCAGAATCCATCGTCATGAAAGCCGAGCTGTGAGATTATATTCAGGAGATGACCAGAAGTCAACCAAACTATTTCTAAAAAGTGTGGAAGAGCCCATTATGACCAGTCTTATTCGAGAAATACCATTCAAGAAATCTACTCAATCAGGTTGTATTGTAAACTAATAAATAATTAAATGTCGTGAGGACTATAACATAAAAATTCACATTCTTTTCAGTACAAAACTTGAGTTGTCATCAATTATTATTAATGTCTATTTTTTTGTAAATCTATAAATTGATTAGAATTATTTTTCTGATTTCATAATTAAAATGTCACATTTTAACTGAACATACATAATGAGGGTATCAAATTTTTATAATTGAAACTGTCTTCAAAAAGCATCAGGTTGTATAATTTTAATTTGTCGTTGGACTGTGCTAAATGTTATTTCATGTTTGGTTTGCATTATTAATGTTGAATACCTATGTTATAGATAAAAGTATATGAATCTTTATAAGCGTTGTAATTTCCTTTTTGCTAATATACAACATAGTATACATTTTTCTTATGTCGGTCATAAAATTTGAACTTGTAAAAAATAATTATAAAAATCATATGTGGGGTAGAAATTAATTAGGAGATTGTTGTGGTAATTAACAAAAACAAGTCTGTCTGATACCTGCAGGCAGTGATCATTGTTGCATGGCACTTAATGTTTTTTTCTTGTAACAAGTGAAAATAATCAATGTCTTTTTAAATAATGATATTATTGTTATAATACTCTTCGATAATAATAAAAAGTTTTCTTAATTCATGTTGAATCAATATAATTAAAAGGAAATGGTGTTTTAAAACAATTTGAGTTTTTATTCTCTGTGGGGAACATGTGTTTCTTTCTCAATTTTTGATGTTAAAAGTTCAGCTATGTTGTATAAAATAATAACTGAAAATGTTCTTTTAAATTGAATCTCAAATCAATGTGTGCTATAGGGAGTTTTGTTTATGATTGTAATGAATATGCAATTAAATATTTTCACTTTTACAGATGGAAAGTGTTGGTGAATTCTATGAAATATTTTTTGGGAATGCGGAATTTGAATCTGCTGTATAATCACAAAAAATCAAGGCTCGGAGAGATGATATTTCTATATGGATTTTGGTCTATTTCTTATTTAAGGTATTCCATGTTTATTAATTTGGTCTGACATAAACTTATGATGTAATATTGTCATCTCTGAGAATGATTTAGTTTGAATTTACCAAATGTAATGTTGCTTCTTGATGATAATAACTTCATTTTTATATGGAAATGAGTCTTGTTTCTATTATGAATAAATTGTTTAATGTTTCATATTATATTTATGTTGTCCAATGTGTGGTACACAGTATCGACCTACAACAACATGTTACGCTGGTTATTCAATAGAAAGTAATGTTAATAATTCTGAAATGTTATGGAACTCATCGTTCAAATGATAGAATCTTTTATGTATAACAATACACTTTTTGTATAATCTATTTGACATTTTACTGACTATAATCATTGTAGTTTATTTTAGAAATGATTAACAATCATTAAAATTAATGTCGGGGATATAATACTGTTTTAAAGTTAAAATAAATGAAAATTAATTATATTCTTTTGTCAAAAGTGTAATTAACGCCATCTATACGGCGGGAGGAAAACTTATGTAGTTGCATGACTACTCGTGCTGCAACTAAATAGTTGGTTCTGAGTTATGAAATATTTGTAATTGTTAGATATGATTGTATATTAATTGGAAATAATGCACGATGTAAACTAATATGTTAATTTTATAAAGGAACTCTTCTTTTTTTGTAATTGTCATACACATTACAAAGATTATTGTTTTCGGTACGAATAATTAATCATGTTGTATCAAATCATCCTATATTGTGAGTAATAAGCTGATGTTATAAAATCATTCGTACGTTTCTGTACTTTCTTTTGACATTTCCACAATATAAAATTTCTTTAAAAATGGAACGTATAGATGACGAGTCAATTACGGGGATGAAATTATATTACGGTGTGGTGCGGTGTCGGATTTTTGGATAGGCTTTGGATGGACAGATTTCTGTTTAATAATCTTGTTCAGCCTTGGGTGTTCAACTGTTTGGCATTGGGCGCACTGTGATGATTTCTATTTTGTGTATTTGAACAAGTGGCGAACAAATCCAACATTATGCTTTTAAATTTGATTAATTTGATTTTGACATCAACTTTCTTAGGAATGTAATTTTTAATTGATTAATACTTTGCTTAAAGTTTTGAAGTAGTTACTTAGTTTTGAATTTATAGCTTTATGAAAATTATAAATTGATGATTTCATCAAAGTATGCTGTTGCGTTATATGAATGATACAGTAAATATCTCAACGGGATATACACCTTATTTTCTTTTTCACGGTCGTGAACAAATTCTGTCAGGTGAGATGCATCAACGGTATCAACCTGGACCCATCTCAGTAGATGATATGCAAATAGAAAAGCCCCATGATTATGCTGAAATGCTAGATGAATTAAGAATTGTTTTTTTTGAAGTTCAGAAGAATCTTATGTCAGCTTTTAAACGCAATGCCACTTTGTATAACAAAAATAGGGTAGAACGCTCTTATAATGTAGGTGACTTTGTCTACCGGAGAAATTTTGTAAACTCCAAAGGCGCTGAATTCTTTTCATCAAAATTAGCTCCACGCTTTGTTAGAAACAAAATTATAGCAAAAATATCACCTGTAGTTTATACATTAGCGAATGAACAAAATAAGTCTGTAGGGAACTTTCACATTAAGGATCTCTTAAAACCAGATTAATATTAAAATTTTTGATGTCTGTATCATCAGTATGATACAACTGTATCATATAATTTGTATGTTTTCATTGCCAATACATGACATCCATATCTGCTTAATGCTATTATCATTCTCAGGATTATAATGTGTCAGATGACCAAATTAATCAAACATTGATAAATGTTTACACTGTAAATATACTGTTTTTTTTATAATGAGAAATTTCTCGAGGAACATATTGGTACTCTGATGGCATATGTTTAATATGATGGGTTCCTCGACAAATTTAAATTTGATTATATTGTGAGGAATGCTGTGATGGAGTATTTCTTCACAATATTAAGATGTCATACACTTTAGTTTTCATTCAGATGAGTTAGTTCTATTTTTATGTCAAAATTTGTAGAGCTACATTGTACTTTCTTTTTTTTATATTAAAATGTTATCCTATATTGTTTAGATATTGGACTATAAAACTAACATTTTCCAAGGAAAATTGTCTAGTATATGTCATACAGATTGTGTTGATGGTAAATATGATCCTGAATGAAAACCTAAGTATATCAATTTGATAAAAGGTTATATCTAGAGCTCCTTTTTGTTTCATGTAGGTTACTGTATAATATGTAATGTTCTTGTTATGAACCAGTTTCATATTGTAATATGAAATTGATTGTTATATGTCATGGTATAACTTAAAATGCTGAAATGCCACTATATTCTGTTTTTTTTATTACAATATTAGGAAATTTATTTGATAATTCACTCATTTGTCTACCATATAAGAGTTATATCTATGGTATCACGTGCATGGAATGCCATGGTCTTCTTCCAGATAACTGTGTCGACCAACTCAGTTATCGTAGACTGCATCTGGAGATTTAGTTTGGTCAACTAGATGTCTGATGTAATCAAAACGAAGAGACACTGATCATTGTCTGTCACATGAGATACATGAGGTGACACACTTGCTGTGCGATAGAAGATATTACAAATTATTGAATGTTACAAATTTTCTCAATTCTTGTCATTTTGTAGATTATTTTTTATATAACTTTGCATGGACTAGTGTCCTTAATCATAACAAAGAGACACTGTCACATGAGATACATGAGGTGACACACTTGCTGTGCGATAGAAGATATTACAAATTATTGAATGTTACAAATTTTCTCAATTCTTGTCATTTTGTAGATTATTTTTTATATAACTTTGCATGTACTAGTGTCCTTAATCATGACGAAGAGACACTGTTACATGACATACATGAGGTGACACACTTGGTGTGCGATAGAAGATATCACAAATTATTGAATGTTACAAATTTTCTCAATTCTTGTCATTTTGTAGATTATTTTTATATAATTTTGTATGTACTAGTGTCCTTAATCATGACGAAGAGACACTGTTACATGACATACATGAGGAGACACACTTGCTGTGCAATAGAAAGAGTTACAATTTATTAGACGTTATAAATTTTTATTAAATTTAGTCATTAGATATTACATTTTTGATGTTCTGTCTGGCTGATGCTTTTATGTATGACATATTGGGTAATCTATTACCAAACCTGATCTCTAATACCATGATATATAACAACATTTTAGTTAAGATTGAATTCTGTTATGATCAAAATAGTGTAATGCAAATTCAATATTGGACTTATCACATTCTTGAAATATTAATTTTAAAATTGCATTATATTATTATTTGTTATGGAGAAATAAGATGCTGGTATGAAATTTCTTTTGTTTAATATAAAAATGTTTTTCATCTGGGATCAAAGTGGATAAATTTTATGCATTTATCTTCCCGATGAATTTTCTTATCATGGGTAAGGTGTTTATAGGAGGTACTCATGATAACTGATGTTTATAGTTATTGATAATGATTATTAGAATAATGATATTTTACATTTGCTATGTCTGACACATAAATCTTTCATAGACAAATTTACATGTTAGCTTTCACATTTCTTGGCTTACAATTAAGACTTGCATGTATGATACTGAGCTAAGCTCACAATTTGATATGATGACTATGATGCTGTTTTAACTGGGAAAATATTCTGAACTTTAAATTTTCCCTATGATGAAATTTTATCGTGAGTTAAGGTGTTTATAGGATGGACTCACGATAACTGTATCACGCTTGAAGATACATGGTATCTGAGTGATTCTGTTTCAACATGAGAGCCTCTTCCGCAGATTCTAGCTCACAATGAGAATTAGCACAAATGATAGCTAATCCAAGCTCACAATATGGAGACAAGATGAAAAGCTAAGATGGGGTTTCCTTAGTTTTCCATCGATACAAAAAAAATAATGAACGCTTCTCGGGAGTGTCATTGAAGGGGTTAAATAATCAAACGTGAGTGGACTGAAAACGTTCACCACTAGATCTGTAAATACTGTATTATAATTGTTATTACGTCTGTTTTATGAACAGAGGGGTTCATTTAAATGAATAGTAATCTTGACAGCAAGTATGTCAAAATTTGGAATTTTTATTTAATATGAAAATTTTCTGTTTCAGCTAGTTTAAGAATTTTATATATTTTTATGGTAGATAATTTTTGTTTTTTTTATTATGTAACTGTTCCAGATCTGCCACCAGTTATTTAAATGACGAGGATATGTCGTTATCAGCGACATAGACTTATGTCATTTGAACTCTATTTCTAACATTTTCCTTATCCTTAAATTGTAGGTGTTTTTCCTCGCGGGATTCGGTTGAGTTGGAGAACATGGGACTTATGCCAGTTATATTCACTAATTTCTGTTTTTCAAATTTACTATCAAAACACTTTTTTTTCTTTTTTTTGTTAACAGAGGAGGTATGTGACGTTATTTTGTATTTACACGTCACTATTTAATAATTTTAATTTAATGTTTATAAAAATGTCTTAAACGAACGCACTTCGCAATATTGGCAATATTTCTAAAAAAGTTGTAAGGCGAACACAGCCGTGAACGGATTAGCTAGGCGGGTCGAAATATCTATGCCTTTCTTTTCAACGCTGACAGCCGACACGAGGTGTCATCGTTCAACTATGGCCTACGCAAAATTACCCGGCAAAGACTGGAAATTTAAATTCAAAGGAGGCTGGGTAAGTTCTCTATCTAATTTCATCGATCCTCGTCTATATAAAGTATCTGGCATGAGTCACGTTCGCTAATTTAACTGAATTCTTGCAGGAAATATAACCGCCTCCTTTGTCCTTTGTCCTTTGTTCTTTGTTCCTTGCTTCCTTGCTTCTTTGCTTTCTTCTTTACTTTCTTTGTCTTGTTTGTTCATGCTGTCTTGTCATCATTCTTCAACATTGGTGTACTTTACTATGTACACCATGGATGACTGAAAATGAATGGTTTTAAATATCATGGTTGGTGCATGCTCACATTTGCACATCATGACTTGATGATGACTGGAACACCTGTAAATTGTACTTCAAATCGACGTAAATACTACGATGGTAGTTCTCATCACAACCATCTTCAAGAAGATGGAAATTCCTAAAACTGTTTCGTTTCTTGATTATTATAAAAAAAACATATGAAATACTGATATCATTTGAAAATTTAGTTGAATCTGTTTAATTATGTCATGTCTGATATTTCTTTTTATTATACACCACATGGTCTAGAAAAACATTTAAAAACTTGTAAATTGTAATTTAAGAATTAAATTATTTTATTAAAATGACAAATATTTAGCTTAGTTCAGGTAACGTAGATAACTGTATCATATTTAACACTCCTTGCCAACCATGATATGAATAAATTGTAATTTCTTTTGTATTTGTGCGTTTCTTTCATCACTTGGTCTTCCCTACAATCACATCTGACTCAGCTTTTCATGTTTTAATTACTGTTTCATTGAACAGAAAATTCTTATTTGATACTTAAATATATTCTTTTTTTTGTCTTAATCAATAAACAACACGCTCTGAGATACTGAGATATTTGCATTATTTTAAATGAGTCTCATTGCAATATCGCTGACTGCTGGTGGTAAGGTTTTATGGTGAGTATAATTTTAGCTTCTCTTTACCTTTGCAATATATATATATATATATATATATATATATATATATATATATATATATATATATATATATATATATATATATATATATATATATATATATATATATATATATATATATATATATATATATATATATATATATATATATATATATATATATATATATATATATATATATATATATATATATATATATATATATATATATATATATATATATATATATATATATATATATATATATATATATATATATATATATATATATATATATATATATATATATATATATATATATATATATATATATATATATATATATATATATATATATATATATATATATATATATATATATATATATATATATATATATATATATATATATATATATATATATATATATATATATATATATATATATATATATATATATATATATATGCTTAGGTACATATGAAAGCGAATGCAACAGACAGAAGTATGTACTCATAGGTATCTTTGAAGAGATCTCAAGCAGAGATAGAGGGATGGAGAGAGATTTGAATATGAAGACAAGGAAGACCACAAGACATTCCTACAGGGCTTACGACCTGTCATCGGCTGGCTTAAGCGATCACTTTGCGCCATGGCAACATAAACGCCTCTACCTTAGAATATTTACTATTTAGCCTATCCAGCCTCTTAAGCCTTTATATCATTATGCATTAGCCTTAATTTTATTTTGAACAAGCTGGATTTTGTTAAATGTCATGCCATAAACCATGCAGCTAATGAAATGTTCTACAATCGGCTTCCCATGTTTCAAGTATATTTTTGTGATCCTTAATTAGAATGAAGTCACCCGATCCACAGAAAAAACTACTTTTATTACAGAACTCCTCTTTGTTTCTTAGAACCAATAATCAAGAAAGAGCTTGCGCCTTGGCATCATTAAATAGCTCTACATAAAACCTTATTATTAATGTAGGAAAAAAATGTAATCTTTATCAATGGTTATGTTTTAATTTCAATAATAATTCTTTGGATTGTAACGATTCCTTTAAAGACTCCCAAAGAGGGGTTGGACGATTTATCTAACGTTAGGATCTTAACTTTCCTTTCACGGACGATAAAGTCTACGGATACTCGGACGAAATGGCTATTAGCTGTGTACCTTTCTTCTGTAAGAAAAGTTCCGAATGGGAAGACTAACGATAAAGGGGGCATAAGACGTCTGCTTTACTGAAGATATCCGTTACACAACAGACTATCCGGAGACTGAATGGAGTCTGTGTACTGCCTTTGATTTGCTACCACAATAAATATATACTATACGTATTTCATTTGATATCCTCTCGTGTTCAAAGACGTCTTTTGAAGGTAAAAAGGTACTATTTAATGTACACTTTTAAACGCGTATAATAAAGCTTTCTAATGAGTGTTCTAAATTTATCGAAATTATCAAGCACAAGAACGATTTTTGATTTAATTTGTTTGTTTGAAATAATCCAGGGTATATTGGACACCCCTGACCTAATTGAAATGATAAAATTCAGAGTACCTACAAATTTTGCTTCACGTCAAAATGCACCTTTTCATATAGAGAATATTCGAATTAATTTCATTATGAACTCACCAATGCATAGATTGCACCGCCTTGGAAACCAATATAGTGCAGTTGATATATTTAAGGCTACGATTATTTACACGACTCAACCATAGACGAAAACCAAAAATAACCACAGAAAACGCAGATAAATCAAGTTATATAAATATTTACCTTTGTTTATACTTCGTTATAATTGTAGATCTCGATGAAAAAATGATTTATAAAATTAAGTAAATGTAATAAGATGCTAATATTATTTATTTTTTCTTCAAGTTTGTTTCCATGATGCATTTTTATGACCATTGAAAAAATGACCAATGTAAATATTTATGTATTTTGATTTATCTGCGCTTTCTATGGTTATAAATGACCTAAAAACATAGACGACGTCAGAAAATTTGTCGTGTAAATAGACACTTTTTGGCGGGAAAACGCTTTTCCCGCCAATTTCGGTCGTAAAAATAGTGGCACCGTATATTTAATGTACACACTATAGATGTTTTCAAAAGGATGCTTAGCGCAAATTATATTTTTTGATTTTTGGTTTGTTTATTTTCTAGTTTAAAAATAGAATCTGTTTTGAATCATGTTTGTTTATTGAAATTTTTTTCTTCTTCTTTTTTTTGTGTCTAATTTTTGTTTTCGCTTGCTTTTTTATCATTATCTCTATTTTTTTTATAATATTGTATTATGTTGTCTTAAATTATCCTTTATTTTACTATTTTTTTATTATTTGTGTTATTGATGTATTTGCACTTATTGTTGTTTTGTTGTACCTACATTGTTATTATTTATCTTGTCTTTTATTGTAAATGCCCTATTAAGGGCGTACATATGTAATAAATAAATAAATAAATTAATATTTCATTTTTTTTAATTATCAGAAGTTTTTTTATTGAATAACTTTATATTAAGAGGCACTCTTTATACCGAGGTTTTAAACTGCCTGAAATAGATAGGCATTTTCCCAAGTGGCAGCCAACGTCCTTGGTGGACGATGACTAAAGAGATAAGAGAAAAGATACTAAGGGTCGTATAAAACATGTTTTATTTGAATTTATAAGATTCACTTTTAATATACAATTTAATTATTCGAACATGTAATAATTGTTATGTGAATTTAGGCCGTTAATTTAGGCTCACTACTCCGCCATTTCGGACCCTTTGGTTGTTTTTGGTTAATTAAATATCATGCATTATTCAAGAGACGGAGAGAGATCTTAATAAATTGGTAGATTTGGGAGTCAACAGTGAATTCTCCGAACAGTCAACGGGCTCAACGTGAATTAAAATTTAATTGGAGAGGCTCCTCTCATAATGGGTACGTTTAGTCAAAGCTTTTCAAAAACACTTCAAAGTAATGGATATAAGCGATTTTAAAGACGACCTTTACAAAATAATAAATTTTAATAAATGCCTACACATAATAATTAAACGAATTTCGTGCCATATTGAATTTCAGCGCTTCATTTGCAAAGCAATTATTTTTCAGTCATCATCAACCAAATTTCATGCTATTTTGTAGATATATAGGTATTTTGATTTTATTTTAAGAAGGGGGTTTTTGCCACTAAAACATCTTCCATACCAGACGAGTTGGTTAGATTTATATCATTTAGCTGTCCCTATATCATGGCAAACAAACGCTTTTTGTATATGTCCACGGCAGTTTGAAAAGATATCTTTTCGATTTCACTTATCCGATTCGTCCTCATGTCATCGGTTTTACTATGTACTGCAAATTCAATACCAATCTCGAACTTTTCGCTAAGAACCTACTTTTGTTACGGAGAATGATGCGGTAGGTACAGTGTAATTTTCGTAAGTTTGTGTCTTTTTGCTTGGTTGGTATATGTGCAAATCGCCCCCCTCCACGGCGAAATGGCTCAAGAAGTTTGATGAAAAGTATAGGGATGTTTACTTAAAAGTCGATCATTTGAATGTACTCGTATCGTATATACGCAGGCATGTCGAAACTCTAAACGAAAATTTAATGCTTTGTGAATACTCGTATAAGACAGCATATTCTATGAGATACTAGATACTCCATGTCGATATTCCGGCGGAAACTACAACCCATTAGATATGCAGACCTTAGAGCGATTATTGCCAAATGGCAATATCTTCATCTTCTTCTCTTCTTCTTCCTAGCCTTCCCTCCTCTGCTGGATGTAGGCCTCTTCCTGTGCCGCTTCAAACCATTTCTTTCCGGCGACCACAACAATATCGTCGGCCCATCTTTTATGTGGCCTATGTCTCCTAACTAACCAGTTTTTTCATCTCAGAGAAGCAATAATTCCGAGGGAAATAATATTTAAATACATACATAGGTACCTACATATAAAAATAAAATGACAATATAATTATAAATAATAAAAATCAACTTTAATAAGGTAAATATGTTCCACTTAATCACTTTAAAATAAGTGATTAAGTGGAACTTATGAAGTCTTATGAAGATTCAACTGTCATCTCTGGAAACAAATATTAAAAAAAAAAAAAAATAGTATCAATAATGGGAGACCACAGAGGAAATGGACTGGATGGAAGCAGAGTGCCCAGGATAGAGAGAAATGGAAAACCCAGGAAGAGGCCTATATCCAGCAGTGGAGTGTTAGGGGCTAAAAAGAAGAAGAAGCATCAATAATTATTTATTATATTTTTATTTTCTTTTAATAAAAAAAATAAAAATTTAGAGACATCTCTGAATATATCTCGCAAACTTATCAAGGACGGCTTTTCTTATAACTTATCGGAAAAATTCCGTTACTAAGCGGATACTCAAACCAATCGCGTACGTGTATTATAATAATTTACAATAATATTGAGAAATCTTTTCACAGTTCACTGATAGATGTCATTTGAAATTTAAATAAATATGCATACTTTTACTCGTAAAAAAAGACAACACATTTTGATTGTTTTTAAAATTTTATACCTAACGAAAATGATTAAACATCTCGAATTACTGCCTTCAAAAGATCACATTATAACTTTTATTATTATTCTGTTGGAGGTACCTATTTATTTTATTTTATTTCATCTCAACAGCTATTTCATAAATTGCTTAAAAACATAACACATATCAAAGCCAATTACAAAGAAGTCTTAAATTATTTTAAAAATAATGCTGTAAAAAGTAAATTTTGTAGTTAGATATTCAATATACCTACTTATAAATTATACGTTTGTGTGACGAAAAGAATGGTCACTTATACTGTAAGAAAATGAAAACCAAAATATGGACAAATACTTATCTCTAGCGGCCAAATACCAAAACATGTATTAAAACAGATTCGAGTGCCGTCAATTTGAATACAATATTATTTAGATAATAAACATAATATACAATTTTTCTTATAACCCCTATTTAAGAGAAAAAAGGATATAGAAATAACTAGATATTAAAAATATTAACAGTAAAAAATATATGGCAAAGTATAAAAAAACAACAATAAATAGAACACGACTTATTATCCATTGCAACGAAAGAAAGGAGAGGGGAAGATTGCCAAGAAACTGGTCATTAGGTCATCAAATTAGTCTCCAGAATGTGGCAACTTGTTATTAGATGCGTATTAAATCAATATTTGACGAAGTAGGCGCCTGTAAGTAGCCCGAGAAGAAAAAAATACAAAATACAAATAGATATTCTTTGTTTTTTGTATATTATTTATCATTTAGATCCCTTGTCATGTATCGAATTCCTTGAATAAAATATTCATCGTTTTTCGTTTTAAAACAAGTTCGATTGACAGAATAATGGACATAATTGCTATAATCAATGATAGTCCAAAATAATTTGTAGTTTTACGTCATTATAGAAAGAAACAACATAATAATACAATAGTGTTAAGCATACACATAAATACATAATGTATATACCTACCAACCTACCTAATACTGTTTCCATAACCCGCCGACCTACTATTAGAAGTACAGTACAGTGCTAGGGGTTTCAATATCCGAAAGTCTATCACACGACGCTAGAATCAAATCATAAATGAATGTTTATGAATGGTAATAAAATAAAACCGTGGGTTCTTTAAATAAAATATATTTTATAAATCATATCACTGATTTAGATTCCATTAGGTATATTTACCTATATAGATATTTAAATTTATAGGTTATATTATTTTTTGTTTTTATATTGATGTTATTATTTTTTATTATTTTTCTTTTTATTTGATGTATACTTTAGTAAGATTTATTTATTTATTTCGTAGCACAATATTAAAAACAAAATATATTAAAGATAACTGCTTCACTAGACAGAGTCTGTTCCGAAGCAATTATCAGTAAAGTTTGCAAAGTTAGTACATTTTACAAGACAGAAAAAAATATAACACATACATATTAGGTATACAAATAAAAAAACAATAAAAAATATACATAAATCAACCTATACAATAAAAAGTTCACAATAAAATATTATTTATATATCAACCTACACAGTAAAAAGTTCACAAAAAAAGATGACAGCCAAAAAATACAATTTGCAGAAGAAACCGAAAGAAATTAAATTATTATTGTTGACACATTCATTTCATTTTCGAGTCTACCTACTTCGAGTAGCCACCTTGTTCCTGACAATTTGAATGTTTTTAAAACTTTAAATGCCGATGGCAGTTTGTTAAATATACGTGGTGCAATATAATAAAAAAATCTTTGTCCAAATTTAGTATTCATTTTCGGAACTCGATAGCTACCTGAAGTTTTGCTCCTAGTGTCCCCTGCGTTAACTTTTGTGAAATTTGAATTGTTTTTAAAAAATAAATATAAGATTGATCTCGTATAAAGTTGCCGTATATCCAGTACTTTGAAAGATTTAAAAAGTTTTTCAGAGCTATTCTTATTGATGCATATAAATTGTCAACTTTTACAACATGATCTAAATAATCTCAATTATTACTGTAAATTTAATCAACTAAGTATATTTAAACGTCAAAAAATGTTTCTCCATTTCTTTCTGTAGAAAAACAAACTCCCGATTGTCTACAACTATAATTAATAATATTTCCTTATCAAGAAAACTTCAAGCAAGGGACCTGGTTGTTATCATTGACAGTCAACTCCCATTCATTCTACACATTGATAGCATTGTGTGTTATTAGGTCTATTGAACTGTTTGATACAAAACTAAAATAATTAGGTAACGAATTATTTTAACACAATTTTAATAAAAAAAATGAAACACGCATATTTTTTATTTTTAATGAAGATAAAAATATTTATTTACTTAATTACTTTCTTATTAATCTTTCTTATAAATATTAATCTTCAATAATCACTTACCCTCCCCCTCCCCCCCCCCCTTGCCTTATAATTAACTATATTTTAGCACAGAATAACATACTCGGATCCTTTCTTGGCAAATTATTTTTAGAAAATTCCAATAGAATGAGTTTTTGTCTTATTGATGGACACATGAAATTATCCCTATTTCCATACGCCTTTTGTCATCACTTTTAATAAAAATTTGGAAAAACGCCTAAACAATCTTTTTCGATTTTTATAAGAGTATCGATATGCCAAAACTTGGCTTGGACTTCGTGGCTCAGTTGGTTGGGTATATGACTGCAAATCCAAGGGTCCGAGGTTCGATTCCCGATGGAGACACCGGTACAGTTTTTATTGTGTTTTCAGTCTGGATCTGTGAGACGATTAATACCATAAGTATCTTGAATGTGGCAACTTGTTATTTGGTGTGTGTTAAATAATTATTTGACATAGTACTTGTTAGTCACCCAAAAAGCTACATAAAATAAATAAATAAACCTCAAGTTTATCTAAGTACTTAGTTACCAAGATATTCATATATTGTATATATGTTTTTTGATTGTGCATAGCTTTTTCTTCACCGCTGTATAACTATGTATTCATTGTATTATCTAATATCAAATGTATTATCGTCAAGCACCCGGTTTTAATAATAATAATAATAATCAGTAATTTGTATAGCGCCGTTTAATGATTCGAGATCATACCAAGGGCGCTGATAGTTTAATGTTGCGTTACTCTCTGAAACAAAGCTGTTTTTAATCCTTTGGTGAAAGTTCTCTTGCTTCGAGCACTGCGGACATCTAGAAACAGTGAATTCCACTTAAAAGGACCAATATTTTAATCTTTTTGATGAGTTATACAACAATTTTACCATAGTATATCATTATGTATTTTATAAATTTATTTGTTATATTATTAAAAAAAGGATGAATAATAAATAAATAAAATTCTTAAATAAAATTTCAGCATAAATCATATACAAATATAATTTTTTTTCTCAGGTATTATTTTAATGTAAATAACTATTAGAAATTGAACTCAAAGTTAAGAATAAAACTTTTTCCCACAAAACTACATTGACTCAATATTAATTTCGCTTTCGCGTTGGTAGATTTGATCGAGAGAATGCAATTTTGATTTACGCGTCATGCGCATCGTGGCGTTAAGCTCCGTGGAATATTTAAAGCCTACGGCATAGCGCGTCGCGACGGCCGTGTTTTGAGCCGGCGTCGGCGTCATCGATACATAGTTCCCTCACAGCGTCGTAGTACACCCGTAGAGTTCGTGTTACAAACTTGCCATAAAATATAGATTTTTGTTTACATTAGAATTCGTTTTGATTGCCGACGCTGATTTGTCGATTTTTTTTCCGTCGGGCAACACAGAAAAAGCTCTGCGATGAAAAACTCGAGGGGATTCGCCGACGCGAAACGTAAACATAGAAAGTGTGTTTGTAGTGGCGACGTTTTGAATGTTGTCGTGAGTGATTTGATAACAAGCAGAGAATAAGTGATTTAATTGAAAAAACATCGACAGAAAAAGATTGTTCTAAGTAATAATGTTGTGGTACAGTCTAAAATATCAAAATAAATCAAACCGAGAACTATTTATTTTACTGGACATATAACGCAGGTGAGAAATGGAACAGAAATGTTTGTTTTGATTTTTTAAACTTTTATTTACGTAAAAATAATGTATTAACTATTGCATGTTTAAATAAGACGAGTAGGCTATGTGTTTTCCAATTATCATAATAAACATTATTTTAAGAAATAGTTTATGATATATTATGAATTATAGTATTGAATAGCGAAGGAAAACATCCATTATTTTTTAATAATACTTCACTAGGTATATTTTTTTTGCCAGACTTAACTGCAAACTTGTTTTTTTTTAAATAAGTGAACCATGGTTTAAAAAATTACCTATTTACTATACAATAAATGAAATTGTAAATTACAATAACATAAGATAAATAATGAATGTATGTTTTGTATATATTGAGATGGTAAAGTGCTTAATTTATTTCCTAGCTATAGGGGAATTAGGTGAATGTATAAGGATGTATTGTTACAAAGTTACAATTTTCGCAGAGACATATTCAATTCTTCAAGAAAAAAATTTCTTCACCAGGAAGACCTGTGCCGAGGTGTTTTTTTCGTTCAGTTGTATTTTATAGAGAGGATAATATGAATAGAGTTACTTTTTACAGTAATGTAGGTATTATTGAAATAAATATGGCATTTGATTGTATTTGGATTGGTGTATTCATGTCATGAATATGTTATATTATATCATTACATATTCAATATCATATGGATAACTAAATGTCTTGATGTTTTACAATTTTTCTACTTTTTTATATTTTAGTTTTTTTATAAATAATTATACAGCACAATGAAGTGGGGCGGATTTATTTTCAGCAATCAATTTCTACCTGTCATTCACAGTTATTTTCATACCAGGCAAATTGACATAATAATAACAGGTGAATAAAAAATCGATTTATTAATGATAACATAAGTTCACACATGACATCACGCCACGTGCCTCTATAAGACCTAGAGATAACCAAACGCAAAACATTAAGTATATTTTATAAATAAATTTGGTATGGTAAAATAAAACCAAAGTTTTCAGTTCTACTATTTTAATGTGAATGCCCGAGCATTAAAAAAGTCAAAGACACTAAATACCTTGGAATAATTATAGATGAAAGACTTGACTGGAAACAACACATACAAAACACATCTGATAAAATAAGGAAAACTGTATTTATATTCAAGGAAATAAGAAACATGCTATCTCTAAAAACATTAAAATCTATTTATTTCGCTCTTGTACAAAGTATACTAACATATGGAATATTGGGTTGGGGGGGAGCCACCTTAGCTGCCCTAGATCCGCTTATTAAAAGCCAAAAAGCCGTTGTAAGGGTCATAAATAAAAAACCATATAGACATCCATCCGACCAACTGTTTCGCGAATTTGGTGTACTTGACGTTAGACAAATATACACAAAAACAATTGTACTACATTACAACAAGCATCAACATCTGCTGATACCATTGTCTCATCAACTTTCAACGAGATGTCGCAACGAAAAGCATTATAAGGTGCCCAGGACCAGAACAGAGTTTGCACATAGGCACTTCTCGTTTTTGGCACCCAGGCTGTTTAACTCGGTTCATGATAAAAACTTTAACCTGAAGAAGTTTATTGGTAATCCTGCACTTAAAGGATTGCTGACGGATTGGCTATTAAAAATGGGAAGAAAAGATACTGAAAAGGTACTTACCTATGTCCCTGCCTAGTGCACAGATGAACAGGGTATGTGCGTATGTGGGTGAGCGCGTGTGTATATGTGTGTGTGTGGTGTGTGTGTGTGTGCGTGCGTGTGTGAGTGTGTGTGTGTGTGTGTGTGTGTGTGTGTGTGTGTGTGTGTGTGTGTGTGTGTGTGTGTGTGTGTGTGTGAGGGTGTGTGCGTGAGGGTGTTTGGGTGTTGGTGTGTGGGTGCAAAACAGACCACACTATATCTGATATTTTTGTTTTGTTTTGTTTTGTTTATATATATATTATTTTTTTTTTTTTTTTTTTTTTTTCTCTCGCCTTATTGATTGATATATTTTTGTTTACTTAGGTATATATAAATCATTGTTTTGTTTTATTTTCTGCTTTATTGCTTGATGTACTATTCTTGATTACCTATAGTTATATAAATCATGTTATATAGAATGCATACTGTCACAAAACTGAATGAAATACGAAAATATTGTATAAATATGTATATTAATGTGATTGTGAAATATTCCACCTCGGTACAGGCTAAGCCTAGTGAGGTGGATATATATATAATATGTAAAAAAGATTTTGTAAATAATAATAAATAAATAAATAAATAAATAAATAAATAAATAAATAAATAAATAAATAAATAAATAAATAAATAAATAAATAAATAAATAAATAAATAAATAAATAAATAAATAAATAAATAAATAAATGACCATTTTCAAAGAGTCACTGGTCACTGGATGAAAATGGTCACTGCATGACCGAAACTAGCCAGTGTCATTAAAGTAGTAGAACTGAAAACTTTTTGTTTTATTTTAGCATACCAAATGTATTTATAATTTGAAATGGAGTTCTACCAAGAATTGTCCGTAGAAAAGTTAAAAAAAAGTATATTTTTATGATGAAGTACAAATAGAAATTTGATAAATCTGTTGAAAAGCAAAAATCCATGCTATTTATATTCAAAATACATAAATAATAAACTGGAAATAAAATGCAAATGGTATTTTGAAAGACGGAAATGTTAGAAGCGTGAACAACAGACGAGCATGTATAAAACGATGTATTAATGTTGACGAGGCGATGAATGTATGTCAAAATAGAAAAATGTAGCGTTCGGTTCTCTCTGCCTACCCCATGAGGGACATGGCGTGATGGTATGTATGTATGTATGTATGTCTTCTTCTTCTTCAGCCTATTTCCGTCCACTCCTGAACGAAGGCCTCCTCCATTTGACTCCACGTCGTCCTGTCCTGTGCAGTTTGCATCCAGGATGTGCCAGCATATCTTGTTATATCGTCCCTCCACCGCAGCTGCGGCCGCCCCACTCCTCTCTTTGTCATACGAGGTCTCCAATTTAGCACTCTCTTAGTCCACTTCTCGTCCGAGCTTCTGGCTACGTGTCCCGCCCATTTCCATTTCAGAGTCGCCACACGGTGGGTGGATTATATCTGTTACTTTTGTTCTTTCTCTCACTATTTCGTTTCTTACCTTGTCTCTTAGTGACAGACCCAGCATGGATCTTTCCATAGCTCTTTGAATGACCCGCAGTTTTGAGTAACCGGCAGCACACACGCTTCATATACTTTCCTTTTCAGGTTTATGGGTGTTTTCCGATTTTTCAATATATATATCCCTGTAGAAGCATATTTCATTTGAATCCTTTCCATGCCATTGTCCCCTCACCGATGTATGAGAATTGTCACTTGTCAAAATAATTTTGGGTGACAATAAGTGTCAAGAAAGAAATTAATCAGTACAAGTTTGAAGACCACTGCGTGTGGATGTGTGCACAGAAAAAATAATCAGTGAACCAGGAACAAAGAAGCATCGGTGAGATCGTTTATAATACAGTCCACTACCTACCATCTAATACCCATCACCTGATGTTTTCTACAATCCCATTTTTCCGAAGGCAGCCCAACTTAGTTGGGATGTATGTATGCAAATAAAATGCAATAGAGATGTTTCATAAAAAAATACACATACTTATTTATACAGTCATGAATGGTTTATTTAATATGTTATCAAGTAATATTTAATTTTTAATTGACAAAACAATATTATTCTTTCATTAAGTTTTAGGATTACGTACTTCTGTACTTATGTTTTTATATTTAATTTAGTTAAGTTCTTTTTTAATAATTTAATATTTGTAAACGATAACAAAATGTTTACTCGGGCTTATTTGGTTACTGCCCTGTTTTTTATGGAGTGAGAAGTTGGACTAATAAAATCTCTACAGTAAATAAAATTGAAGCATTCAATATGTGGCTATACAGAAGGTTGATGCGCATCTCGTGGATCGATAGAGTCTCCAATGAAAGACTTCTACATATGAATAAAAAGGGAAAGATGCTAACCACTGTCAAGAGACGCAAAGTCGCATATTTTGGCCACATAAACCGTGGTGATAGATATGCCCTTCTACAAAGTATAGCGGAGGCAAAGATAGAGGGAAGACGGAGCATGGGGCGTAAAATAATATCTTGGCTAAAAAATCTCGGCAGTGTTTCTGAATTCTCATATTCGAAGGAATGCAGCTACCCTGCGGGAGTGGACAAGAGCATGGAATAACGACTCACTGCTGAACATTGCTATTTAGACACACACCTGAGACCCGGCTTAGATCAAGAAAACCCTTCTGGATTAGGGCCCGAGAATTGGAAGAGGACAATTATTCAGTTGAGGAAGCCTGGCTAAAAGAGTGGCAATCTAGTGATGTCAGAAATAGGGTCATCATTACCGTGCCTTCGTACAGGGTGGCAGATTTTGACCTTGGGCGCAGAGAGTGGGCAATACTCAACCGCATAAGGACGAACTGCAGTAGGAGTGCGTATGAAAGGCACAAATGGGGCTCTATTGAAGACCCACGCTGTGAATGTGGTACAGAAATCCAGACCTTGAACCACATCATAGATGAATGCCCTCAATATGGTTTTGATGGAGGAGTACATATTTCAACTGTCGATTTGTTCAGGAGAACTTTGTTCTCTTAACGTATCGACAATGTATCAAGCCAGAATACGCGAGAATTGTATGGAGAGGTCTACTTTTTTCACGGCTTTTCCAACTTTGAAGTCAAAAAACACCAACTTAGAGGCTTTGCAGCATATATGTTCCATACACGGATTTACTCAGAATTCGGAGTAGAACATTTCGTGTGTCTGTGTGTGTGTATGTCTGTGTGTGTGTGTGTGTGTGTGTGTGTGTGTGTGTGTCCCCCTTATAACTTTTGATCCGCTCAATTTACAGAGCCCAAAATTTCAGAATATATAAACAGTTATAGGCTTACAAAACTTTTATACTCAGAATTTCGAATTTTTCTTTTAGTCAGGGGTTATCAACTTTTGAATTTTTACTTTATTTTTCCATATATCTCAGAAACCATAATAGCTAGAACGCTGAAAATTGGTACCAATATAGACAAATACAAAATCTCAAATAAATTTATTCAAAAAAATTCCAGGGTTTCTCAAACATTTTTTATTAAGAAAAATATTTTTTTTATGATAAATTTATGAGTTCAACTGCCTATATTTCCAAAACTTATACAATTATCGAAAAAAGCCGAAACACCCAAACTAGATAATTTAATTTTCAATAAAAAATATTAACATTGTAGTAGAAGATCTCAATTTTTTTAACATTTTTTTTAAAAATTGAATTTAGTGACGACATCGCTTCATACATTTTGTATGGCAGTCGCCTATACACAATATGTAAGAAGACTTAATAGTTTGATACTTCATCTCCAAACATACATACCATCATGCTATTTTCATATTCTGGGTAGGAAAAAAGGAACTTCCTCCATACTATCCTATCTTGACATACATACCTACATAATGTATGTTGTATAGAAAACAAAATATCTGAAAATATTCAATAATTTGTATTTATGGGTTTATAGTTTGGTACATATTCTTCAACTATACATACTATCGCTATCGACAGTTGGATCTCATGTGTTACATGCAACTAGTTTAAATAAACTGACGACCGAAGCCAGAAACTGGCTGAGGGATATAAATGTTACACTGTAAGCGCCTGACACACACCATACGAATAAAAAAAATATATATGTCTACTAACATACCATCACGCTGTAACTATAACTTTAAAGTGAGAATGAAAAATCACATATTTCTATTGTAGCATACATTTATTACCTCTCCAATCTATAACTCGTTAAAATATATTATTTCAGATTGTTCTATTTTTGGCACATTAAAATTCATAAATTCAATTATATGATATCTAGCTCACCCGCTGGATGGCCTGCCTATTGGTAAAGAATAACCCATTTATTGTTTTTTCTGACGTGAGAAACTGACTTTAACCACCCTGGGTAAATCCAGATTTCTGGACTCTCAAATTTGTGATAGGATATAGAAACTTCCAAAGTTATGTTCACCGATTCATCATTACCTTATTGTTTTGTTAATAACCGAAATAAACTTCAAGAGCATGTCTTTTGGGAGTATTGTCACCAAAACATTTTACTCTCCGTAATATTACGTACATAATTATTTTTTTATATTAAGATCTGAAATCGTTGACAGTTCACGAGTGTAAGAAATCTATTTGCTTTGATTCATTGTTCTTTTTTACGAGAGCTACTTTTAGTGTTATGTATGTTTTTGTAACTCACTTAGCGTTATACAATGACACTAATGTTGTAATTTTATTGTTCTATGTGTTAAGATTACAAATATAAGACTAGACAAAAATACTTACAAAGTTGAAAAGTAAGGTTGCGATATAATATATTGTATAGGTATCGTAAACATTGGTCATTTATTAAGAGGGGAAAGTACCAAGTCCTCCGACCTTTGTGATCCATGGAAGGAAACAATAGAAGAAAGTACCAGGACGGCTGAGTTTCTTGGCTCAGAAAAAAACACTAAATGGAAATAGCCCTAATAATCACAAACTTGTACCTATTTTTATTGTTATTTTTAATAGTAGATCCAGTTATTGGTGTAGAACATATAAAAATGTTCTTTTGTTACTATGAAATTTGGACAAAAATATGTGTCCAATAAAATAAACTACCACAGAGGAGACGTTACCTTCTTGAAAAAAAAATAATTCATCGTAATTTGTTTTCCCTTTAAGAATAATCACTCTTTGTACCTACTTTACCATTTTCAGTTCGTTAAGTTAAATAATTCCCAAGGACACGTTTTATTACTTCCTTTTAATTCTAATACAGGCGAGGGCACCATATCAACACGAGTACTTCAACGTTCTGTACATTCTATGGTGTCATCTTCACACACCTTCTTTGTAGATAAATGAGGCAGAATGCTTAAATTAACCATCAATGCCCTATTTGAATATTCGATCCATCAATTCAACACACCCCGTATTACGATCAAACCTTTGAATAAATTTGTAAAAAAATGAAAACATATCAACAAAAAATATATTGTGAGTATGCGAAGTAAAAAACCAGCTTAAATCGAAATTTACCCAAGTGAAGAATGGGCATCCCCTTTCCATAGGTGAATATTGCAGGTTTGTATCTTTGTAAGTCCTTTTTGTGCCATTATACCATCCATCTGATTATAAAGAAAATTGGTGATTTGTTCAGCGCACACCCGGGAATATTTCTTCTTCTTCTTTTTTACATATTTCAATGAAAATAATCCAGTGTTTGCGTATATGCAATTAAAAAATATTATTCTATTTCAGAAACTGTTAGTAGGTAGGTACATATTTCACAAACAGACTGATTTTATAGAAACAAAGAACATACAAGTACAAATTATATTGAAATAATGTTCAGCAATTTTCACCTATTAAGAGGATGCGCACTGGTAAACGCAACCTTTCCCAGATGCCAAACTTACCTTTTTCAATCCTATATTCAATAAAAAAGATTAAATCAAAAAAACAGCAAATAAAAAATGATTAATCGAATATGCTGCTATTTCTGGGACTATAGACAGACAGACTAAGAAATGACAGTGCTAGTGGACCTGACAAATTAGACACCAAACTATTAAAAGAAATTAAATACCAAATAGCTACCCCTTTTACTCACGTTTGTAATTTAAGTATTTCTAGTGGCATATTCCCGAGCCATTTCAAAAGTGCTACTATAGTTCCCATTCATAAGTCCGGAGATAAGAAAAATCCATCAAATTATAGGCCAATTTCACTGCTAAATATTTTAACTAAAGTTTTAGAAAATCTAGTGAAAATCCAACTTGTGGAATATTTTGATAAGAATAAAATTTTATCTGAGAACCAATACGGATTCAGAAAAAATAGGGGAGTGCAAGATGCATATTTAAATGTATCAAATACGGTACTGAAAGCCGTTGATTCAAATAATAATTGTATGGCAGTTTTTTTAGACTTAAGCAAAGCTTTTGACACAGTATCCCATAAAGTTCTTTTAAAAAAAATAGAAAATATTGGCATAGTCAGCACTGAATACAACTGGTTCAAATCATACATTTCTGATCGCTCTCACTCAATTAATGTAGGTAACGCAACTAGTTTCAATAGAAATATTTCTTATGGAGTTCCTCAAGGAAGTACTTTGGGTCCGGTTTTATTTTTATTATATATTAATTCCTTATGCCAACTGAATTTTCAGGGAAAACCTATTTGCTACGCGGATGACACTGTTCTTATTTTTACTTCCGACTCATGGACAAATGTATACAAGACAGCTACTGACGGTATTAATAAAATAAAACAATGGCTAGATGCAAACCTGCTTACATTAAATATTGACAAAACGCAATACATGACATTCAGTATAGATTCTAGACGGCAACCTAGCCAAGACAAAAATTTAATCATACATGACTGTACTCACGAGCAAAGTTGCTTTTGCAAACCACTGACAAGGACTCCATTGTATAAATATTTGGGTATCTACATTGATCACAACTTAAGATGGACAGAACAAATAAACACAGTTGCAGGTAAAATAAGAAGGCTTATTTATATTTTTAAAAACATTCGCAACATAATGACTTAAAAAAGACTTAAAAACAATATATTACGCGTTAGCTCAATCGATTATAACACACGGAATGATTGGTTGGGGTGGCGCTGCTAAAATTAATATGGATCCTCTTATTAAAGCACAAAAAGCTTTAATTAAGGTTATAATAAAAAAACCATTTACATATCCAACAGTTCAATTATTTAATGATTTTCCAGTTTTCAACATTCCACAGTTATATATCAAAATTATTTCTATACATTTTCATAAAGATAAAACAATTCACATTACACCGAAACACAATTACGAGACGACACGCAGGAATTTTCTCATGACTCCAAAGACAAACACGACATTCGGACAAAGACATTACTATTATTTAGCTCCAAAAATTTTTAATAAGATAAAAAGTGAAATAACGGACATAGAGTTGATGAATAATTTGAAACACAAGAAAACAATAGAAACATGGACTAGAAACAAGGGCATTATATACTGCGGAAACATGATCAAGCTACAATAGTTTATATTTTATTTTTATAATAGGTATATTTTATAACAAGTTTTAGTTAAATACAAGTTTAATATTTTTCTGTCAGATATAACGCAAAAAAAAAAAAAAAATCTGCCACCTCGGTACAGGCTCAGCCTAGTGAGGTGGTATATACCAAATAATCCTATAAAAAAAATGTTTCATATAACTTATTTAAATTGTACTTTTTTGTAATATTTTTATTGTTTGTAACTATATTGTTATATTTTGTTTGATTTCAATAATAAAAAAAAAATATATCCACATTCAAAACATTCCGAATTACGAAATAAACCAATTTCTCAATAAATGGCGTTACAAAAAAAGGTTTTTTCGTTACTTCATAGATGGCAATAGTGATATATCCTATTAATAGTGATATGTCCTATTTTCAGGTGATTGTTAGTCATTATTCAAATATATAGAACTTTCAAAAATTCCATTGATGCGGGGGAACTCAATAAAAAGGCATAATTTGTGAACGTTGCGCATAAAGTGATCACGTAAACCAGCTGATGACAGGTCATAAGCCCTATAGGTGCCTTGAGTTCCTGGTTCTTCTATGATATTCCAACTTCGTCTCTATTGAGATGTTAAAAAGTTTGTCAAAAACTACCATTTTAAATATCGAAATTAGAATTACAAAACCCGCGCAGTTAAAAAAAAATATGTAGCATAATTCGCTTTTTTTTTCGACCAATCTGAAGCCGGCTTTCCTGTTATTATCAATAATTTCTCCATACATATTTTGATATTTGTGCAGCACGATTATGATTTGTGGTTGCTTGTTTTATTAATATTTTCAAAGATGTGTTAATGGAAGATTTAATTTTTACAGTGTCGAAATATCTTCCTGTAAAGTCTAGGAAATGTCTAAAAAAAGTAAAAAGAATGTAAACACAGCGTATATTAATATGTGAAAATACGCCACCGCTGGGTACTAAGGTATTTGAGATTTATTAAAAAAGAGTTGCAAAATATTATCCTCAACCTACAATTTACGGTACAATATTTTATAATGCTTTGTGGCGATATGGCGCCTGGCAACCTTTCAGCCAATAGGAAGCGTCGATTTCCGATGGTAACGGCGGGACCAATAAGAAGTGTCGATCTTTCGAGCTTTTTTGCGAAGATGCGTTATAAGTGAAAGATTGAGGACGCGCCAACCTGTGCCAGTAGATTTTCTCTCTTGTTCATTACTTATTTCAAGAAAAAGGTTTAAAGAAAAATATACTGCATAAAAAATAAAAAATTGTGAGTAAGCTTTCATTTCTCTGTAGGTAATCTACAAAATATGAACCTGGTACCTTTTATAAAAAAAAAAAAACATCTGAATATAAACTATGTGATCATTTCAATATTTAAATATATATCTTTTAAATTAGTTAACACGTGTATTTTCCCGAGTAAAATTAACAATTAACTTATGCTATTAAGTATCAGCTTGATAGATTACAAATAGATTTCAACGCAGCTGCGAGGTTGATGTATTATGGAGCCGACAAAGATGTCATATTTTTTTTAATTACACCTTTTCTTAACGAACTGCATTGGTTAAAGTGTCCAGAACGAGTGGACTATAAGTTATGCCTGATGGTGTTTAAGGCTCTGAACAACTTGGCTCCAAACTACATTCAAGAACTGTCTATCGAGAAGAGCTCAGAGCATCGACACCTTCGGTAGACTTTTTAAAACTGCCTTGTTTCGTAGAGCTTACGAATAAGCTACAGCGCTCTTTGAGTGATCTTGTACCACTAAACGGCGCTTGATTATTATTACTAAAACCATATACAAGGCCGGATAAATCTTAGAACAATCAGGAACAAGTAGTCAGGGCGGTTGTCTTAAAAAAGGCGCTTAAAATTCAAATAATCATATAAATAAAAAAATCCGCAGGTATGGCGCTCGGTTCTTTTTGCGTACCCGGATAGAGGCTCGGCATGATGGTGTGTATGTAAAAAATCCCGCTTAGTGCTAATATCTTGCTCGCCTACTTACATTTCAACACATCCTAGATAACTGTTCTCTAAACTTTGATAATTAAAATGTTTTTTTTAGACAAATAAATCCGAAAACAATTCACATTAGTCGTTATTCTCTATAGAAAAACGATATGGTCTGGAACCAAAACGTAAAAAATTCCCGGGAAAAATGACTCACTTAATTATAACAAACTGATTCGTCATTTTAGACCCGATGTAATTTTACCTAATTTTAAATTGTTCTACATTTAAGATTCCAAAAAAATAGGGGGGGGGGGCGGATTATAATATATTGCTACTGGCGCAAAAACACGGTTATCCGGCCCTGACCATATACATAATACAGCTATGTAAAATGTTCTTCTACTATTTTTTTTCTATTGGGATTTTAATGTGGACCACAGTTCTTTAGTTATTTACATAGTATTTAACAAATTGTCGTACTTAACGTATGAAGTATGTAAATACCTATATAACATACAAAAGCAGACATTTTTCTGTGTAGGCTGAGAGGAAAGCATTATTTGACATTTTCCAAAAGAAGCAAGTATTTCGTGGAAACTTAGTCACTTTGAAACATGATTCATTGTTCGATTGTATTTTCACAAGAATATGTGAATAAAGTAAAAGTCATACAACTTTTCGTTTAAAAAGTTTCTTTTCGAATATTCATTGTGCTGAAGTTTAATTCACTTCAAATTATATACCTATTGTCATCTTAATGTTCGACACTAGCAAAAATACTACACCTGCACCATTAATCTTGGTTTTTCGATCAAAGTTATAATGATAATCATAATAGTCGTTTATTATGTAAAAATTACTTTCAAATAATGTGACGGACTGATAGGCAATTTCTACCAGTCAACCACATACAGGTAGGTGACTTCAGAAGCTTCTTGAAAACCATCAATCTAGGAGCTTTTCTTATACCATTAGGTAATTGGTTCCGCAGCCGAGCTGCGTGCATTGTGAACAAGTGTAACTCGTAAAATATATTTGATAAGGTTTCAATTTAATTAATATCATTGTGTGTGCCACTGGTTTTACCCAGTGACAGGGGGAAGAAAAAGAAGGAATATTTGCCTACCTTTCCTGGTGGTTCAGATTTTTCTCAGCAATGTCTCCTGATGCTCACTTCACACAATATTCACAGACAATTGATAAATTGGATGGCGATGTTTGATTTGAATGAATTAACTAGGTTTGATGAGAGTCCGAAGTTCACACGGCGTGCTCTTGATGATGACTGAATTTTGTAGGCAAATTTGTGGGTATGAAAGAGAGTAGGTAGGATAAAATGCATGAATATTAAATCTCAAAAATATTGACATCTCATTACATATATCCATGTGCATATATGTATGTATGATCATATCATTCACTATAACATAATTATAGCGAACAATCATTTCAATAACATTTTCAAATAACTTTTTTTCTATAGATGTCTTACTTATTTCGTAACTAGAAAATAAATAGGGTTTACGATGAATAAGAAGAATAATTGGAAATATACATATTGAAATATTATTATTTTATTTTATTTTAAAAATAAAAAAATAAAATAAAATATAGAAGTAAAACACTTTTTTTAATAATTTCATTATAATTTCGATTGTCTTATTGTCAATTAAATAAATTAACTATTGTCAATACTTGTTTTTTTTTTGACATAAATATTTTGTAAAAAATAAAAAATATAAACATTTGGCATCTCTTACTATTTTTAAAACCAGAATAGTTAATAAAACAATTAAGTGCCCATATGTATATATTGAATTGTGTTTTTTTTTCTGTTTTGTGCACA
Organism: Molanna angustata; assembly: GCA_963576475.1. Taxonomy (NCBI): domain Eukaryota; kingdom Metazoa; phylum Arthropoda; class Insecta; order Trichoptera; family Molannidae; genus Molanna; species Molanna angustata. Next base: position 1,415,750 of record OY754968.1, read on the forward strand.
GTCATTGAACCGCGAGCTTGCTGTTTCCCTATAACAAACTCTCTAAACCACTTAGTACAGTATCTGCAAAGTTTTAGAGTTTAGAGGACTCAGGACTCTTCCAATGTTCTTAATATGTTCTTTCAGAGTTTTGAAAGGGGTCGTTATTATTTCCCATGATCAGAACTGTCGGTTGTGAAGGTAGAACCGTGGATATGAATGTAATGTACATAAGATATTCATCGCGAACATGCAAATTTCTTTAAAATTCACATTAAAATACGAGAAAAATATTTCTAAAAAGAATGCTGGAAAATTTTTTCGTGAAAATGTAATAAAGCAAATTCTCCGTATACCTTGTCGGGAATACTCCCCTTAAACGCTCCGCACACTCCGATAGGTACATAGGTAGGTAGGTAGGTAGGGAGGTAGGTCCTTCAGGAGATTATGGTTTAATAGAGTGTTGAGAGAAAGTTTATGGCGTGAACAGAAATGGATGATTTGATGCGCGGCTTTATTAGAAAAAAACGAAAAAATCTCTACTTGAGTGAAATATTGAAGAACGCTCCGTTAATTCAAATCAAATATCAACTATTTTATACACTATAAACGCATGGGTTGTTTCCAACACTATAATCTCAACAACAATAAATGTAGGATATATTTTTTAATATGTTCATTTTATTTTCAAACACTACTGATTCTACAATATATTTAAATTTTGCTAACGCCGATTGCTATTTTGTCTAATTTGGACATAATCAAAATTACTAGGATATTTTTTCAACGGATTTCCTTATTACTTTATTATCCTAGGATTTCCATATTAGAATGTTTATTTTAAGGAAATCCTTATTATCTTAAGATATTTTTATTAGGATACATTATTCAAAGGGTACATTATTATCCTAGGATATTCTAATCAGGATATTTCATTTAAATTGAACTTATTTACAATAAAATGATTCCAATTAAAATATCTTTAATTATTATTTTTTTAACTATATATAATAACTGATCTTCTGGAGAGACACACTTTGAAAAACAGGTTTTTTAAATAAAATGGTAAAAAGAATATGCTTATTTTTTTATTTTATCATATTCTATTTTACGACCGAAAGTATTTGATGCAATTCCATTACAATTTTTTATTATTTAATTTTATTTTACATTATTTCTCCGACAACTAACAGGTACTATGTCAAATATTAATTTAACACGCACCTAATAACAAGTCGCAACATCCTGGAGACATACGATATTAATCGTCTCACAGATCCAGACTGAAAAACTGTGTCTCCACCTGGAATCGAACCCGGGACCTTTGGATCAGCAATCAGATACCTAACCATGATTGTATATTAATTTTCATTTGACTATAATTGTTTTCGTGCAAAGCACGTTTACGAGTAGTAGAAAACTTCTATAATATTGTTTTGAAACACAACCATTTCACCTGGTGAAGGAAGTTATCAACAAGTCTTAAAGACGAAACAGTCGTCCTGTTTTAAAATAGACATTAGACAGTATATTTGTTTTAATTTTTAAAATGAAATGAAAAATTTAACTGATTTTGTTTTACATATCTTATTTGGTAACTTTGTGTCTTTTTGCTTGGTTGGTATATGAAGCAAAACGCCCACCTCTACGGCGAAAAGGCTAAAAAGCTAAAAAGTTTGATGGCATCTATAATATTGAAACATTATGAAGTGGTTATATGAAACATTATACAGTGGTTATAACAGTTCCATTACGTGGTAGTAATGGAACTATTGCTTGTGTCAAAAGGGGTCCATACGTGATGTAAATTATTGGAAAAAAAATGTTGATTTTTTGCATCAAGAACAAACCTCGAAATGAAAAAAGTTTCACCAACGAACTTTGAATTTGAAGCAAAGAAATATAATGTTTTGAAGTTTCTCTACGACATATAGTTTGAAGTAACTTAATAAAAAATGTTATTGTATAAAAAGGATGTTTTAACCCTTTCTTAACCGATGATTCCAATTGGAATCATTAATGTATTTTACGTATATCTCAATGAAAATTGTTATCAGCTGTGTTATTTCTCTTCTAAATTATTAATCACAATATTTTTGATCGCTTACAATACTGAGATAGCCGGAAACTTCTGTACTCGGTTATTGCGACTCGGTTATTGTACAGTTGAAAACTCGGTTATTGTGCTTTTCTTGCTAAACACGGTTATTCAAAATTTAATAATGTGAGTTTTTTGTTTTCTAGCATGCTATATTTTTTTTAAGTTTCCTTCTATCTCTAATAATAATTAAAAATGAAGGTTTTTTTACTTGATGAAAAGTATATAGTTTTATATATGAATGATGACAATTGGAATCGTTAAAATTTCCAAAAAAAGGAAAAAAAAAATATAAAAATTATCAAAATCTCTTTATGATCACATATTTTTCCCATTTTTTTATAAAACATATTTATTTTCATAATGCTTTCATAATTCGGTTAAGAAAGGGTTAGTATGATGTAAAGATGTCATTACTATTACTGTCATTATGATGGAAAGATGTCATTACTAGAATGAAAGTGAACACAGTGAGATGGTTTGGTCACATGGGGAGAATGAACGAGGAGCGCCTGACGAAGAAAATATACAGAGCGGAAAGGAATGGATTGAGAGGTCGGGGACGCCCAAGAAAGGGATGGTACGACCATGTGAACGAAATTTTGAAAGACGGAAATGTTAGAAGTGTGAGCAATAGACGAGCATGTATGAGACGATGCATGAATGTGGACGAAGCGAGGGATGCGTGCCAGTATAGGAAAATGTTGCGTTCGGTTCTCTCTGCCTACCCCTCAAGGGACATGGCGTGATGGTATGTATGTATGTATGTATGTAAGGGTTAGTATTTTTTCAAGTGCATTTATGCTGGATTTAAAAATTGTGTAACAAACATTCACTAGAGAAATATTGAAAATATTAAAGTATTTTTAACACACCGTTTTGCAACATAATATATAAGATATTTTTATTTGACGAAATTTCAACATCTCACTTTATACGCTTGCGCAAGGTTCACCAATTATGCCTTCTTATTGAGTTCCCTTATTAATTCAATTTTGAAAGTTCTATATATTTTAATAATGAGAAACAGATCTATTGACAAACGTTTTAATAGAGACGAAGTTGGGAAATTGTAGAAGAACCAGGAACTCAAGGCATCTACAGGGCTTACGACCTGTCATTAGTTGGTTTATTTGATCACTTTATGCGCTTGCGCAACGTTCACCAATTATAGGTACCTTCTTATCGAGTTCCCTTATCAATGTAATTTTTGAAAGTTCTATATATGAGATATTAAAAAGTATATAAGCATAAATATCATTTGACTCCCGACAGGGAAAAAAATCCAATGATTGCGTATACACAATTGAAAAAAATATTCGAGTAATAGATCGTTTGAAAATAGAACATTATTACTATTGCCATCTATGAAGCAACGAAGAAACATTTTTTGTAACGCCATCTATTGAGAAGTTGGTATGAGATGTCAAAAATTTGTCAAAAAAATATTAGTTGACTTCCGACAGGAAAAAATCTAATGTTTGCGTATGTGCAACCTTTGAAAAAAAGATAAATTATATTTCAAAATATGATTGAAAGATTTATATGCCCTCTTGAATATGTCTATCCCACCAGGGACAGAGCGTGATGGCGTTTATATATTTTATTGAAATAACCTAATATTGAATTTCTCGAACCCCCGCTGGTCATCATTTTTATAAATATTCCTAGAATTCGTTTCAGATTGAATTTTTTTCTAATATTCGTTTTGATCCTTCCAAAACCTTCGTATGTATATTTTGCTTTTGATGTAAAATATCTTCAGATCAAATATAACGCCTTGACAAAATATTTTTCCCAAATTTCACTTCAAGTATATACGCATGTTTATTTGCCAAAGGCATTTTATCATCCATTGGGAATAAACTTGCTTCCATTTTTTTCACAACACAAGATTGAATTGAATTTAAACGAATCGTTTATCCATCCATTACACTAGAATTTTTGAATAGGTAAAAATAGCTTAAAAAGATAATGTAATATCCGCAAACAAAATTGGTCTGTGATATATTGTTAAAATTGAATTTGTTGTAATATTTGTTTGTATGACTGTATGTTTGTAAGTTTAAATAAAATAAAATAAAATAAAAAAATAAAACGAGTGGGTTGTGGCCAACGCTATATTATATCACTCACTACACAAAGTATTCAAATTTTGTATGGAAAATTTTCAGCATTTTCGTGAAATGAGTTTGCAACATTATTTTTGTTTTAAATAATTTATCACGAAAACTTGATAATTCTTCAATGCCATTTTATGAAAGTGATGTCAAATTTTAAAATAAAATTATCAAAATATGTTTTCTGAACTTAGGGTCACTTTGAAATATTTGACAGTTAAAAAAATGACAAGCACTGATCAGATCTCTTCAAAACCTAAGTGGGGACTAAGCGAGTATAAGATATAAAAAATCGCAAAATTTGAAAGACTCGAATGAGTAGTGCTTCAGTCTATAATAGAGAAAGTAGAATAAGCACGGCATACATAGTGCACACTTACACAGAAACAATGTGATGAAACTTTCAGAATACAATCTCACCATGATACCTACTATTTGATAATCTGCAATAAAATAAATAACCTTAAAAACTGCCACTAATATAACACCATAATATTTCAGAACTGTATGACAGTGTAAGAATGATGACACAAAAAAATGTATAATAAAAGAAACATGGTAATAAGTTTTTTTTTTTTTTTTTTAATTTTGTCAATGTGACGGTGTTGAATATGTAGAATTCCATAATAATGGGTATTTTAAATCAAACAAATGATTTGGCCAGTTGATAAGGGCCTAATAAGCTGAAACGGTCGACCTGGATTCAGGAAAAAATATATATGTAGACCAAATCATTTGTTTGATTTAAAATACCCATTATTATGTTAATAAGTGGTCGCGAATTCGAATCCTGCCACGACCGATTTCGTTCACCTATAGCACAAGCATTTATGCTAAGTTTAGGGAATGTATGAGGATGCATATGTCCTTATTGTTAAAAGGAGATATTCATTATTTAAAAAAAAAAATTAAGGACACTCTTTTCAAAGTTTTCTTTAGATGTTTGCAATCAAATGTTTACAAGCATAATATTATATATTTTTTATACATTAAATTTTCCTTAATTTTAATTTAGATAACATTCATAATACAAAATAAATCTATATTTCATTCATATGAAATATAGATTTATTATGTACCTATTAATATGTTTTTAGATTTAAAACATGTGAAAACAGTCACATATAATTATTGAATCTACCCGAATAAAATTCACATTTTATTAATGTTCTGCTTGTATGAAATACAAAATTGTGTATTAAAATAGCACAAGCATGTATGCTTGGTTAAGAAAATGTATGAATATGTATATTTTTTACTTGTCACAAGAATATATTCACACTTTATTTTTAATAATAATCAATTGAATAAAATGCATTGTAATTGGAACCACACAAATTCGGTGAGATTCAGTACTCTTACTGCTCGGGAAGTTATCTGAAAATCGTTTGCGAAATTCCAGTGCTCAAAAATGAAGTTGAAAAAAGGGTGTAAAAATAATAAATTTTACGAGTTTAAAATCAACACTTGTTTCAGGAGAGCAATCCTCCCATAGACAGGTTTATTTGCGACGTTCTTATTTTAAATCATGGGTTACCACAAAGTTATCGGTTTTATAAAACTTATTTTTTTGTTAATTATTTATTAATTTATAAATTTACATTTGGTTCTATTATTTTTTCAAGCGCAAGACATATTATTAGAGAAATAATATGTCATTGATATAGTTTGATGGTTTACGTTGATATTGTTTGGTCACATGGTAAGAAGGAATAAATAATTTCTGATTGAGAAAGTATACAAAGCTGACAGGAATGGTCAATATCGAGAAATATATCACAAGATCTTCGATATTCTGATAGTGGGAAATATAAGAATCTCTAAGTGGTGGATGCATGTTCTCTCTACCTACTCCGTAATGCAGAGTTCTTGTACATAATTAGTAACATTGTTATTCTTAATGTTTTATTTATTTTTATTTATTTATTTATTAATTTATTTATCTCATTTATATGCGGCGCTGGCCGATTTACTAATGATATTAATAACAATTAAGCATTACAAATAATAACACTCAATTATTATTATTACCATTATACACTTCCTCAAAAGAATTAGCAGATTTATGCGTAAATTGTATGTTTGGATTCTGTAAAATCCATGGTTCGATACCCACCAGATGAGAAATTTATTCTATTTTGTGTCTCGCACAATTAAGTGGCAAAAAATCCATTCCGATCTATTTGTAAATGGTATAAGAGAAGCTCTAAAATCACTGTGCGATAATTAGAATGCATCAAAAAAATATACGTATATATTATTTATGATATCATACATACATTTCGAAATAATTTTTTTTTTTTTACGGCACTGGCAGATTTACTAATGATATTAATAACAATTAAGCACTACAAATAATAACACTCAATTATTATTATTACCATTATACACTTCCTCAAAAGAATTAGCAGATCAATGGGTCTATTGTAAATGATTTAAAAGAGCAAAATAAAATGCAACAAACGCATCATCAAGCTTTCAATTGGGAATAGTTCACCCATCCAGATACTTAACATATCAAAGGATTAGGCTCTGAGGAGGTCTCTATACTACCTAACAACCCTACTGATTCCCGAATATTAACGTTTAAAAAATCTTTAACGATTCTACATGTATTCATAATTACCTTTTTTTGTATTTTTATTATTAAATTTTTCGATAAATCTATAATTTCTAAATTACGGATTAACAATTGTGGAATAATGCCAGTGGCTGAAATAATGAACGGTAATATTATTATTTTACGAGAATGCCAAAGTCTTTTATTATTATTTATTATTTTATTTGTTTATTTATTATTTTTATTTTTATTTTTTTATTTATTTATTCATTTATTTACCTTTTATCACACCATATTTATAATGACAACAATTAGTAGATTACTGCTGCCCAACTAGGAAATCCTGTTCTAGGGCTAGCAGTTTACAATTTTTATAGACACTTATATGCAATTTTACCTCAACAAACATATGGGCTCACACAAAATAGATTAACCAGGTCCTTATGTCTGCCATAGTACCTGAATAATCTAATACTCTATTATATTTAATTAATCTTAAAATTTAAATCATCGTTTAAGATTGGTATCATTCTCCAAAATATTTGTTATGCCTGTGTGGAAATTCCATGTTAAATCATCAAAAAGTAGATAATTGAATTCCATTGAATCTGATTCCTATATTACACAACATATCAATAAATAATTACACTTAAAAATATTTTGTGTATTGATTTGAAATATCGATAAGACACTTGAAAAGATTTTATCAATTTAAAATTTTTACAAATCTCAATCTTCGTCAAGAATCTATAGATATTATTTTTGATAAAATAAAACATTGCTTATTCAAGGTAGTTTAATATTCCGTTGTATTTAAAATACGATTCAATATAAGTTATTATTAGTTGCATATAATACATGAGAACATATGAATCCTTTAAGTTGGTGTTTTTTAGACTTCAAAGTTGAATAACCACGAAAAATTTAGACTTGGCCATACAGAATCTTGACTTGAAACTTTGTCGATCTGTTAAGAGATTGAATAAATACAAATGGTGAATTGATTTATAAAACAAAATACATTCTCATAACAAAAGTTCAATAACTTATTTTTACAATAAAACCAAATTGTTACTAGTTGCATGTAACACATAAAATCCAACTATCGATGGCGATAGTATGTGCAGTTGAAGAATACGTACCAAATTTTAAACCCTTAAATCCATTATTGAATATTTATAAATATATATTTTTTTGTTTTCTATACAAAGCATGTTTTTCAGGAAAGGATATTGCGGAGGTCAGTCCTTTTTTCCTATCCAGAATATGAAAACACCATGATGTCGTGACACAACGTTCCATTTTCATTTGATCGCTGTAAATCAAGCGAATGTTTATTATGATCAAAATGTTAGCAGATATCTTACTAATAAAATAATAAAAGTTCTTGGTGACTGGTACCAAACTAAATCGTGCTTAGTAAAACTTCGTTTGTATAAAAAATGATTTACTAATGACATCGGTGACATTCAAACTTTATTTGATCAATTTATACGATAATATTGTATCTAATAACAATCTATCATAATAAACTAACTAAAATATCATTTGTGTAATAAAAAGATTAAATCTATGGTTTTTGTACCTAATAGTTTTTATCTAATAGTACCTAGTTATAAATTACATTTTATCATTTAATTGCGTTTGGTCTAATAGTGATCAATATATTTTTAATCAGATACCCTCAATAATAGAAACAGGAGATTCGTAGCAATGAATTTCGTTTTTATTCAAATAAATAGCCAACACAACAATCCCCGTTACACTTTTTTTATCTTTTAGAAAGGTTGACAGTTCCTGAATGCATTTTACAATCCCATTTCTTTATCTAAACAAAATAATAATAATCATCACTTTATCGCGATATTTCGTTAACAAATGTTATATTCATGGTGGAATTATTATTACAAGGTTAAGGCCGCACATGCACTGAGAATTTTTAACGAGTTGTTGGTATACCCCAGTTGTCGCACTAAAGTGGAAGCGGTGGTGTTCGTCCCGCGATATATTTTTTACGTAGAACACTGAAAATTGGACAAAACATAGAATAATACAAAATCTCAAATATATTTTTCAAAAAAATCCATGGTTTCTCAAACACACCCAAACTAGATAATTTAATTTTCTGTAAAAAATATGAACATTGTATTAGCACATCGCAAATTTTTATAAAAATTGAATTTAGCGACGACATTGCTTCATACAATTTGTATGGTAGTAGCCTACACTGAATATCTAAGAAGACTTAATTGTTTGATACTAATCTATCTCCAAACATACATACATACATACCATCATTCTGTTTTCATATTCTGGGTAGGATCAAAGGACTGACCTCCATACTATCCTATCTTGACATACATACATATGTAGGTACATGTGTTGTATAGAAAATCAAATATCTTAAAATATTAAATAATTTGTATTTATGAGATTATAGTTTCGTACTTATTCTTCAACTATACATACTATCGCTATCGACAGTTGGATCTCATGTGTTACATGCAACTAGTTAATAATAAGGTGCTCATTTATTTCTTTCAATAGGTATCTTGACAAATAAAATTAAAAACATAATATAAATAATTATGTATTTATATCATTGTGGAGCATATTATTTAATAAATGATTTGCTATATAAAATTTTATATATCAAAGCAGCAAATAAATAAATACATATTGATATAATATGATAAAGAGAGCTATTCAGGGGTTAATTTGATAACCCGGTTCAAACCAACGGAATGGAAAATTTTAAACTTTACCAGATTTTTATACACATACCTACATAATAATATTACATCAAAACACAATCAAAAATTATTTTTAACAATATGACAATTACAAAGATAAAAAAATTAATTAGATCGGCGGTGGCAGAGCGGTTATCGTGTTGGGTTAGTAAGTAATCTAGTGGTCACTAGTTTGAATCTTGCCACGCCCGATTTCGTTCACCTACAGCAAAAGAATTTATGCTTAGCTTAGGGAATGTAGGAGGATGCATATGACTTGTTACAAGGAGATATTCATTCTTTTAATAAAAATATTTAATATAAAAATAATATACATCTATACTATACTGATGCAAGTGTAGATATATTATATTCATAATATCGCAGTAAGATAATCACAATGTTGGTTCATATTCACAAGGATGTATTACCATTCCTCTTTTACGTATAACTGCCTCACAACATTTCTATAAGTATAAAGGTACTAAGTGGTTCAATGAACTCTCTTTGAGTCTTAGACTCGAAAAAAATTATAATATATTTAAAAATAAAATTAAAAAATTGTACTGATTTATTTATTTATTTTTTGTTATTTCATTCTTGTTTTGTGTAGCTTCATATTTTTTAGTAGATGTACAATGTTTTGGCAAATGTAACAATATTAAATAGATACTCCCCTCTTTTAACCAATAAACAGAATGTGCAATGAATACAAAAAAACCTTCCCAGACACACACATCTTCTCCAAATCATACGCAGCATTCAAACATGAAATACGACACATTCAAAAATCATCACCACAACATGCGATGACATAATACACCTACACATACACCACTTGTACTTTTGAATTATGGCTTCTTAATTTTTAATTTCAATATTTTAACTATTTTTATGTTTTTATATAATTATTGTTTATTTTTGCCCCTTAATGTTTTTTTATATTCAATTTCTTAACTACTTCATTTCATTAATGTTATTTCTTTATTAATTCTTTACTTTTTTTATTATTTATGGCTTTTTATTTGTTATTGTGTTACTCTGCAAACTAAATTGTGAATACTGTAAGGTTGCAGATAAACGTCGACTTTACATATTGCTATTAGTTTTATACATTTATATTCTGTAACTGTTTGTATTCCTTAATAAATAAATAAATTAATTAATAAATAAATAAATAAATAAATAAATAAATAAATAAATAAATAAATAAATAAATAAATAAATAAATAAATAAATAAATAAATAAATAAATAAATAAATAAATAAATAAATAAATAAATAAATAAATAAATAAATAAATAAATAAATCAATAAATAAATAAATAAATAAATAAATAAATAAATAAATAAATAGATTTAATCTCAATTAAAGAGGGTTATTATGAATTATATGATGGAAATTGTATACCTTTTTAAATTATGATTTATATGTGAACCTTGTATTGTTTTTGTTAATAAATAAATAAAAAATATATAGGTACTTGTTATTTGTATATTTTTTATAATGTTTTTTACTTTTTATATTTGTTCACGCAAAAGTACAAACTGTCATACCGTGTTTTTTGGGTATGCAGAAAAAAAATGTTTTATTTATATCCCGTCAAATGATACACATCATGTCGACGACCATGATGTAGTGGTTAGCAGTTTGGATTCTGTAAAATCCATGGTTCGATACCCAGCAGATGAGAAATTTATTCTATTTTGTGTCTCGCACAATTAAGTGGGAAAAAATCCATTCCGATCTATTTGTAAATGGTATAAGAGAAGCTCTAAAATCACTGTGCGATAATTAGAATGCATCAAAAAAATATACGTGTATATTATTTATGATATCATACATACATTTCGAAATAATTTTTTTTTTTTTACGGCGCTGGCCGATTTACTAATGATATTAATAACAATTAAGCACTACAAATAATAACACTCAATTATTATTATTACCATTATACATTTCCTCAAAAGAATTAGCAGATCAATGCGTAAATTGTAAATTATTTAAAAGAGCAAAATAAAATGCAACAAACGCATCCTCAAGCTTTCAATTGGGAATAGTTCACCCATCCAGATACTTAACATATCAAAGGATTAGGCTCTGAGGAGGTCTCTATACTACCTAACAACCCTACTGATTCCCGAATATTAACGTTTAAAAAATCTTTAACGATTCTACATGTATTCATAATTACCGTTTTTTGCATTTTTATTATTAAATTTTTCGATAAATCTATAATTTCTAAATTACGGATTAACGATTTTGGAATAATGCCAGTGGGTGAAATAATGAACGGTAATATTATTATTTTACGAGAATGCCAAAGTCTTTTAATCTCATTACCTAAAGCGGTGTATTTTCTAATTTTTTCATCAAAAGTTTTTATAATATTACTAGAATTTGGAATAGCCACGTCGCAAATATATGTTATTTTTTTAATTTTATCATGTATTATTAAATCGGGTCTGTTATGTTGAATTGACCGGTCAGTTAATATTGTTTTATCGTAATAAAGCGAAATATTATTATTTTCTAAAAATGAAATCGGATCATATTCATAATATGGTTTTATGTTTATCGCGTCAATTAATTTATATTTAATAGCTAAATTTTGATGTATTATTTTTGCTACTTGGTTATGTCTAAATGTATATTCTGATTGCGCGAGAAAAGAACAGCCCGATATTATATGATCGATTGTTTCCGGAAAAGCCAAACATTTCCTACAACTATCATCAACTACATTTATGTCTTTTATAATATATTTTTGATAATTTTTAGTTTTTATTACTCTATCCTGAATTGCTATTATATAACCTTCTAAATCCACGTCCAAATCACCAATAAAACAAATATGTATTTATTTAATATTAAAGATTTGATACACGGTTAATATATAATACACATTTACATAATATATCAAAACAATGAAACCGTGCACACAAAAATCTCACAAGGCAAAGCATGTTTGTGGGTATACCTATTAAAATATAGACAAAAATATTTTGTTAATTGGCACTATATAAATTATCATTATATTATTGTGCAATTTTTTTCTTGCTATTATATTCTATTAAATAAATAAAAAAATACCACGCAGTTTCTCTATTTGGGATTCTTGACATACATGTTTTGCCTCATTTACATTATTTATTTATTTATTTATTATATATACGTCCTTAATAGGGCATTTACAAAAAAATACAGGATAAATAGAACAATGTAGGCACAACAAAATAACAATAAGTGTAAATACATCGATTATATAGGTACATAATAAAAAAAACGTAAGTAGTTAAAGGAAGAACAATATAAAACAACATAAACCAACATAATAAAAGAAAATAGAGGTAAATGATAAAAAAAACAAGACATAAAAGAAGAAAAAAAAATAAACAGTATTACATATTCAATTTAAACAACAAAAATAAACAAAGCAAAGTAAAAATCAAAAATTATAATATGCGTTAAGCATCCTTTTGAAACCATCTATAGTGTGTACATTAAATATATCAACAGCACTATATTGGTTTCCAAGGCGGTGCAATCTATGTATTGGTGAGTTAATGATAAAGTTATTTCGAAGATTCTCTATATGAAAAGGTGCATTTTGACGTGAAGCAAACCTTGTAGGTACTCTGAATTTAATCATGATCATGCCAAATATTTCTCAGCCGGACCCTACATCTCATTCCACTCTTTTTAGCCTTGTCAACTTTCTTTGTCAGGCGTTCATCGTTCATTCTCTCTACATGTCCGAACCATGATAAAGCATCTTCATTCTATTCACAATATCTCTTTTAATCTTACATTCTCTTCTCATTTCCTGTTTCCTTATTCTATCATAAAATATTTTGTCACACATTCAACTTACAGGGACCTCATTTCCACAGCGTTAATTTTACTTTAATGCGTCTTCTGCCATGTCGGTGTCTCACTTGCATACATTATTACGGTAGGAACGACAATATTGCGTTGTGCGCAGCGAGTTGCTGGCCTTGAAATGATTTAGCTATAATGAAGAATGCGTTGTTAGAATATTATTTTAAGCATAAGTAGGTACTTTGGTTCACATAAATTAGTTAAATGATAAATAAATAAAAATTCTGATACAAATAACTTTGTTTTTTCCACTTCATATTTATAATAGTTGGAACGATTATGGACTGTACTGGCGTATCCTCAGTAACACTCAAAATGTGACTGTTTGAATATTGTGCTGTCATCTTCCATTGGTGAGTGTGAGCGGGTTAGATTATGGTGGGAGTAAGTTTATTGGTAGCGTGCGGTGTATGCGTGATTTTCGTTTGGTTTTTAACCCTTTCTTAACCGAATTATGAAAGCATTATGAAAATAAATATGTTTCATAAAAAATGAGCAAAATATGTGATTAAAAAGAGATTTTGATAATTTTTATATATATTTTTTTCTTTCTATGGAAATTTTAACGATTTCAACTGTCATCATTCATATATAAAACTATATACTTTTCATAAAATAAAAATCTTTCATTTTTAATTATTATTATAGATTGAAGGAAATATAATTACCTTATTAAAAAAATATATAGCATGCTAGAAAACTAAAAAAAAATACAATTTATTAAATTTTGAATAACCGTGTTTAGCAACAAAAGCACATTTCGCAATAACCGAGTTTTCGACTGTAGTTACAATAACCGAGTCGCAATAACCGAGTCGCAATAACCGAGTTCTGAAGTTTCCGTCATTCTCAGTATTGTAAGCGATCAAAAATATTGTGATTAATAATTTAGAAGAGAAATAACACAGCTGATAACAATTTTCATTGAGATATACGTAAAATACATTAATGATTTCAATTGGAATCATCGGTTAAGAAAGGGCTCATAATATTTAAAATTGGTTTTTCATAATATTTTACAGAATTAACTGCAGGAATCTGAATATGAATTGAATTGGTATATTTTATTTATTCATGTATAAGGCTCCTAAAATATCAAATCTATTTCCGTTCTTTTTAATCCAGAGTTTCCAAAAATAATTTGAGTAAATATGTAGATTAAATTAAAAGATTAAGAATGAATATGAACCGATTTAATTTTTAGAAAATCATAATATTTCAATTTATTACGTTGAAACAATATAAACTGACCGATCAATTCAACATAACAGACCCGATATTATTAAAAAAAATCACACACATTTGCGACGTAGCTATTCCAAATTCCAATAATATTATAAAATCATTTGATGAAAAAATTAAAAAATAAACCAACCCTGTACAGTGAAAATTGTGAAATTTGATCATTTTTTTTATGTAAGTTTTTGATTCTTTGGCCAGTGACTTAACGCATATATAAATATGTTATTGTGATTTAATGTAAGAACACCAGCAAAAAATGTAATTTTACCTGTTTTATTTATTTTTTTATGTATTTCTTTACTATATTTGAGGTATGCCCGTTTTTTGGGGTTCTACGGCAAAATCGCTACTGTTACATGATTGTATAATAAAATTGTAAAAATACGAAAATAGATAATGAAATGCATTGTTAATATAACTACTTATAATTTAATTTTGGTACCTAAATAGAAAAAAATAATGTTTTTATGAAAAATACAATGTTTTATCATTAACAGTACCTTTAAATTTTGTCTCTGAGAATGTTAACTGTGTCCATCGAAATTGGTAACGCTTATTAAATACATACTCGATGTGAATTATAACTATGTTCCTATATATTAAATTTTAATTCATAGGATTAGAATCAATAAAAAATTATTTTAAAATTACAACACGTTGAAAATTCAGCAGGTGGTTAGCGGTGTTTTCCCGATGCGTGGCGTCTTCACGTCCCTCTGGCGTCGCGACGCTTCTGTCGTGAACCTACAAGCGGCAACAGAATTAATATACCTACACGGTTCAGACTCAACTGGCAGTGGAAGTAGTCAGTAGCTAGCCGGTAACCGCAACGTACGGTACGTTACACGCTCCGTTATCTTTCGCTCTAAGAATAAACTTTATAGTTCGTTTGTGAATTAGAAAAAAATAGATAAACAACTCGAGCATGTGCGTATTGGACTGAGAGAATTCTTGGCGAGAATAGATACGAGTTGTCAGTCGGTCTGTGCCAAATGTCGGAGTTACATTGTGAAGTTTATCGATGAAATAAATAAAATAAGGGGTGAAAATAATTATTTTGTGTTACTCGTGTCTTGAAAACACTTGTTGCTTCGTACATTGCAGTCGACAACAACTGTTTAACAATTGTTGTACACGTAAGTCAACAGAAAACTTTTATTTACTTTCAACTGTATAGCATTTTTTATTGTCTGTTTTGTTGTTCGTAATAATATTGTCTTGTTTGAACTCCCTTTGTGTGCATTGTTTCAACTTGTGTGTGATATATTTCTGCGCGTTCATCGTGTTGACAATCAAAACTGTCTGTTTAGAAAACAGTTTCCTTCAAATGCGCCAACTTCAAAGACTGCTTCGAACATTAAAAATTAACATTTAAAACATTAAAATCTTTGTACAAGTTATAGACATAATAACAACTAAGGATCGTCGTCAGAGTGATTCTAAGGACTCAGACGATGGTACGCACTTTTCAATCTTTCGATTGTGAAAGGCTTCTAATTTGTAGAATTCCATTATGACAATGATTAATATGAACACATATATAATTCCACAATTTATTTTATTTTTCTCCCGACGACCGTTTCGGCTTATAAGGCCATAATCAACTGGCCTTATAAGCCGAAACGGTCGTCGGGAGAAAAATAAAATAAATTGTGGAATTATATATGTGTTCATATTAATCATTGTCAGACGATGGTCTTTTACAGACCGATGCCCGTCAAAGACTAAACAACAAACTTCTAGTAAAACAAAAGCAAGAGTGTTTTGTTTCTTGCTTTCAACTAAATTTGACTTTTTTACATTTTATTTATTTATTCATTAAAAATCCTTTTTTACAAGTATTATGATATCAGAAGTAGGTACAATATAACTTTATACAGTAGTAATTTTTTTACTCCTCACTAACCCAAGGGGATATAGTGGGGAGTTATGATTTCGCAATTTTTAAGGGTATTTTTTTTATTGCAGATTATCAACTAGTATCATGTTGAGATTGTATTCTGAAAGTTTCTTCACAATGTATCTGTATGTGTGTGCTATGTACGGCGTGTTTATTTTACTTTATCGATTATAGACTAAAGTACTCATTCGATTCTTTTCAAATTTTGCAAATATGTATATGTAATACTCGCTTAGACCCCATTAGATTTTGAAAGTTATCTGAATAGTCTTATCATTTTTTTTAACTGTCAAATATTTGAATGTGACCCCATGCTCAGGAAACTTAAAATTTGAAATTTTTATTTTCAAATTGGTAAAAAGGCACATCACTTTCATATAATGGCATTGAAGGATTATCAAGTTTTCATAATAAAATATTTTATAAAAAATAATTCAACAAACTCATTTCATGAAAATGCTGAATATTTCCATACAAAATTTAAATACTTTATAGAATGACTTGTTTGTGAGGAGTTTAGCGTTGGCCACAACCCACTCGTTTTAATATGTCCACGTAGGGGACACCAGCTATTTGGATTTGGGTCCATTTTACTCTTCCGAAGAAGCGCACTACGTAGTAAATAAAATTTATAGGTAATCTTCTTCTTTTGGTGTCATGTCAGGTCCCCCCAACGTTGACTATCACCCGAGAGAAAGCCTCCTTGTTCTGGGCAGCCCGAAACAGCTCTTATGCCCGTCCAGTCGCGTATATTGCGGAGCCAGGAAATTTGTCTCCTTCCAACACCTCTTCGACCCTCTATCTTGCCCATAAGGATCAGGTGGGGCAATTCATATTTTTCTCCTCTAAGCACATGACCCTAATACGATACCTTTCTGATTTTGATATTAGTCAGAAGCTCTCTATTCACTCTAGCTCTTTGAAGAAGTATTGTGTTGCTGACCTTATCCGTCCAAGGTATCCGGATCATTTTCCGATGTATCCACATCTCGAACGCCTCCAGCCGGTTCATGCTACTGAAATAATGAAATAGCGCGCGAACTTCATGGCTATATATGTTTCATATTTCTTTTTTTTTTCTTTCTTTTTTTCATACCATAATTGTTCTAAACTGTCTTTAAATTTAATTTTTGTTCTTTTTTTTTGTTTAATATGTTCTGTTTTAATTATGAATAGGCATTCGTTCATTGTTATTTTTTTTTTCTAATTTGTAATGCCCTTTTTTATGTATATATTTTTAATATTATTTCTCATTTTGTTATTGTATGCTATTTACATTTGAATTCTAATTTTTGTGTATGTTTTGTTAGTTGGCATTCGCTGTTAAAAGTATCATTATTTCAAAATGCTTTAGCCCCGGCATAGGTTTTTTACCTAGTTGGGTATTGCAGTTAAGAATATTATTTGTCAAGTATGTACCTATGTATGAATAAATAAATAAATAAAAATAAATATTCGATAATTAATTGCCTTGAATTGAACACGTATTAGCAGGAACAGTTTGCGTTGCTAAGCCGTGTGCGTTTGGAAGACACGTGCCTTGAATTCAACACGAGTTTTTAAGTGCATTAGCGCAACAAACTAGTGCCTAAATCGAGGCAGTTCTTGCATCCTTATCAACACGAAAAGGTAAATACGTAGCAGGGTGTTTGGTACATAAAGTGAGGTGGAATGAATGAAATGTCATTGTAACAATAATATATACATCATCATACATATCCTTAATTAATCATAAATGCTTATGCTATATGAAATCGGTTGTGGCAGGATTCGAACTTGCGACCACTGGATTACTAACCCAGCGCGCTAACCGCTCTGCCATCACCGATCTAAATTGAATTGAATGAATGTAATAAAAATCATATATTTATTTATGCACTTACCGAAATTTTTGTCCCTTTGATGACGTGTAGTTTTTAATATTAGTGTTATGTACTGTTTCAATTTTCATTTCGAAGCATTTCAAATAAACTAGTCGCATGTAACACATGATATCCAACTGTCGATAGCGATAGTATGTATAGTTGAAGAATAAGTACCAAACTCTAAAATCCAAATTATTGAATATTTTAGGATATTTTGTTTTCTATACAACACATGTAGGTATGTATGTCAAGATAGGACAGTATGGAGGTCAGTCCTTTTTTCTACCCAGAATATGAAAACAGCATGATGGTATGTATGTATGTTTGGAGATTTAAGTATCAAACTATTAAGTCTTCTTACATATATTATTGTGTTTAGGCGACTGCCATACAAATTGTATGAAGCGATGTCGTCACTAAATTCTATTTTTATAAAACTTGTCAAAAAAAGTTCGAGATATATTACTATAATGTATCCATTTTTTATAGAAAATTAAATTGTCTAGTTTACATGTTTCGGCATTTTTCGATATTTTTAAAAGAAATGGATATAAAGGCAGTTAAATACATAAAATTGTCATACCATTTTTTTGCTTCTTAATAAAAACAGTTTGAGAAACTCTGGAACTGTTTTTCAAAATCCATTTCGAGATACTATATTTGACTATATTTGTACAAACTATGTTGTTTAATTTTAATTATAGATATAATTTATAATTATATCTTACAAAATAAAAACTTTGTCGATTTACAAATAAGTTATATTGATTGCCTCTAAATTTTGGTGGCGGTGTGTACCAAGATATTTTTCTTAAGTCATGTCTATAAATTATTGGTCTGTGTTCACATCAATTTCAATTGAAGGTCCTGAAAATTAACTGATATGTAAATAACATTGATATGTTCCGAATCGATCATCTAAATGAATATATTTACATGGTTATGATGTAAATTACATGGTTCTGATGTAAAAATGATGATAAAGTTGTTAACAACACAAACAAGTGAAACTGAAATATAAATGAATAAATTTGTTTTCAAAACATCAATCAGTGTCACAAATTGTTATCAACAACAAATATAAATTGCCATAAGATAAAAGTATTTAATTACTTTAGCAAATTTGTGGCCGTAAACAGAATACTTCGTAATTTTGAATTATAAATTATAATCATCGAAAGTTTACTTATTTTCAACTGGTTGAAAAGTACAGAAAATAATTAACAGTTATTAAGAGTGATTCATTTTTAAATTTATTCCCCTTTTTTTAATTAAAGTCTCTCAATGAGTATCATCGTCATCTTCAGCGTTACAACCCTTGTCGGGTCTTGGCTGTCTGCAAGAAACTCTGCCATCCTGATCTGTGACTGAAAGCCACTTTTCAATTTCTCGGACCCAGCAAACGACAATCCATCACGACGCCATCCAACCACCGCAGTTTTGATCTGCCGACACTTCTTCGTCCCGCTGGATCATTGTTCAACACTCCTTTGGGATGCTCCAGATGCGGTGTAAAAACCCCAACCAGCGCTGTTTGCTTATTTTAGTAAACTTGACTACGCTGATAATAATAATAATAATATATTTATTTAACATAAGAAAAGAAAACTTACAGGAACAATACACCACAGAGACCACTCAGTATTTATATAAAAACAAACAAAAAAATATACAAAACAAAAAACATGTTAAATAAAAAAAATAATAATAATAAAAAAAAAACATTGGTGCTTCCTGATTGGCATCATTCCATAACTTTACCTATCTCTATCTAACTAGGAATAATTCCTGTTTTAAGTAAGAACAATTTCAATGTATTTTCACTACGCTTTTACATCATGCGATAGAAATTTCAATCGATTGAATTAAAAAAAAACGTAAACATCAATATAAGAAACAAGAAGAAAAACATTTTTGCATTAACAAAATGTAAAATAAAGCATTAAAGCCTAAACAAAATATAAAATAAAGCATTTTGAAAAAGAATGACAGCCGGCAATGTCCTGGTATAAATCGTAAAGCTTTATTGTCGGTCCTATTTCTGCAGGTTTCGCTATCCTAAACAGGTCCGAAAATCCTTCGGAGGATTTTTCTCTCGAATCGCAATCGTAGGATGTAATTTTGACGATGTTGTGTGTAGAACGTACAACGTAGAGTACAAATTTTTAATTATACGTTTACGTTTATGTTGAATGAAATGTTTACCAATTTCATCATCATCAACTATTTTACGTCCAATACTTGACATAGGCCACCTTTCTGTACTTCCATTCTCCTCCGTCACCCGCTTCTTAGTACCTATCATTGGTCTCTCGGCGTTATCATCCAAACATCTTAATATGCCTTGCCAAAGTTTCTAATCTTGACCAACATCGTTTCTCTAACATCCCCTAATCTTCTTATGCGGGTACTTATGCAATTCCGTTTACAAACTTCTTTGTTCTTAAAATATTTTTTTAATTGCATATACACAAACATAGGATTTATTTCCCTGTCGGAAGTCAAATGATATTTTCATTGACAAACATTTTTAACATCTCAATACAGACGAAGTTGGGATATTGTAGAAGAACCAGGAACTCGAGGCACCTACAGAGCTTACGACCTGTCATCGGCTGGTTTTACGTTCACCAATTATGCCTTCTTGGTTGCGCAAGCGCATAAAGTGATCACGTAAACCAGCCGATGATAGGTCGTAAGCCCTGTAGGTGCCTTGAGTTCCTGGATCTTCTATAATATTCCAACTTCGTTTCTATTGAGATGTCAAAAGTTTGTCAGTAAAAATATTCTTTGTTCTTTTTTTTGAACGGATTTCTAGTTTTAAACAATATGTTTTTCTTTTTTTCTCTCGGTGTATTTTCAATCCCCGTTATATTTTTGGATTATTAAGAACTCTATTCAATTTTATAATCGTACTCTAAACTTCAAACCATCACGCCATTTCCCTATTTGAGGTAGGCAGAGAGAAACGTAAGCATCATACACGCTCTTCTATACTTACTTCTAACGTCTCCATTATTCAGAATTCCATTTATGTGATCGTTCATTGTTTTCTTTGGCTGACCTATACTTTTCGTTCCTATTTCATCAGCCTTATGTTTTTTTTCAGACGATCATCACTCATTCTTTATGTAAGTTATCATCATCATCATTTTAAGCATCGACACTGTCCATCCATCGAGTCCTTGGTCTCCCTGGTCTCCTTCGACCTTGTGGCACAGAGAGTGTTCGGTATTGTTTCAGTATTCCGAATTTACGCGCCAAAATACAAATTGCTTTGAAATTTGTATTTTGGCGCTTTAAAATTTGTTTTGTGTGATACAAATTTTCGCTCGTCGCAAACCACATTATCGTAAATTAACAAAATTCTCAGTGCACCAATTTATCAGTGCAACATTGAAGAGGAGGCGACTCGAATATTGGTGAGTCCCATCTCATATCCTTTCGTTTCCTGTTACCGGCATTTCACATAAGCACAGATTCAGGATTCAATATAATGCATAACCTGTGACAATATTGTCGAAGACAAAATATCTTCCTTCAATCATCATTATTTATACAGTCCACTCTTATAGCCCGAATTGTAAGTCGACGTTCGGCGCTAACAGAGAGTGTGAGACGTTTATGTGAGTGTTATAATATAAATTCTATAAACGTTTAAGAGTTATCCTCACCGTTTTAAAATTGCCTGCTCTGCCTCATGTCAGTTCTGTCAATACCCAGACCAAACATCGGAACATATCCTGTGAGATTTCTGCCACCCAATGGTGTCCTCTTATAGATCGAAGCTTCTCATTGCTGTCCGTGGGCCTCTTTAAGGTCCCATTGGTCATGCGGATTTTGTGATCTTTAAAAACAATCTTAAAGCCTTAAAAGAAGTTTTGTCATAGTTATGGCGCCTTACTATTGTTAGATTCCCAGTAGGTTAATATTAAATAGAGATCTTGGTCATACCCCTGATGTTTCTTATTAAAAAAAAGTCCACGAGTGTGAATCTTCCATTCACATTCGTCGATTGTTCTTTTGCACTATGGTGCCGAGATTGCTAATCTAGAGGGCTCCATGGGCTACTTATACATTTTTTTCTTGTCGCTCACTAAGGCAGGGTTGTTTCAACAAAAGTAACGGTAATAGTATAGTAATAATACTTTTTTTTCATGAAATTGTTCAAAAATGCGTCGTTTTACGGCATTAGATTTCAATGAAACACTAAAAGTTTTGAACTATTTTAAGAAATCAAAGTATTTTAACTGTACCATCTTTTACTTTAATCTTTGTTCGAGAAACACAGCCTTAGTGTTCTGTGATGGGGCCGATTACAGTCCTCATATGCAGAGCGGGTAGTGATGGAAGTAACGAAACGTTTAGTAGTATATAATGTATCGAATTTTATATGAATATCTGCCTAAATATTGTTAAATTTGGTTGTTTAAGATCTAAATATATTAAAGTAATGATGTAACAAATTAGCATCATATCAAATTTTGCAACGCTGCCCATTATCAAAACACATTAAAATGTTATATCAGTTTATTGATAATTCGGGTCAATTTACAATCTGTTTTGTTTAATTTCAATCCTTTATTATTATTTCATTTTATTAAATCATCCAATAATATTTTTGTGCAATCAATTCGTTTTTTATTACGATGTTCATAAAAAGCAGGTTATCATTTACGTAATCAATGTATTGAACAAATATTATTCAATTCGATTATAAAATGCTATAAAGTGAATTTTAATCGCAAGTATGTAATAAATATCACTATGCGTTTTATTTGATCAACTGGTACAAGCAATCGAGATAAAATTGTAATAGTTCGTGTTTAATTTTTAATATTTATGCAGCCTTACTGTTTCGATTTATTTATTTATTTATGTAAAAATTCAACACAAAAAGCGTTTGCTGGTATGAGTGTTGACATACATTTTGGTTTATATTGACATTTTGTTAGATTAATACATCTTATACAATGTGGCGAACAATAGTATTATAATGAAGTTTACAACAAAAAAAATTGAAAATTCAACCATATTGGAGCCCAAAACAGTTAGCCGGGAGTACAGGAAAATCTATTTGAAAGCACTATCATGCAGTATGTGTTGTTTTTTCTTTTTTTTTGAAAAAATGGAGTTTTTGGCAGTGCTTAATGTCATCTCATAGTTGATTGTACAAATTAATGCTGGTGGATAATAGTCCTTTGTTTAGTCTGTCTGTTATATTGCTAATGTTTCTTAGGTTGTTTCTTTGTCTAGTGTCGTAGTTATGTATGTCACTAACAGTTTTCAGGAGTGTGTTGTGTTTAAGTAAGTCATATTTGATTTTATAAATGTACATTATTATTCCAAAGGTTCTGCGAGACAAAGAAATCTTAAGTAATTTACCTACCTTCAACAATTCTGTACAGAGTTGCAGTTTTTCATTTATCAAAACTCACACACCAAGAAAAAATATATTGCTATAAGAAACACAATTCCGTTTTACAAATCTTGTTTTAATCATCATTATCGTTCTTCTCAGTGAAGAACCGATGAAATATGTTTATAATATGTGGGCCTTCGAGGCTCAGCTGGTTGGTTGTATTCTCTTGAGTCAAAGGTCCCGGGTTCGATTTCCGGTGGAGACACAGTTTATATGTTTTACATACATAGTACTTTTTAGTTTTCCAAGAAGCAATATTCAAATAACAAAAAAAATACTCCAGCATTTCAACGTAATATTTATGTTTTATTCCATTTTTCTTGGTATGTTCCATATAATTTCTGAGACAGCATAGATTGTAATATTTCCAGCCATGTTGGACCAATCTGTCAACGGTAATATCTCTTGGGAGAGCATTATTATTATTTTTGCTGAATCATGAAGCGTGTTTTTGTTATTGTGTTTAATGTCAACATAAAAATGAGTTTTATTTTGATCAAATACACCTACCTATAAAATGGAAATGGGCTTCATATAAATGCATTCAGGGATTATATTTTTTTTATAAATAATTTTATTGATATTCATGGCTCAGTTAGGTATGTTATTTTTGGACTCCTCAACCAAATGTGTCAGATTCGTTTCCCGGGTGAAAAAACAATTTTTCACTGTGCTTTCAGTCTAGATTTGTGAAACTGTTCATAAAAAATATCGTTAGGTGCATGTTAATTTAATATCTAACATATCACCTATGAATTGCCCCAGAAACAATACAAAAAAAATCTAGACCGAATTGTTATTAAATATTATATTGTTTCTTTGTAATTTAATTCTTCTGAATGTGCCAATTCAGGCTTTCCTGACATTGGCAATCACCCAAGCTTAGGCCTCCCGATCTTGCGCCATCCAGAACAACTCCTCCACTCCTCACATCAGTCCATTCTCAGATGTTACGTAGCCAAGAAGTTTGCCCATCAGCAAGACTCCATCAGCATGAATCGTGGTTGAATTACGGTTCAATTGAATCCGTTTCAAAGTCTTATTCTACGTGTAACTGAAACCTTATTTATAAAAATATGTGAACCCTGGTTCAGTTGATCTTGATTTTGAGATCAATTTCATACGACAGCACCGAATTTAGTTTCGTAAAGTTAAATATATTTCAAAATAAATTAATAAACTTTGTTTGTTTCCACTAGTTATATTTTTTTAATTACAACATGTTTCGATAACCTCCGTTATCTTCCTCAGGTGAGAGGTGATTTAATACTAACTGAAAACTAATGTGTGCGTGGTGTGTGGCAGTGTCAAGGGTGTAGTAGAAAGCGGGGGCAAGGGAGGGGGACTGAAACAAAACAATCTAGAGACATTAGAAATACACAAAGCAATTAATAATCACAAGAAAATAATAAATAATCAGACGCAACCCTACACTTCACCACTACTGTCCATGTTCCCGTTAGGTCAACGCTCACCCCCTCCCCTCCCTTGCCCCCGCTTTCTACTACACCACACCACACTGCCACACACCACGCAAAATTAGTTTTCAGTTAGTATTAACTCACCTCTCACCTGAGGAAGATAACGGAGGTTATCGAAACATGTTGTGTTTAAAAAAAAATTAACTAGTGGAAACAAAGTTTATTAATTTATTTTAAAATATATTTAAAATGAATTTTCACAAAGTGAACGCCTCTACCTTAGAACATTTTTCTTAAAGTTGGTTGACATAACCACACGATAGTTCTGTCAAACTCTACTATAGCTATTGCACTTATTGACTCGATATTTTTGTTTAAATTTAATATCAATCGATAATTCTAATGGATACTTACCAACTTTGCGGGTCCGGACCTTAGACCTTGCCACCCCAGTAGGAGGCTACGGATATCGCCTTGTCGTTCACTGTTTTTAGGTCACTTGTGCTGTATGTCGTCTTCATTCGTGGGCATATTAGTAGATGGACGTCATCCTGCTCCTCTCCGCAATCGCAGCACGTATCTTCTCCCTCCAGAAATCCCCACCTTGGCTGGTTCTTTTTACAACTTGTCACCCCCACTCTCAGTCTGTGTACCATCCAGAGTCTGCTGCCGAGATGTTGTCTTCATAGGTACTCTCTATATTGTTTTGTGGATGATCCCGATTCGGTAGTAGATATAAGAGAGTTCTTTCTCAACCGCAGTCTCGGTGCAGCCATCTGGTGGTTGTGAAGGGGGTGTCTAGGGTCACGGATCTGCTTGTGTCTTACCGCATCAGCCGTCGCCTTACTCCTGATATCAGGTGGTGCATTTCCAATAATTGGCTAGAGTTTATGCACTGGGGTATGTTTAAGGCATCCGGACACCAGGCGGGCCATGTCATTTATTGCAAAGTCCACCTGTTTGGCATGCGATAACATTTGTCAAACGGGGCAGGCATGCTCAGCTGCGGAGATACACAGACCTTGAGCAGAGGTGCGAAGGACATTCGGAGAAGCTCTCCATGTTGTGCCGGTGAACTTTCTCTGGATATTGTTTCTGGTAGAGACTTCATCGATTAAATCGCTTTTTTTCTCATATCTGATGTTGAAAAAACTACCGATATTATTTAAACGGGTCATAGCTACTTCAAAATTATAAAATTTCAACTTGAACTAGTGTTAAACTACCCCCTTCGCCGGTTCAATTTGACATTTCAGTTGAATCACGGTTCAACTCTGGATCCATGTTTATATAAGGGAACAAATTTCCGTGCAACCTTAGTCCAATATTTGAGTCACGTTTACAAATGAAATTGCCAGTGTTCAGGTTTCTGAGCCATGCAGAAGAATAGACCACAAATATCACTTCAAAATTTCTGACTAAGTTTTTAGGTTTAATTAATTATTGGACAATAAAATCCTATTTGTTTTAATGTACTAAGGGCCATTTCGATCCTATATTTTACCTCCGTATTTGGGTCCAAAGACTATGCCCATGTATTTGGGTCCAAAGACTATGCCCATGTATTTGGGTCCAAAGACTATGCCCATGTATTTGGGTCCAAAGACTATGCCCATGTATGTAAATTACTTTAGTTTTATTGCTATTCTGCGATTTCCTCCATTAAAACAAACTAGATTAGAAATAAACACAAATTCACCTCTGTGTTTGCACACGTGCAGAACATAAGATAGGATTATTTATATTTACTTCACAATATTAATAACAAGTATTTTATTTTATATTTGTTTAGTGTAAATGTTTCACTATATTGAAATGACAAATAAGAATCTAAGATTTTAATAGACACTGAATGATAATGGTAGATAACATGATATTGAGATTGAATAGGTACGTGAATTTATATAGATTTTTTTTCTTGTGCCAATTTATAAATATTTAGGTATGTCTACCAACCAAAGACCATCTGGTGGCGAATAAAACATTATGTATGCAGATGTTAATTGAGAATCCTTGATGGATTTATTGCCAACACGAGGAAAAAGAACAATTTATAGATTCAGAAGCAGAAGCAGATATGAATAATTAAATAAATAATTTGTTTTCTTGCTGTGTGTGTATTTATATGTCAACCTCAATAGCTGATATATAAAAAATAATAAATACGTTACTGGTCTTTAAATTCGGTAAACAAAAAGTAACGCGCATATCTCACTTTAGTTACAAGCAACAGAGTTCGGACATATTGTTGTATTCAAAATGCCATATTGTGTGATGAAAACATGTATAAAAATTACACAGCCAAGGAACGAACAGATACATCATTTCATGCTGCATAATATTTATTCGATAACTAGTATATTTGTATAGATTTTTCGATATCTTTTTTACTCCTCACTAACCCAAGGGGATATAGTGGGGAGTTATGATTTCGCAATTTTTAAGGGTATTTTTTTTGCAGATTATCAACTATATCATGTATCATGCTGAGATTGTATTCTGAAAGTTTTATCACAATGTATCTGTGTGTGTGTGTGTGCTATGTGCTGTGTGCAGTGTGCTATGTACGGCGCGTTCATTTTACTTTATCGATTATAGACTAAAGTACTAATTCGATTCTATTCAAATTTTGCAAATATGTATATCTAATACTCGATTAGATCCCATTAGATTTTGAACGATGTATGAATAGTGCTTCTCATTTTTTTTAACTGTCAAATATTTCAAAGTGAACCCAAGCTCAGGAAACTTAAAATTTGAATTTTTTATTTTTAAATTCGTAAAAAGGCACACTTACATAAAATGGCATTGAAGAGTTATCAAGTTTTCATAATAAAATATTTAAAAAAATAATAATTTAGCAAACTCATTTCATGAAAATGTTGGAAATTTTCCATACAAAATTTGAATACTTTATATAATGACTTGTTAGTGAGGAGTTTAGCGTTGGCCACAACCCACTCGTTTTATTGTTTTATTTTGAGTAAACGAGAGAGTAGCAATATTCGTTTATAGGTATAAAGAGGAATTCTCTTGTTGTATTCACTTTATGACTTTATCACACAGCTATAACTTAATATAAGTTCGTCTCTTTCCGTCACTATTTGGTGTGAGAGATAATTACAATATGATTGCACTGGAGTAGAAGAGAAAAGATGTTCGCAGTATGTGTCTGAATTATATATTATTGTATTATCTCTTTCTGTATTCTATCGTGTGTGCTTTTTCTTGGTGATATTTTAAGAATTCGTTTAACTGTACCATTTTTTAAAGCTTTTTATTATAATTTAACGTGTCTATATATAAAATGTCATTGATTCAAGATATGTGTCATGTCAGTGAGAGATCCAATTCGGAGCAAAGGATATTAATTTAGTTTTCGTACGGTTTTATATCAGAGCATTCACCGTCTCTGGTTTCGCCTCGTGAATGTCTTGGAAGCATCCACTAAATATCTTTAGTTGTAGTCTAGCAACACATGTTTCACCGACTTGTCAGCTCCACACTAACAGTCAGGATCGTCCCTTCTTCCCCACCTCCAGAATAAGTCATTGCAGCAGTACTGCTCTGTTTTGCTGTACCCAAACCCTCCGTGGCAAGTCAAAACCAGGTACTCGACTTATAGCATTGTACAATAGGGACAGAATGTGCATAATGCGCGGCTGGCGTATCTTGGGCCTAAAGCTGGTTGGTAACCAAAGGGGTTACCAATCGAAAGTAGTTAATAACCAAAGTGGTTACTATTAAATATATGTGGTAACCAGAGGGGTTACCAGTAAAGAGAGTTTACTATATCCCAAGTGGATATGATTTGAAATAAGAACACAAGGACAGTGGTTGAGAGAGAAGAAGAAAGAATGGTCAAAAGTAACAATGAGTATATTGATCACAATTAATAGTTTGCTTAAGGGTAAATTTACAATTGATGAAATAACTTACAAAGGAACTTTTCTCACGATGAGTAGGTATAACGAGCGAGTTAGCGGGTGTGTTCGAAGTGTCCGAATCTTTGCATGGTGAAGTACCATCGTGCTCGCAGGGTCGAGAGATGACCGGTGGTCGAGTGACGAAGTGTCGGCGAGACGGCGTGGTCGAGAACGTCGGCGTGATGTGACGAATCGAAGTGACGGAAATACGGAAATGAAGTGACGTTAGTGCTGCGCTGGGGGTAGCAAGTTCAATGTCCTCGAACTTTCTAGACTTATTTATTTGAAGTGTCATACCCAGTTGAGGAGTATTGTCACTTGTTTGACGTTGCGGGCGATGAACTCGGCCTAGCGATAAACAAATGTACTTGCTGTCGCTAGGCGCGCGCTCGAAAGAAATTTCGAGATGTGGCCTGCCACAGGCCAACAAAGAAAATTGCGGTAAGATGATACATAATATATTATGATCATTTTTTTTTCAATGTTACCTGTAGCATTGTTAATACAGATTTCTTATGTCATTATAATTATACCTACTTTTTTCATTTTTCAACTGATGTGTCATCAATTTTCTTGCTATATATTTACGACAAATTTAAATGCTAAAATAATAATTTCAAAGTTTTGTCGTTAACACAGTGGAAGTTCATAGTTATAAATTAAATATTTATAAAAATAAATAAAAAACACAGTTTTACTCCACAAATGAGTAAGACTTTAATGAGGCTAAGCGCTTTCGCCGAACACAGCCGGCATCCTCAGAGGCAGAAATCAAACTCCTGAATTTGATTTCTGCTTCTGAGAATGCCGGCTGTGTTCGGCGAAAGCGCTTAGCCTCATTAAAGTCTTACTCGTTTGTGGAGTAAAACTGTGTTTTTTTTTATTTATTTTTATAAATATTTAATTTTAAATGTTAAAAATCTACATCAATGGGCAATAATTTTGTTATAAACAAAAGGTTTTTATCAAAAGAAACATTTTATTTAGAAGATTTTAAAGTATAAAATAAAATTGCAGATTCACAAAACGATATCGAATACATAAACGCAACCGCATCAAATTCGCAACTCAATCAAAGAGCACCATATTCGCATTTCAATCGGTCATGGATTTGTTTAAAACAAATATTTATTCTGTAAAATAAACACGTCTGTTTCATAGATGTTATCGTTATAAAACACTTTTGCTTATCTGTAACTTATAGCTATAGAAAAAAAAACTTGGGAATTATAATTACAATCTGTGACCCACATAACATAATACTATGTAGATTTAACATACAATATTGTATTGTTGGAAGTAATATCATTAATTGTTTCGCAATACATTATATACATATATACGTGTATAAATTACAATTTAAATTAATGATTATTGCACCATTTTATCGCTTTGTGTTACAAAACTGTGCTCGGAATACATAGTGCTATGTGACACTGAATTTTATATCAAATGCTTAGGAGCAAGTTATTGCACAAATGAAGGTTTTGTCAAGATCTAAGAGACATATATTTTATAGAAATAGAATTTAGAAATCGATATAATATATTTTTTTAAGTGAATATGTCCTTGTTAAACAAGTACATATACATCTTCCTAAGTTCCCTAAAATAAGCAAATAAATTCGAACTCGCAACCACTGGATTACTAGCCCAGCGCGCTAGCCGCTCTGTCATCGACCTATTTAACCCATATATCTGATGCTGGCGAAAAACTAAAATACTTTAAAAAAATAAAAATATTTTTTTTTATAACAAAAATGAATATGTCCTTGTTAAACAAGTACATATACATCTTCCTACGTTCCCTAAAATAAGCAAATAAATGCTTGTGCTTAGGTGAACGAAATCGGTCGAGGCAGGATTCGATCTCGCGACCACTGGATTACTAGCCCAGCGCGCTAACCGCTCTGCCACCGACCCATCTGAACACTTCCTCCATAATGAACACTTCCTTGCACCCTGCGCAAGTGGCGAGTTTATTGCCGTATGGCAATTTCTTCCAACTAACCAGTGTTTCCAGCCCAGAGAAGCAATATTTGCGTGAGAAATAAATTTAAATAAATTTCTCCTCTGCCGGGAATCGTACCCAGGACGCCCGCACAGAAACCGAACGGCTTAACAACTGTGCCACGGCGGTCGGCAGTACTTCAATCTCCAGTATGTCACCGCGAAATATCTGTTTTTTTATTAATTTTACTGTCAAAAATACTGCACACTGAACATGCATTAGGTATTTAATACGATTCAAGTATACAAAACAAATTAATTATTAAAAAAATTACACAATTGCAATCATTATATTATTTTTAATTTATTTATTTTTTATTTTATAATGTAAATAAAAAATTAGTGTACCTACACCACTTATGAGCACAAATAACTATCGACCGGTTTCGAGAAGAATGTTCTCATCTTCAGGATGACTTACGTTATTATTTATATTATAAAATAAAAAATAAAAATTATAATGACGCCACAAAGTTACTTCCGTGAAAGTTACACTGAATTATTTCTTTATTTTTTTGCTCATTCACGAACCTAGTTGCATTTTACATACTTACAAACACAAAAATATATAACGTTATAGAATAAAGAAATATAATAATAAATTTGAAAAAATAAAAACCCGCATAACAAAACAAAAAAGTCAACAAAAAAAACAAATTTAATATGAACTCAAATTATTATCATTGATTCTGGATCAAATATTAATTTACACGCATCCAGTAACAAGATGCCAATTTTAATCATTTCAAATACGCAAACTAAAAGCAATGTATAAACAAATAAAAACTGGGTATCCATCTGGAATCTAATCTGGGACTTTTGAGTCAGAAGTCAGACATTTAACTGAAAGAACCATGAAGGCTGACAATAAAAAACTAAAATATTTTTCATATTAGAAATATTTTCAAGCTTATATGTATACACTTATTCATTGGATACATATGTTGCGTCAAAAAAAACTGAAACTTTGCTTTTATATACTTTTCATGAAAAGTTTCAATACGTTAAAAAAAGTTATACTAGTAGAAAATCTATTGATTTGGCGATACATTTTCAGACAACACACGCTTTGACTGTGATTTGTTTGTTAAAGAGTATTATAACCTAAACGTGTATTGTATGAAGTATTATGTATGTCTACAAGAGGTTAAAAGTTCACAACTCATTAGATATTGCGATTGACCTAGATGTAATCCGTTGTTTTGTCGATAAACTTTTTCATATTGATAATAATATTGTACATAGGTTGGCACATTGGTTACTACAGTCATGCAAATATGGACGCTTTAAAACCACGCTATGTATTAGTCTTTCTCTGTGTTTCAGATTGAAAATAGTACATACATACATACATACCATCACGCCATGTCCCTTGCGGAGTAGGCAGAGAGAACCAAACGCCACATTTTTTCTATCCTGGCACGCATTTCTCGCCTCGTCCACATTCATGCATCGTCTCATACATGTTCGTCTGTTGCTCACACTTCTAACATTTCCGTCTTTCAGAATATCGTTCACATGGTCGTTCCATCCCTTTCTTGGGCGTCCCCGACCTCTCATTCCATTCCTTTCTGCTCTGCATATTTTCTTCGTCAGGCGCTCCTCATTCATTCTCCCCATGTGACCAAACCATCTCAATGTGTTCACCTTCATTCTAGTAATGACATCTTTCTTCAACTTACATTCTTTCCTTATGTCCGCATGCTCATATATGCGCGTATATGCGCATATTGCAACGGAATGGACGGCTTGATAAAGAGATCGAAAGAAGAGTTATGGCAGGAAACAGAGTGAATGGAGCACTTAGACCAATTATGAATGACCGCAACATATCAAATAATGCCAAAGTTGCCATTCATAACGCCATCATAGTGCCAACCTTGATGTATGCAAGTGAAACCTGGACATGGCAGAAGACGCATGAAAGCAGAATAAATGCAGTTGAAATGAGATCGTTAAGAAGAATTTGCAATAGAACGATGTATGACAGGGTAAGAAATGAGGACATAAGGAAAGAATGTAAGTTGAAGAAAGATGTCATTACTAGAATTGAAAATAGTATTTCAAGATAAGTATGAATTTTTTACTCCTCACTAACCCAGGGGGATATAGTGGGGAGTGATGATTTATCAATTTTTAAGGTTGTTTTTTATTGCAGATTAACTGGTGGCATGCTGAGATTGTATTCTGAAAGTTTCATCACAATGTATCTGTGTATTTGTGTACTGTGTACTATGTGCTATGTAGGGTGTGTTTATTTTACTTTATCATTTACCTATAGACTAATGTAACTACTCATTCGATTCCTTCCAAATTTTGCAAAATTTGTACTTGTACTCGCTTAGACTCAGTTAGATTTTGAAGGATATCTGAATAGTGCTTCTCAATTTTTTTTAACTGTCAGTTATTTCAAAGTGACCCCAAGCTCAGGAAACTTAAAATTCGAAACTTTTATTTTCAAATTGGTAAAAAGACACATCAACTTCATAAAATGGCATTGAAGAATTATCAAGTTTTCATATTTAAATAAAAAAAAATTTAACAAACTCATTTCATTAAAATACTGAATATTATCCATACATAATTTGAATACTTATAGAGTCACTTGTTAGTGAGGAGTTTAGCCTTGGCCACAACCCACTCGTTTTATTTATTTTTTTATCACACAATAATTTACAATGACACAAACAAGTATATTACTGCTGCCCAACTAGGAAACCCTGTTCTAGGGCTACGCACTGAATTGTAATAACTTCTACCTTTCTACTTCGGGTCGGGTCGACAAGTGCCCTCCGGATCTTTTAGCTTCAATGCTGCCAATTGCGACTAGCTTCACGAGGTTATCAAGGGTCTTTCTGGTAATATGTCAAAATACTGAAGGTTTGTCGATATGCAACCCTTTATCGTTAGTTCTAGGGGATCTCTCAGCGATTCCTTGTTCTATAATATCATTTCATACATCGTCTCTGGTTTCGACCGCAGATCCTGGGTGCAGCTCAACAGAATAAGAACAGGCATGGGTTGTTGCAACCATCTTTTATGGAAATGGGGAAAGAGAGAATCGCCGGGGTGTGACTGTGGCGCAGAGCTCCAAACGATCCGCCACATTGTTGAAGAGTACCCGCTGCACAGGTATCCGGGAGAGCTGGGGGACATCCACGGGGCAAAGCAAGAAGCGTTGGACTGGCTGCGGGGTTTGAATTTAAGGCTCTAACGAGCTCCATAGACGCAGCCTTTTCTGGGCGAAGAAGAGCCTAGCCATTCGAAAACAATTTCATACAGACATACAAATTATTTTAGTACTGCATGGGAAGTTCTCTTCCAGTACCTGCCACATTTCAAAAACATCCTCTTTCTCTCTGACTGTCTTAGAGAATTTAATTTCTCCTGTTTTATTAATTATTTATTAAAAAAATAACAAACAAATAATATACACAAGTAACAATTTTTAACTTGGCTATATCACTCGATATCGGGTGGAACGCCAGAAATTAATTAAAAAATAAATTAACTTTATTGGGATAGTAATTATGTGAAAAAAATTTAAACATTTTAATTTTTGTACTATACGTGTTAATGTAAATACTTATAAAATACCACATCATCTATTAACGATTGTTTTTTACTTTGTGGTATCATTTTGCAATTAATTATAAATGAAATAAAACACAATTTTTTGTACACCACTACAATCATAACTTTTATTCAATTCAATAAAAATATATTCTATGAGTATATACTATAGTATATACTGATAGTATATACTTTAGTATACTTTGTATCCTCCTATACATATACCTACTATAGTATACTTTGTATCCCCCCGAGGAAGCGGAACTTTGTTCTCGTAACATGTAGAGGAATTTTTATTCAATTGAATAAAAGTTATAATTGTAGTGGTGTACACAAAGTTGTGTTTTATTTCATTTAACTTATACAATAAATAAATTCAAGGGAGTTTTTTTTTTCTTTAACTTCCATTATTAATTTTATCGATTTTACATATTATATATTCAAACGCAAATATTATATTGACAAGAGATGAACAGAAACGGCCATGAATTTCAATCCGTACCTACCTTGTGGCTTTAAAATATTTGATAACATTTTACTTATCAGTGACATTGTTGTGATAACACTAAATTACCGACAGTCGTTAACACTACTTGAAAATAATAATAATAATAATTAAAGACTTTTATTGAGTTAAACAACGTGGCGGACTTATTGCCCGCAGGCAATTTCTACCAGTCAACCACCATGGTAAATACAATCAGTTACAGGAATATGAGAATACAAATAAAAAAAGAAAAAAAATCATAAATTAAAAATACAAAATAAATATAAAAATAAAAAAATATATGTATATATAAGAACACAAATAAGAATAAAAAAATACATCAAATAGATACACTATGTTTATTGGATGGAGGATAGGAGAAGAGAAAGGAAGAGGGATAAAGGGAAAGACATGAATTTGTGTTTATGTGGATAGAAAGTGTGACTTAAGACGCTTTTTGAATGTTATCAAGTTAGTGGCATCTCTGATACAAAAATCAAAAAAAAAATTGTTAATTAATAAACATTCCAAATATGTATCAGTCAACCATTATATTATTGTCTTCGATTCATTCTTCTTATACTGGTTGAATTCCACTACGGCCTTTTATTGCAGGGTTTGCTGCCACTTGTTACGTGGGCTGTCAGCTATCTTACCACGATTTTGAGCATCCTTCACTCTGGTTTTTCATTTAAAGCAAGGTGTAGAGTCCATTCTTTCTCATTCTTTCATGTATTTCTATTATTATGCTGTTCATATTAATAATGTTGAGAGAAGTCAAAACAAGTTTTAGTGGTTCATTTATTTTTAGATGGGAATTTAATCTACTGACATCAATTATGAATTTTGAGATCATTTTGCTGTGATTTTGTTTTTTTTTTTTTGTTGATTACTGTTGTTGATTGGTATGAAGATATTTAAGAAGGTTCATATTGATATATAATTTTGACATTCAATTCAATTCAAATTTTGAAGAAAAATATGCAGCAAAATTTTATATTCTTCGATTTACAAATAAACTATGGACCTACCATCTTACGTTCTGTGTCATAATCTACTTTAATATGCTTTTAATTAGAAAATAGTTTTGATCAATCGTTTAATATAAACTAAATCAACTGTGAATAATCTCATTAATTTGATTGCATTTTGCGCAACATTTGCACACAGAGTATTTTGCAACTACTAACATATCATACAAATAGTTGTTTGCTGCTTTGTGACAAGCTTCATTGATAAAAATATTTGCCAGTAAAATGTTTGCCAGGAAAACACGGGATACATGATCGTTTATTAATATATAAAAATCTCATGTCAAATAAATCGTAAATTCATCCGCTACTTCCACCACCATCCGCTCTGAGATCCATCCCTTCACAGGTCGACAAAAAAATACCAAGCACGACGAGTAGTTCATGGTGCAAAAAGAATGTGACTAGAAAATTTAAGATTGGTACCATACCATACCATCACGCCATTTCCCTATTTGGGGTAGGCAAAGAGAACCGAACGCCAGACTCCTCTCTCTTGACACACATTCCTAGCTTCATTCACGTCCATAC
The DNA here is from genome assembly GCA_963576475.1 of Molanna angustata. NCBI lineage: Eukaryota > Metazoa > Arthropoda > Insecta > Trichoptera > Molannidae > Molanna > Molanna angustata. Next base: position 1,452,529 of record OY754968.1, read on the forward strand.
ATCGTCTCATACACGCTCTTCTATTATTCTTACTTCTAACATCACCATCTTTCAAAATCCCATTTATGTGATCGTGCAAACTTTTTCTTGGCCGACCTCTACTTTTCGTTCCTCTTTTATCAGCCTTGTAGACTTTTTTGTCAGACGGTCATCACTCATTCTTTTTATGTGGCCGAACCACCTTAGGGCATTTATTTTCATCTTACTTACGATATTTCTTTCAATCATACATTCTCGTCTAATATCCTCATTTCTTATTCTATCATACACCGTTTTACCACATATTCGTCTTGGTGACCTCATTTCAACCGTGTTAATTCTAGTTTCATGCGTCTTCTGCCATGTCCATGGCTCACTAGCATACATTAGAGTCGGTGCGACGATACCATTGTGTACCGCGAGCTTTACTTGCCTTTAATTACCGTTCTTAATGCACCATTCACTCTTTTACCTGCCGTTACTCTCCTTTCAATATCTTTTTCCAATCTTCCATCACGCTGAAACATTTTACCAATCTTAAACATGAAACATGTTTCAGCATGTCTCATGTTTAAGATTGGTAAAATACATAAAATGGAGTCTATATAAAATGCGGTCTGCATATATGGTGGTATACATCCAAGGTGGTCTGTGGTAGAGCAACGTCTGCCCGGGACCACAAGTTTTATAATATACCTACTGTTAGATCACATAAATATGACATGGTAAAAACTTACAATACTACGAAAAGCAAGATCCCCATCAGCTGCAATGGACTTTGCAATAGAAATTCTTTAATTTCCCGTGACCTCGTTACTGAAAAATAACAATAAAAACATTAAATAAATATTTAATATCAAAGATAAGAAAAAAAATAATGTTACTCTGTTATTATCAAGGTTATTGTAAGCAAACATGTGATAAAATATGGGACCACGTGGGCCAAACAGCAAAATACTAATTACGAATATAAGCACTAGTTTTTGATAAATCTTTATATATATAATTCTTCTGTACGTGTGTATGTCACTGAACTCTTCCTAAACGGCTAAACTGATTTTGATGAAATTTTCTGTGTGAGTCCCTGAATGGTTTAGATTTACAAAATGGGATTTTAAACATTGATTTGTATGTTAAAAGGAAAATAAAAAACATGATTTTTTATAACTATAAATTATTATAGATGGCACTGATGTCGAATTAGTAATGTTTAGTTTTTTTTTCCATCTGACAACACTAATAAATCTGACCATATATGCTGTATTGCAATTATATACGTAATGACAATCAATCTAACTTCAAAATGTTTAGCGGCTCATCGAACAAGACAATGTAAGTTTGCTATGATAAATATATTTTTAAAATATATGTATAATAGCAAACTTACAAAAAATATATGTATCATATATTTTTTCGCAAATATATGATAGGTGGATACATAAGGAGGGAATGATGACATAAGGAGGGAATGCAAGATGAAGAAGAGTATTATAAGTAAAATGAAAGTGAATTCCTTGAGGTGGTTTGGACATATTGAAAGAATGAATGATGAACGACTGACCAAAAAAATATACATGGGTGTAGGAGATGGAGTGAATAGCAGGGGCCGTCCCAGAAAGGGATGGCATGACCATGTGAATGATATTTTGAAAGAAGGAAATATAAGAAGCTTGAATAATCGACGAGTATGTATGAGACGAACCATGGATGTAAAGGAAGCTAGGAATGTGTGCAAAAATATAGGAGTATGGCGCTCGATTCTCTCTACTTACCCCGTAAGGGATATGGCGTGATGGTATGTATGTATGTAGGTACATATATTTTTTTGTTTCACTAATAGTTTGGGCAGGACAACGTCTGTCGGGTCCGCTAGAAATATTATGAATTACCTTTAGCGTAAAATGTTATAATTAACAATCACTGATTATATTATTGTCCTTCTTTAAATATTTCACTCAAAAATAGGTTTTTGAACAAGACTGTACAGCGTACGTCAAAATGTGCCAACTGTCATTAAAAAGAATGGCATAAAAAATATGACCATAGATACAAATATTATGCACGTTAAAAATTAACTATGTTTTAAATGGCTCATATTTTTAGTGCATATTTTTCTATGCTAAAAAATACATAGTTCGTATTTTATCTCCATATAATTTATTTAATATTTAGTTTAATCTTATGATACTGATCACATAGCTCAAATTTCGGATGAAAGAGAAAATAAAACCGAATCAATTGATATATAAAACTCATTTTGCCATTTTCGACACGTAGCTCGAATTTTATGTGCAGCGACGATATAAATATTAAATCGAATTTTCGACCGACATTTCTTGATAAAATCCCATTTCATTTATTTTGAAAAAAATAATCTTACTTATAACCGGTTATGTGCTTAGCGCTCATTTTCCATTTTTTTTTTTTTGTAATGTTGTATATGCATTAGGTGTGTAATTGATGAATTGTGATGTTTTAGTTTAAAATTGAAACAAATGAACCACGTAAATAAGTTAAATAATATCTGCCTATCATTAATCAAATTGACAGTCTGTCATTTCAACATGAACCTTATAAATAATATTTCAATAAAATCAACATATTATTACAGTATGTTTCTTAGGAATTGTCAAGCAATCTCTTTCCCGTACATTTAGGTAATGACGTATTGAAAAATAATATTTCAAATTGTTTCAAATTGAAAAATAATATTACAATTTTTAACCTCTTCATCTGTCAAATAACAATATTTATTATGGATTTATTACCGTTATTTTATTTCATTATTTATTAATTTGTTTCTTTTTAATCGATGTATGAACAATACGTTAGAGCAATTCACATATTTAGGATCTGTGCTCACACAGGATGGAAATATTGAAAGAGATGTAGAGCATAGAATAAATACAGACTGGTTAAAATGGAGATCCTGACAGGTGTATCAACCTCTTTTTGAATGCATATATTATTGTCATCAGGCATAATGTCAACTGACATAATAGATACCACAGAAACAAATAGAAGTCATCATTCCACAGATAAAAGAAAGAAGTCAACAGATACTATTACTGTCAGAGCGTTTTTCACCCGACAATATTATACCGAGCGTTTGGTATGTACTCTCTACGTTCAATCTGAACGTCACAGAGTGTCTTTCGAGCGTCTGTTTCCGGTCATTATGAACGGCTTAGAGCGTCACTAAGTGCACTCGGCGTTCATTATGAACGTAGCCATGAAGACGCGGGGTGTGACGCAGAGTGAAACACTGGAAAGGGCAACCTGGCGCATGCGGACTTGGAGATCCGGTCCCAAATAAAGGGAATAAGGCGAGGGAACAGAGAGAAGAATCGACGTATGAATAAGAAACGAGAATATAAGAGCTGAATGTAACTTGAAGAAGAATATTGTTGACAGAATTAAAGTAGCTTACTTCGGTGATCTAGAAGGACGAGTGACAAAGAAAATGTATGCAGCAAAAAGAGATGGACGAAAGTTAGGAGCCGACCAAGTAACCTAACATAGGTATCGATTTAAACAATACCCTGAAAAAAGAAGGCGTTTGAAGTGTTGATATTAGACGACCATATATGCAAAGATGCATGAATGCGAGTGAGGCGACGTTGGTGTTTATGCAAATACAGAAGGTTTTATGGCGCTCGGTTCTCTCTTCCTACCCTAAATAACTGGGACACTATCATAATATATTTTATGTCAAAAACTGGGGGGCAAGTCTGGTCCGACCGGCGAAATCATAACTCCAGTGATTACCCATATCATGGATATAATTATTATATGGAGTTCTGCAATATCTTTAGATGTCATAGAACTCCATATAATAATTAAATCCATGATATGGGTAATCACTAGGGTTTTGATTTCGCCGGTCGGACCAGACTTGCCCCCCTTTTTCTTCTCTTTTATAAATAATATTGTTTAGATACAACATGTTCCTAGAAATATTTACAATTTTTCTGTGACATTTATTTTTAAATTGAGTTTGCTTAAATATTTTTTTCTTTTTTGTTTCAGGGTCAATAAAATCGGATCAAATGTCACTTTTGACAGAAAGATCATTACATATAATTTATGTAAATATATTTTTACAAATTTTCGTGTAAATCGTCTGAATGGATTACCACCACGAAACTAGAGTCACTATAGTGAAAATTTTTAAAATATACAGTTTGAACAATCCTAAACAGATTGATTTCAATACAATATATTATAATAACTAGATATTAACAACGTGAGCTTGAAGACGACAAACTTTAAAAAGTACGCCATGAGATAACCCTTTTTAAACTAGACTTAAAAGTGTTTTTTTTTTTTACAACGTTTAATGTTTGTCATGTATAATTTAATGCCTTAAAAATATATAATTGAACGTAATATTTAATATTCAATATCTTTAAGTGTTAGATAAGAATAGATTTATATTATAAAGATAATATATAAGTAGATACGTAATAATAAAAATCGTTATCATTGATAATTTGCTCGAGTTAAAAATTGGTGGTGTAATTTTTCGGTGTTCTAATAGTGATGCGGATAAGTTTTTTCGTTTATCTTTGGTGTTGTTCACAATTCCTGTAGTGTCTGTTGGTGACCTGTGTGATTGCTTCGGTTGAAGGCGTTAAGTGAAGTTTGGACAGGCCGCAGTTGTTGAGGGATGTCCCACGGTGTGGTCGAGAAGAAGAGGAACGATGGGGAAAACCAGGCATGTAGCAGCCCACCACCTCCCGATGGCGGTTGGGGATGGATGGTTGTTCTCGCTTCGTTCATGATCCACATTGTCAGTAAGTGTTAATATTATTTTCGTAATTATAACTGTGCCTATATTCTTCATAATCCTGATAATATGCCTGCTCTGTCCCTCAGAATCCATGTTGCAATCCCAAACTGAGATTGTCCGAGGTTTCTTAGATTAGTTTTAGGATACCAGGACAGGAAGCCATTCCAACATTAATAGTCCGAGCTACGGCGACCGTATATTTGTATTGATTCTTAAATAACTACCCCAGTGTCCCATTGGCCTATATTGTTCCCTTCTTATTCTGCTATACCAGGTTCCCCCAACGTCAGCTATCACTAACTTGGGTATATAAAGCTTTTCAGAAAAATTCGAAGAACAATCCGACATCCCGCATTTACATTTACGTATACTCTTCAACCACGGCATCTTTTTCTGTATTATATATTTATGTAGTCAATTTTGTAGTAATAAAAGTAGTTTCTTTTCTTCCTTTAGCAATTAACCAGTTGTTTGCTATAACTTTCAATTTGATATGTGAGTAGATTCTCATGAATGGAAAGTCAGTTTTAAAGAGGTTAAATATGTCTTACTAATATTTTTTTTTATTTGTATTTGGTTGATGGACCTTATTATAAATTATGGGATCATTTCATCAGTTTGTGGCCTGTGCATATTCTCTCGTCATATTTTCTTACCACAAGTGTTAAATTAAGCCTTGATGATTGACAGGGCAGATCAATGATCTCAATAAAGACAAGAAGTTACAACAATCAGAGATAAACCTCAATTTTTTCATGGTCGATTTTTCCATAGAACCTAATTAGTAGATCAGTTCTCCCGTAATACAAAGAGAAAAGTAAAATACTATTTTATCTACATCTTTCAGTTACCTTCAAACTTTTCAAGTTTCATTCTGTTAGCCATACAAACAAACGTACCGTCATTGAAAATGAAGTGTTTGAAAATAATAAATTTCAGTCATTGTATTCCGTTGCCGTGTTTTTGCAGAAAAAACACGTGCGGGTGTATTTTATAACTCTTACAATATTATCGCATTGATAGCTAACAATGGCGAACAAGATTCGCTCTGAAATTCGACTTAAGGCGATACTCTGTGCTAAAAAACTGGGTGACAAAGAGATATTTATTTTTATTTTAGAGAAGCAATCAGCTCATTTACAGTTTGATTGTATAATTTATATATCATACAATTCCAGAGCCAAATCATCGATACATCAATATGTAGAAAATAATAATAACAGTCAACAACAACAAACACACACACATAGGTACATGTACATTCGGTATGGGAAGGATAAGAGATTAGAAGGGTGCGATAGAGGTATATAAATTGCGTATCACCTTTAGTACAGATGCCGGTAAACTTCTTGAGCCTTTTAGTCGTGGAGTGGAGCGGTTTTTGCATATACGAACCAAGCAAAAAAACACATATTTGCGCTGTGCACGCCCATGTGGCGGGCTCGAGAAGTTTGTCGCTAACTATATTTCGCAACAAAATCTATCATATTTTCAGGTCAGATTGTATATGCGTGGGATTGTAACACACTTCCTGACATTCGTTTTATATAATATAGGAACGTGGAAAAGTTCAGATCGGCCATAACCGTTCTACTGGAACATGGATAGGTTGACAAGTTGAGGCGAGTCGACGGCATCGTTCAGAACTTTATGCAGCAGCGATTTATCGTTTGCTTTACTAAGTGCTTTGTTTTTGACTGTTTGCAGCATTAATATTCTTTCGCGTCACTGTTGAGATGTATCTGAATCCATCCATACCTTTGAGACTGCTGAGAAACAGGGTGATAGCGAGGTTTTAACCAAGATTCATCTTGGCGCCTTGATTTTCCTGTTTCCAAGATTTATAATTACTCTTGTGGGTCAGTCACTATTGGGAGTTGGAACTGTAACCGCCAATTTCACAAGGTTCCTTAACTCAAAAAACTATACATTGTTTCGCTTAGAATGATACATTGATTTCATTTCACTAAACAATCTTTCCTCCCTATTGTGGATTAAACCAATCATCAACACGTTTAATCATTTATGTACAATATACCGCCTCACGGTTTTATATTTCATCAACATTCAATATTATTATTATTTCCGGTCTAGTGACCTATACTCAGATTGAAGTTAAAGAACAGACCAATAAAGCAGCCGCTAGTTCAGGATGTCTCAAAAATATCATCTGGCATAAAAAAAATTTAAGAACGGATAGTAAAGTCAGAATTTATAAGACATGTGTTAGACCAATCATGACATATGCGGTGGTGACAAGAACCGACACGACCAGAACCAAAAACTTCATACGAATATCGGAAATGAAGGTTTTAAGGGCTATCACAGTGAAGAAGCTTAGGGACAGAATTCGCAATGACGACATTAGGCGGACCTGTGAGACCGAGGACATCATACGATGGAGTAGAGCTAGGAGAAGATTCTGGAGAGACCATGTCAACAGGATGGGCGCATCTTGAATCCCATCCATAGCGGCAAACGAAATCCCACCAGGACATCGCCTCCCCGGAAGACCACCGAAGAGTTGGAGGGATAGCTGGACCTCAGCTTCACAGGAATAGCTTTCTCGAAAAACAGATCTACGATCTGATATAAGAAAAAGAAGTCTAGTTTTGCTTGTGGTGCACTCTTTAAGATTATGTTTACGAAACATTTTTGTGTTATATAAATGTATTTGATTTTCTTTTCAATTTTCTTTACCTGCTGTTTACAAGAAACCTCGAATTATTCTAAGGCGCTTTCTCTGAATTCCCTCCCCATTCCATATAATTTATATCATGGCTATGCTTCACTTTCTTTAGTTGTGTCCTGTACTTACATAAGATTCCATGAAACTTTTATTTTTTGCCAAATTCTTTACTAAGTTTTACCTAAATACTTCTTCATGTGTAAGATAAACGGGAATTAAAACTTTTCTCAAGAACGGCAAAGGTCATTCAAGAGACGAAGTTGAAATATTATAGAAGAACCATTCGAAATGTATATTTGAATAATGTGTAGCAATCAGACACCTTCACCTAATTTATAAGGACTATTGCTTTCATTGTTTACAAATTAACCATTTTCTCAATAGATGGCCGTTACAAAAAGGTTTCTTCGTTACTTCATAGATGACAATAGTAATAATGTCTTATTTTAAAATATACTTTATAATGATTTGCCTGAATGTGTAAACGACGCGTCTAGTCTTGCCGCTTTTCGTCGCTTAGGTGCTGAATACATAAAACAAAAGTTTTTTTTAAAAATCGTGTGTTTCTATTGTTTATATATTATGTTCTAAGATTCTATAATATCTGTTTTGCTTGTTTTATACTACATTATTATATTATTGTTTTTTTTTGTGTTGTTTGATGTCTTCTATTGTGGTAGTATGTTTTTTCCATTTATTTTTATTTTGTGTTTTATTGTTATTGATTGGTACGTGTCGTTTTTGGGTGTTCATTTAGTCATCCGATGTTGATTTGTTTCTTTTTATTATTTGTTTTTATTTTTGTTTATACTAGATGTAAGAAATTGTATTTTTTTTACATCTTAATAAAAAATATACAATACAATACAATATTTTCAAATGTTCTCACACAGATGTCGTCCCTTATCTGCGCCAGAAATATTATTTTATTTTTAGCTTGTTTACCTATGTACTTGTACCAATGTGTAAAACATTTTACCAATTTTAAGATTTGTTTGGTTATTTGAGATTGATGTTGTGACATTTCCCAATAGTATAACGGCATGGGAATCGAATCAATAATCCATGTTATCGTCATCTCTCTTAACGACTGTGCCATAAACAACTTAGGTATATTGACATAGAATTTCATATGACCTCCAAAAATAACGAGTACCTATAGATATATATATTTTATATATATACAATTGTAAATAATGATTTTTATTGTCAGGTTTGTTACACAATCACATCAATTTTAACCTCGATCATGATTAAAAAATAAATATATTCAAGATTAACAACATTTTTTCTAACTTCCTCTTTGTACTGCATTATAAATAAATAAGCTTTAGGCATTTTTTATTGATAATCTTTTTAACATCTCAATAGAGACGAAGTTGGGATATTATAGAAGAACCAGGAACTCAACGCACCTACAGGATTTACGACCTGTAATCGGCTGGTTTACGTGATCACTTTATGCGCTTGCGCAACGTTCACGAATTGTGCCTTCTCATTGAGTTCCCTTATCAATGTAATCATTGAAAGTTCTATATATTTGAATAATGTGAAACAATTCATTTGAAAATAATGCATTATTAGTATTGCCATTTATGAAATAACGAAGAAACCTTTTTTGTAATGCCATCTATTGAGAAATTAGTTTTTTTGTAAACAATGAAAGCAACAGTCCTTACAAATGATGAGACGGTGTCTCGCACAGATGTCACCCCTGAACTGCGCCAGAAATATTATTTCATTTTTGGCTTGTTTACCTACTTGTAACAATGTGTATGTAAATCGAATATTTTTTTTAATTGCATATACTAAAAAGTTGGATTTTTTCCCTGTCGGGAGTCAAAAGATTTTATTTTTTATTTGATATGTTATAAAAATATAAAAATACTTGGTTATAGTTCTATTGTATTTATTAGATTAGTGACGCGTTTCGTTCAAAGCACATCGTCAGAATAAGATTTTTATAACATATCAACGTACAATGGAGTTCTATCAAGAATTGTCGATCGACAAACTAAATTTAGTTATTTTTTATTGACAAACTTTTTAACATCTCAATAAAGACGAAACTGGGATATTATTGAGAGTATATTATAGAAGCTTTAGGCACCTGGACAATCAGCGACCATTTACGAGTTATCCGCCCTATCGGTTCTACCCAATTCCCTGTAAGATTCGGTTTTCTGTGATTCAAACAATCTCAATGTTTTTTTTTAACGAAGTTTATGAATGTAGTACGGCCAAATCATTCAGGACCTTGAAAATCATCAAACACATTTCATAGTCCATTCGTTTTACCTACATTAATGGATTTCTCGTATTGATCTCTGCCATGAAAAAAATCACCAACACACTTCATATCTGGAACATTTTTAAGGAAAACTTCACCAAGCTAATTATTTTTATGAAACGTATATGAACTGACTATGTGGTAACACTTAACCAGAATAAAGCTATAATATTATGCAAAAAAAAAACTTTTTCTTATGTCCTATGTTTGGTTTAATGCGGGCGTTCTGGGTCCGATCCCCAGCAGAGGAGAAATTTATTCAAATAAATTAGTTGTAAGAAATTGCCATATAGCAATAAAATTGCCAGTTACGCAGGGTGCAATGAAGTGTTTATTATTATTATTATATCTTCTTCTTCTTCTTCTTCTTCCTCAGCCGTTTTCAATCCATCGTTGGATACAGGCCTCCCCCTTGCTCCTCCACATGTCTCTATTCCGGGCACATTGCATCCAATTTACTCCCACAGTCTTTCTGATGTCATCCGATCATCTAGCCTGTGGTCTTCCCACACTCCTTCTTCCCGTTCTAGGTTGCCATTCTAGGAGTTTTTTTGTCCATCGTTGGTCAGTACATCTGGCAATATGACCTGCCCAGCTCCACTTCAGGGTTGCCATCCTTTCAGCTACGTCCACAACTTTAGTTTTCTCTCGTATCCATTTGTTTGTCTTCTGATCTCTCAATGAAATGCCCAGCATTTTTCTCTCCATGCCTCTCTGCGTAACTAACAACTTTTGCACAATTCGCTTCGTTAGGACTAACGTTTCTGTGCCATATGTGAGAACAGGCAGGATGCATGAGTCAAATATTTTTTTCTTGAGATAATTGGGGTACTTTTGAAATGAGTAGGTACGTCATGGGGAGTTTTAAGGTGGCACCCATATCCGAAAAAGTAACAGAAGCCAGACTGAGATGGTTTGGCCATATAATGAGAAGAGAGGACGAACACGTTGTGAATAAGTGCCTTTCCATAGCTACTGAGAGGAGGGGGAGGGGAAGACCCCAAACCACCTGGCTGACGAATGTTCAAAGGGACATGAAGAAACTGGGTTTAAGAAAGGAAGACACGCAGCAGTGAAATTATTGGCGCTGCATGGTTGGAAAAGCCGACCCCGTATAACGGGATAAGGCGAGGATGAAGAAGAAGAATTGGGGTACTTTGGGGACTTCAAAATGTAAGAGAGTTTATTGAAAGCTGCCCAGGCAAGACCACAATTATTATATCATTTAGTACAAAATATAAGTATATTAATTTCGCAAAAATCTTTAGATGCGAATATCTCAAACCTTTTTTAGTTGTACTAAGCGACTTTTTTATTGTGTAGGGACAATATTTATTTATTTATACATCTTCTTGTACATATATATTGTAATATCATCGTGTTTGTTAGTTAAAATACATCATCGGGTTGTATAAATACATTATATAAATCGATCGTACCATTAGATAATTATGAGAGAGAAATATAATTATCTTATCATTAGATAACTTGTTCTCGTATTTCCAACCAGTCAAATTGCAAACTGCATTATTCAACTACAAAACCAGTTCAAAGACAACAATTAATTGACAGTTATTAGTTATTATTATTTACCAACATGTCACAAATATAATGAAACTATATTTTATTGTTGTCAAGTAGAAATGCATATATTTTTTTTTTTATTTTATTAAGTTTACAATAACATATACAAAATATAAAGCAAAAAAACTATATAGAAAAGATTCACAGTAAGACAAAACATATTTACCCTTTACTAGAGTGCAAGCACTCGTGTGTAAAGGAGACAATTTAATACAGAATACACAAAATATTATACATACATAATTATTATCTATACAAAAAGAAGTTAATATAAATTTATATATCAGTCAAATAATAAGTTTGATTTATTCTTTATTTTTTTTTTAAAATCATTATGTTCAGTTGCCAGTCTCAAATTTGTTTCAAGTTGGTTGAACCACACCACCCCATTGTACGTGTAGTAGTGCTGTGTTGTGTATGTATGTGTTAATGGGGTACACAGTTGACCCACTATATTATGTCTATCACTCGCCACACGTACAAAGGCATGGTGCGACCTTCCAATGTCCTTATGTATTTGAAATAGCACATTTTTTTTATAGATATTTTTAAAAGATGGCACTTAAAAATCACGAAATAGTTGCAAAGTTGGGTAGTCAGATGGTTTTTTATTTATAATTTTTATTATCAACCTAAATATAAATTGTTATTTTTTTATAAATGTCTATTTCACAGAATTTTGACTTATGAAGAATCACATTTAGGTACCATCGCCATTCAATCTACTCATCTACTGAAATAAAAAGTTCTTCTTGTCAATACTATGCAAAACTATGGTGTTGCCTATATCTAATTGATAATGAAACTACATTTTAGGGTCGTATTACAAGAGTTATTTGAGAAAATTATAGGGGGCAAGTCTGATCCAACCGGCGAAATCAAAATCTTCACGATTACCCATATCATGGATATAATTATTATATGGAGTTCTATAATATCTTTAGATGTCATAGAATTTCATATGATAATTATATCCTTGATGTGGGTAATCATGAGGGTTTTGATTTCGCCGGTTGGACTAGACTTGCCCCCCCTGGTAATTTAAACTGTATTCCTTCTGTGTTCTACTTCCTTTCTTCATAAAATGTCGGCCTTCGTGGCTCAGTTGGTTAGGTAACTGACTGCTGATCCAAAGGTCCCGGGTTCGATTCCCGATGGAGACACAGTTTTTAATTGTGTTTTCAGTCTGGATCTGTGAGACGATTAATATCGTAAGTTTCACGAATGTGGCAACTTGTTATTGGGTGCGTGTTAATTTTATATTTGACATAGTATTTTTTAGTTGCCCGAGAAGCAATATTAAAAAAAATAAATAAATAAATATGATCGGTCGTCGTTATTGTTGTTATCAATAATTGCATTTACTAATAATAATTTGTTTAATATGTTGTAAAAGTAATTTATTGAACTTTTGTTTCAAAAACGTATTTTGTTTTATAATCCAACAAAAAAATGTGATTAGAAATTTCATCTTCTTAAAAAATAGGTGATTTTTAGAAGCAGATACGAGAACGGAATATTAAATTAAAAAAAAAATAAAAAGATAGAAATTTTATGGTATTGTGAAAGATGTAGGAAACTATATCTAATTGTTTTCGAGGTATAAGCAAATAACAAAAAAAAAACAGAGTTTAAGTCCTTATTAGTTCCACCCATATCTCAGGGTCAGATACTTTTAGAATTTCCACCTCCTGAGGACCCCAAACCCATCCCTGTAGTCAAATATTCTGCCCTATCCACGTACTTTATAAGGATTCGTTGAATGGACTACTAGGGTTGTTTAGAATAGATACAGAAAACAAGTTATTTTCTTTTATTCTTTCCACAACTATGGAACAGTGGAAAGTCATGATTTCACAATTCTTATGCATATTTTTTTCAACATAAATTTTTCAACGAGTATCGTGTAGTGAGTGCACACTATGAGTTTTGTAGTGATTGTTCATAATTCGTATGACATGCGCCATATCCTTTTATATCCTCTCTACAGCCCAAACTATTAGTCCGATCGATTTCATATTTTTACATCATATGTGTAAAGTGCATAAACCTAGACCTGATTAGTTTTCCGTAGACAAGAGTTTGTTTATTTTCAATGGTTTTATCATTTACGTTGATTTTTTTTTGGGTCCACTATACCACCCAAACCAGAAGCCGAATTGACTCCATATTGATATATACATAGTATGTAATATCCATAAACTATAATAATATGCTGATTGGTTTTCCATAGATATCCGTTAATTTCAAAATGTAATATCCATAAACTATAATAATATGCTGATTGGTTTTCCATAGATATCCGTTAATTTCAAAATGTAATATCCATAAACTATAATATGCTGATTGATTTTCCATAGATTTCCGTTAATTTCAAAATGTAATATCCATAAACTATAATAATATGCTGATTGGTTTTCCATAGATATCCGTTAATTTCAAAATGTAATATCCATAAACTATAATATGCTGATTGATTTTCCATAGATATCCGTTAATTTCATCTTTATTGGATTATTGACGCGTTTCGTGCAAAGCACATCGTCAGAATATCCATAAACTTAAATATGCTCATTGGTTTTCCATAGGTATCCGTTAATTTCAAAATGTAATATCCATAAACTATAATAATATGCTGATTGGTTTTCCATAGATATCCGTTAATTTCAAAATGTAATATCCATAAACTATAATATGCTGATTGATTTTCCATAGATATCCGTTAATTTCAAAATGTAATATCCATAAACTATAATAATATGCTGATTGGTTTTCAATAGATATCCGTTAATTTCAAAATGTAATATCCATAAACTATAATATGCTGATTGATTTTCCATAGATATCCGTTAATTTCAAAATGTAATATCCATAAACTATAATAATATGCTGATTGGTTTTCCATAGATATCCGTTAATTTCAAAATGTAATATCCATAAACTATAATATGCTGATTGATTTTCCATAGATATCCGTTAATTTCATCTTTATTGGATTATTGACGCGTTTCGTGCAAAGCACATCGTCAGAATATCCATAAACTTAAATATGCTCATTGGTTTTCCATAGGTATCCGTTAATTTCAAAATGTAATATCCATAAACTATAATAATATGCTGATTGGTTTTCCATAGATATCCGTTAATTTCAAAATGTAATATCCATAAACTATAATATGCTGATTGATTTTCCATAGATATCCGTTAATTTCAAAATGTAATATCCATAAACTATAATAATATGCTGATTGGTTTTCCATAGATATCCGTTAATTTCAAAATGTAATATCCATAAACTATAATATGCTGATTGATTTTCCATAGATATCCGTTAATTTCATCTTTATTGGATTATTGACGCGTTTCGTGCAAAGCACATCGTCAGAATATCCATAAACTTAAATATGCTCATTGGTTTTCCATAGGTATCCGTTAATTTCAAAATGTAATATACATAAACTATAATATGCTGATTGGTTTTCCATATACATATATCCGTTAATTTCAAAATGTTCTCAAGGTCAAAATATTCGAGAATTTTTTTTTAATAAATTATTGATACGTTAGAAAAACACTGATACAATCAAAAATGCATTCAGGGATTGCCATCCTTTAAAAAATAAAAGATCTATGTATGGTTTGATATATTGTGAAATTTCATGAAAATGTTGGTATATAAAATTGCTTCTGTTTTATAGAAAAATAGAGTTGTTGAATTAAACATACATCATGAAAGGTTTTCAAAAGACTTGATTTCAAAAGGCTACAATTTGTGGAGGAAAATTTTGATTGGGATTAAATAAAAATGATCTACTTGTACATAGAAATAAAATAAATGTGAGAGATTCATAACACCGAGAAAGATTCAGAAGCAAAGATCGTAAAATATGAATATGTTAGGATTATAGGAGACAAGATAAGACCAATTGAATTTCTGGTTTATTTTTATTTGAAGTCTTCCTAGACCTGAAATTATAAGTTGTTCCACAAAAAGCTATATTGGATTTCGACAATTATATGATACAGGTACGTATATTAATGGTACTTCATGAAGGATTTCGTGTTATTATCGTATTTCAGTATAAAACACAGAGCCCCATATATTTAACAAATACCTACTAATATTAATTTATTAAGTTCCTTGAGTTGAGGTGAGGTATCTCGAAAACGGTTCTATTCAAATTAACAAAATATACCTAATATAAATACGTACAAAGCAAAATTATAATGCAGGTACCTACCTAATGTTTTTATACTGTTAATTTTGACGGTTTTTATGGTGTACAACTCCATCGCCATCAAACAAATTGATTTTTGTTCTCCACAATATATTTTAACATTTGACAGAAGGATATTTTCGGTTGACAAGGCCCAAATCAGTTTCGAGGGCCTAGTCAACCGAAACGGTCGTCCTATCAAAAGGTAAAAACATATGTAGGACAACAATCGATGCATTTGATTAAAAAACATTGTAAAATGATTGCGTCCCTATATATTGCAACGTAAATCGAATATTTTTTTAAAATTATATATACGCAAAGATACAAAAATTATATACTCGTAAAAAGCAATTAAAAAAATATTCGATTTACATACATATTGGTACAAGTAGGTAAACAAGCCAAAAATGAAATAATATTTCTGGCGCAGTTCAGGTGTGACATCTATGCGAGACACCGTCACCTCATTTATAAGGACTGTTGCTTTCATTGTTTACAGTTAAACCAATCTCTCAATAGATGGCATTACAAAAAGGTTTCTTCGTTATTTCATAGATGGCAATACTAATAATGCATTATTTTCAAATTAATTGTTTCACATTATTCAAATATATAGAACTTTCAATAATTACATTGATAAGAGAACTCAATAAGAAGGCATAATTGGTGAAAGTTGCTCAAACGCATAAAGTGATTACGTAAACCAGCCGATGACAGGTCGTAAGCCCTGTATGTACCTTGAGCTCCTGATTCTTCTATGATATCAAAAAAAAGTTTGTCAAAAAAAATTATTGCAATGTATTTTGTTACACTTCCTAATATTTCATCAGGCATCGCATTCAAGGGTTGTCGACCACTGTATGAGAAAGAAATATGTTCACATTCAATGCAATGGAGAATTTAAAGTACTGGCAACAACCCACTATTGTTGACGCATTTTGTCAATGTACCCACAAACTAGATAATGATTAATTTATCAACTGCAAACATACACAGCGATTCTTTCAACTAAATTATTCACAACAATTATATTATAATATTTTGTTATCAGCAATCATTTAGGACAAAGTCTATCGGCAAATTTGCTAATGCATAAACTTTTATCGTTGACCAATGTTTAGTCAACATAATATCTACTACGTCTAATCAAAATATTTGTATGAGACTATATGATTATGATTCATCTTTTGAGTTATTTCATCTTTTGTTGTGGCATTTATTTACCATACCATCACGTCTATTCCCTATTTGGGGTAGGCAGAGAAAACCGAACGACAGAAGTATCTATATTGACATGCCATATCATTAACTTAACGATCAAATTATAAAAACGAGTGGATTGTGGCTGACACTAAACTCTTTCCAACACTGATATTCAATTAAATTTAAACCATTTTCCATAGTCCAATCTTGCTTAAATTTTATATACACACTTTCTTCCGATGACAATTTATAAAAACGAGTGGGTAGTGTCCAACACTAAATTCTTTCATACATACCATCACGCCATGTCCCTTGCGGGGTAGGCAGAGAGAACCGAACGCCACATTTTACTATCCTGACATGCATCCCTCGCCTCATCCACATTCATGCATCGTCTCATACATGTTCGTCTATTGCTCACACTTCTAACATTTCCGTCTTTCAACATTTCGTTCACATGGTCGTGCCATCCCTTTCTTGGGCGTCCCCGACCTCTCATTCCATTCCTTTCCGCTCTGTATATTTTCTTCGTCAGGCGCTCCTCATTCATTCTCCCCATGTGACCAAACCATCTCAATGTGTTCACTTTCATTCTAGTAATGACATCTTTCTTCATCTTACATTCTTTCCTTATGTCCTCGTTTCTTATCCGGTCATACATCGTTCTATTACAAATCAATTCTTAACGATCTCATTTCAACTGCATTTATTCTACTTTCATGCGTCTTCTGCCATGTCCAGGTTTCACTTGCATACGTCAAGGTTGGCACTACGATGGCGTTATGAATGGCAACTTTGACATCCTTTGATATGTTGCGATCATTCATAATTGGTCTTAGTGCTCAGTTCACTCTGTTTCCTGCCATAACTCTTCTTTCGATCTCTTTATCAAGTCGTCCGTTCCGTTGAAATATGCTTCCCAAGTCCCAAGTATACATATTCGTCGACTTGCTTGAGCCATTCGTTCTCTACTCTTATTTTACATGCTGTTCTGCTTTCACTCTTTTCAAAGACCATTGTCTTTGATTTGCTGGCATTCATTCTAAGTCCATTCTCTATGCATCCTTCATATACCATACTTACAAGATACTGTAACTCTTCCATACTTTCTGCTAATAGAACTTTATCGTCTGCATACATCAAATTCTTTCCAACGCTTATATTCAATAACATTCTAATCCACTTACCATGGTCCAATCTTTCTTATTTTTTATACACACTTGCTTCCGATGAAAGTATACAATAAAACAAATGGGTTGTGACCAATACTCCTTTTCAATTACACTTTAATCCATTACCCATACTCCAATCTTTCTGATTTTTTGTACACATTTGCTTCCGATGGTATTTTATAAAAAAAAACAAATGTTTTGTGGACAACATCTAAATTTAAACCACTTTCCAAAATCAATTATTTAAGATTAAAGGGATGGGACGAAGGGAGGGACTGAAGGGTCGGAGGGGACTGATTTTTTTTTCAATAAATTACTTACATATTATCTTCATATTTATTTATTGTGTTGGATATTTTTACACATTATAGCAAATAAACAGTTTAAAAATTACAAAAATGATTTTGTTTTTTGAATGAACGTTACATCTCTAAGTTGTATAAAATTACAATTATTCATAGCGCCAATTACAATGTTCTTATCATGAATGAAATGTTTGAGTTAATTAAAAACAAAAAACTATTGAACCTACATATAGCATTGCATGAAAGTTTAGGATATAGGGAAGGGTCAGGGAGGGGAAAAGGAGGAGGAGAGGAGAGGGATTAGCTCCCTTTTGGAGAAACAAGTTGTCGGGTCGAAAGACCAGTCCCAGCGCAGGCATACCCAAAACACAGTTAAAATTTAACTGTGTTTTGTATACGTCTTCCTGTATGTATAGAGACTAGACGCAAAAATATCAAGCCTATGGTCACTCATACAGTTTTTATTGTAACAATAACAATAACGATTTTGTTGATGAGTTAGCTTATTGCTTCACATTTATCTTCCCGAGCAGCTTGGGTATACAAAACTAGTAATATTTCAATTGTGATAATTATAGCGCCGTCAAATGGTTCAATATCATTCCAAGGGCGCTGATGGTTCAGTTTTGTGCTGCTCTTCGAAACAAAGCTGTTTTCAGAAATGTATTTAAATTAATTTCTACTCTGCTGGGAATCGAACCCACGACACCGACACTGAATCAAAATGGCTTTCCACTATGCCGTAGAGATTGACTTTTTAATTATATAAATAAAAAATATCCAAAAGTCTTGTCATCTTTCGTAGGCTAGGTGCTGAATACATAGTTAAAAACTATTAATGTTCTCCATAGTTTTACATGTTTTTATAATTGACTGTCATACTCTTACCATACGTATTGTTTAAGCGAGTGGGTTGTGTCCAACACTAAACTCTCCACTACACAATGAAGCTTCCCTGCTAATACTACACTCTAATATCAATATGAAATCAAATAACTAAAATATCTCTTGTTATATATATTTTTCATACAAAAATCTATTATTATGAACATAATTTTTCAAACGGTTGTATGTTTTTATTTTGACGTTGACCAACTTTGAATGCAGTTTTTTGAAGATAATTGATATTGTATAAATAGTTTAAGCAAAATTAAAATATCTCAAATTTCCAGGTCGTGAGAGCATTTTTTCAGTTTTAACAGATGAAATCATAGAGAAACGTTGAGAAAAAATGAACCGTTGTCTATGGAAAACTAATCAGCTCTAAGTTTATGTACTTCACACATCATTAAGTTCATCGGCCTTTTAGTTTGATCTGTACAGAGGACACAAACTTTCATATTTATGTACGGCATACAGTATACAGTACACGGATTACGGATAACGGGATACACACAAAAACATCATAATGAAACTCAAAGTATGCACTCTCTACATGATGCCCATGTAGAAATTGATGTAAAAAAAATACTCTTAAAAATTGTGAAATCACGACTCTCCATACTATTCCATAGTAGTGGAGAATAAAAAAAGTATTTTTTGTTTAAACTTGATGTATTAATTTTTATATATGTTTTTAAATCTAAATAAAATTTACTATTATTATTTTTTTTGTTTGAGATAATGCATACGTTCGCTTTGTCTGTAAAACTGTTGATTCGTACGTATTCGTGAATTATTTGACTAACGAAAATAAACTCAGAGAATCTTTCTCAAACAAATGACTATATTTAGAATCAAATTATTTAATTACTCAAATAAATAAAAACTATTGTTGTACTCTGACAAACATTATCTTGTCTTTTAAATAAACTATGTATCTATTTAAACAGCCTTATGTTAATATTTAGATTGTGTGTGAAAATTTCAAATTGTTTTGGTCTGCATCTTCATTTTTGGTTTCAATCTTGGGTATTGGTTGGCAACAAAACGGTGTATCTCTTTTAGAACTCCGCTCGGTCTTCTACGATTCTCTTCAATGTCTGTAAATGATGGAGTTAAAAATGAATTATTTTGTCATTTACTCTTAAGAATTAATATTTATACTTGTAATATGAATAATTAATATATAATCATCATCATCATCATCATCACCAACGGCGTTACAGCCATCATGAGCCTTGGCCTCCTCAAGAACTCTCCGCTATTCCACTATCATTGGGAGGCAAGTACTGCCTCGAATTAGGCACTAGTTTGTAGCGCTATTGCACTTAAAAACTCGTGTTAAATTCGATGCACGTGTCCTCCAAATGCACACGGTTTAGCGACGCAAACTGGTTCTGCTAATACTTATTCAATTCGAGGCAATTAATTATTGAATATAGAACATATAATACCTACAGCCATAAAGTTCGCGCGCTATTTCATTTCGCTCGCATTTCGTCTGTGTAGAATATTCTTCGAGACTCAGTTTTCCTTCATGCGCTGGAAATGTCCCGACTATCTAAGGCGATAAGTTTTTATGTATGTATGTATATTTTATTTAGATGTAAACAATTAATACATTTTATTACATCTAGTATAACCAAAAAGCATATTAACAAGTTGAAAAAATAACTAGTATACGCAGTATGAATTATATGAAAACGACAAGAAACAAGAAAATATTCCAATTTACACAAAAATAGGAAGGAAATACACTATCCTTTTCCTTTTTTCACACACTTTTCCTTTGTGTATTCAACACCTAGGCGACAAAAAGCGCCAATACCAGATGCTTCCTTCACACATTCTGGCAAATCATTCAACGGTTGAAAACCTTTGTTATTCACATTATTTTGCGTACCTGCCAAGTTAGTCTGAGGCAGCCTTAAGTCCCGCCAACTTCTCGTCGCGCGTCGGGTAGGTGTGAACATCGAAATTATACAGAACATTTTTTTGCAAATATCGTGGTAATTGTCCTTTTTTAATTTATATATGAAAGTTAACACATTTTAAATTATTTGCTGTTTTAATAACAACAATTTCAACTGCACAAGCATATTACATTTAATTCGGATAAATCTATTATAGGTATTTCAAAATTGTTCTCATTGTACCTTACTATGTTGGACTCGATGTACATAATATAATTATTATTACTAATATACAATTATTATTAATAATAATTTGACTGCTCCCAATAAAAAGCAGGGATTTTTCCTAGCATATTGACAGGCAGAGAGAACCGATCTCCATCTTTCTCTGTCCTGGGACGCATCCATCTCCTCATCTACATTCATATGTAGTCTCGTACATGTTCGTCTGTTGTTGAAGCTTTTTGCACTTCCCACTTTCAGAATATCGTCCACGTGGTCGTGCCATCCTTTTCTTTCGAAAATATTAATATTTTTTATTATTAAGCAGTGCACTTTCGACTATCTGGCAACCATGTCAATACATTCGTTAAAAAATATAGGTAGGTACTTAATTGTTTATTGACAAATGTCCACAAATATTATTGGGTCAATGGTTATAGCTTCTAGCGTTACAACTTGTCATTAAGACATCATTAAGAGGACATATAAATATGTTTATATGTAAACATCGAATTTTAAAATGTTTTTTGTATGTTTCTAAAATAAAGTTTGTTCAATATTTATCAGGTGAATGTTCATCACACAATTTTGAAATTCAGCATAAATAACATTTAAAACATTATTTTATACGACAGTTTTTAAAAATGACTCCACAAGTATTATGTCGTAGAGAAATAAATATTTTATGTATCTACCTACTTAAAGAGTGCATAAAATCAAAGTGAATAACTGACAGGTAGGCATGTTGGTAAAATTTGTTGCAAAAAATCAACAAATTTTGGATTTCCGATAATTTAAGTCACGTATAAACCCTTTTTTTAACTGACATTTTTTTAACATCTTAATAGACGAAATTGGGATATTGTAGAAGAACCAGGAATTCAACAAACCTACAGGGCTTACGACCTGTCATCGGCTAGTCTTCGTGATTATTTTATGCGCTTGTTCATCAATTTTGAGTTCCCTTATCAATCAAAATATATAAAAGTTCTATATATTTGAATAATGTGTAACACTACACCTGAAAATAAGACATTATAACTATTGCCATCTACCTATGACGCGTAATTTCGTAGTGTATAAGCGGTTTTAATACACCTATCATGTTTTCAGTCACTAGATTTATCGTTGTATGTCCTCTTAAGTAGTATATTTGTACATTCGTATATCCTGGGTATACGAATGTACGCAAAAATACGCAACAAATTACCTTCTAATGTATGAAACACGAAAAAAAATATTGTATATCACATATTATACAATACAGGTAACATTTTATCGTGCAAAAAAAGGTAAAATATAGAGGTGTTTTTTAAATTGAAAGAAGAGTTATTAAAATATTATAATAATAAAAAACTCATAGGCCCACTTCATAGGCCTTGTAGGTTTTTAGTTACTTACAATAAAAAATAAAAAAAGGGTTTTAATAAGGGTTCAAGAGCAATGTCAAGCAGCACATTTTAATTAAAACCTCTCCCATCAATTCATTTTTATTTTAATATTTATTTTTTTGGTGGGCTCTGAAGTGTATGGTCACCCTATACATGTCATGTTCTTTTGTGTTAGTTGTCTGTGTGTTGGTTGCATAGATATTATTGTCACAGATATATTCCTTGTGCCCAACTGCAGACAACATGTTGTAACATAGTATTTGTTAAAAATATTGTATATTTTTTTTGACTTGTGTTTTGTTATTGTTTTTTTATTCATTATGCTAAAATTATAATATTGTTCAAATTTCACTCGTTGTTGTAAAGTCACTCATCTCGATACAGGTTCAACCCTAGTGAGATGATTGACTGTAATGTTTTTTTATGTAGGTACCTTTATAATTGTTGACAAAAAATAAATAAATAAATAAATAAAAATAAATAAAATTAATTTTACAAGAAAAGTATTAAACAAATTCAAAATTGAAATAACTCTTGCAATAGAATAAAGATGTACATACAAACTGTTCCTTATTTCAAAAACGTATCTTTTGAGAGTATTAGGGAAATTATTTTCAAAATATACTATTTAGCCTACTATAGCCTCTTAAGTTACAATTTTATTAACAACCAAACAGACTTATTGGTTTAGTATATAGATTGATATGTACTCGAACTGATTGATGGAAAGAATATATATTGTTGACAGTCAGTCAGCAACAGATAACATAATATTATCAGAACACACAAACATGTCATTAAAGAGATAATTAATTGGATCGGAATGTCTAGTGGTTGGAGACTATCGGCGCAGAGTTCAAAATATTTGAGCTGTTCTTTGGTCAACAATTCAAATGTGCGTTCGGCTGAATCTAAAAAAAATCAAGGCAAATCAAATTTTATATATATATTATTTCTGCACGATATACAGTTGGTTAGATATCTCACTCTTGAGCAAAATTCTGGGCTATGTTGCCGGTGGATAAACAGTTTTTATCGTTTTCAGTCCGGATCTGTGAGTCTATAAATATCATAATTCTCCAGAACTTGCTATTGGGTACATTTCATACTAATTCGAATGATAATTCAGAGTACTAACAAGGTATACTTCGCGTCAAAATGCACCATTTCATATTGATTGTTCACCATTCTGACGATGCTCAGCATAGAGCAATACCGGTGAATGGGAGTCGCATTTGCGAAAAATTTAAGTAGAACGTAAAATTATATATATATTTTTTTTCATAATTTAAGTTAATTGAATACGTCTCCCACTCCTATGTCCGTGTATGCCGTGTCAGTTTAGCATGTGCGCGTATTGCCAGTAAAATAATTTTACCCATATTAATTTTCGCTTTCAAAATATTTCTTCAATATAAAAAATAAATTGAAACGAAAAATTACAAAATTATCGTTTAAAATCATTGTTTAAAATGTATTTTAAATATCAATTGACAATATTATTTTTCAAAATGGAAATTTTTAAACATTCAGAATAAATTTTAACCGTAATAATCTGCGGAATATCCATTTTGAATACTGACAACATTGCTTTCAATAAAGATATTTGACAGATTATGTTTTCGTTTAATCGCTTTATTTAATTATATATACGTATAGTTTATCATTATTATTTTATTATTATAAAAAGATATTCAGTCTTAACTATAGTGTACTGTTCTAAATGATATTTCGAATGTACCTACATTCAAATTATCAATGTTTATAATTTCAAACGTACGCATTTCTTAAAACGCATTTCTTTCAAAACGTTATCGAAAATATATTTTTTTTATAATTTTCGCATTTTTACTATAAAAATACTGTTTTATTACTTGATTTTAACGTTTCCACATAAAGATATTTAGTTTTTAAATGTCCTAAATGGTATATTTGACGATATTTAGTTTTACAAGGTTATTTCGCAACTGCCGCGTAGCGGCAATTAAAGCCGAGCGGCGGCCGTTGGGGGATGGGCCGCGATAGCGGCCAGGGGCAGAGCTACTATTCTTATTATATTTGTTTAAAAAAATATTATTGTACGTTGCCCATTTTTACAAATAAATAACGAAACATCAACAACATTTGAGATTTGAATGCTTTACATGCACCGAATAATTATTTCATTGTGAAAACATCTTGAAAAGCATGCCTATATAATTAAAACATTATACATGATAATATTATGTGCTTAAGTAAAATTTAAATGTTTTTTAGAAATATGATTCATTTATATTAATAAATATACACTAATTTCTATTATGGTAACATTATTAAACATTGACCTAATAATATAATAACTAAATTAATGAATATGTTGGTTCAATACTGAATAATTGGTTCGATGTGCAGCGGTCATAGGTTGGTGCGAAGCGTTAAAAAAACGTTGCGTGGCATAAAACAAATGGCGCGCAGCGCCCAATGAAATGCGCGTAGCGCATATATAAAGGCGCGAAGCGCCTAAAAAAATGGCGCGTAGCGCCAAACCGGGATTGGGCCGCGGAGCGGCCAGGGGCGGAGCCCCTAGTTTAAGTTAATTACTCTTTGCTATATTGATACAAATACTTTGTTCCCCTTGATGAATACATGGATAGGTCAGGCCCATTGCCTTACCAAACATAAAAAAATAGTGAATCATGACCGTATTTTAATATCTGCGCGATTACTAGTAAGTATAAATTACAAAGAGCACAATAGAAATAACCTCCACTGTTTATTGTTTATTGTTTATTGTTGTTTATCGTCCGTAGACCCTAGCTCGGGTACTTGGACTCGTCAATTTTACACTCATAGTTTTATAAAAAATATAATAATATAATGGACAATTTTTTATAGTCAATTCAATGCTGAAGTAAATGTAAATGGTTCACTCCAGCATTTCGTCCACAGAATAAAAAGATTTATCAACGAGGTACGTCTTCACTGCTGCTCGAAATTTATCATCATTCATAGACTTGATTCTTTCCGGCAGCTTGTTGAATAGACGCACACTGAAACAAATAAAGCTTTTAGATAATTTTGCTAATCTGTGCTCCACGGGTCGGATACTTCCCTTTGAGCGAGTGTTATAATCGTGATATTCCGAGTTCAGAGGGGTGTTGGGCATGTTTTTGCGTGCATAGAGTAGGCATTCTTAAATATACATGCCAGGAAGTGTGAGTATGTCTAATTCTTTAAAATAAAATAATCTTTGCACGACTCCCTTGACCCCATGCTTTTCAATGCTCTAATTGCACGTTTCTGAAGTATAAAAATTCGGCTCCAATCAGCCCCTCTGCCCCAGAATAAAATTCCATATGACATAATACTCTACTAAAACTATTCATTTAGGAATTTTGACTTTTCAAGTTTGGCATTGACCGCAACCCATTCCTTTAATAAATATTATGTTCGTTTCATTAACACTAGCTTCTTTGTACGAAACGATCCTTTGTTTTCCCGGAAGAACGTTGTTCCGTCTGTGCGGATGTATTATTTTAGTTATAATATTGTATACAATACAAAACAATGCACTCAGCTATGCCAAAAGACACGGACAGCATTTCCCATCGGACGACTTCCTTAAACATTCTTTCTTCTTCCAATGCTCTCAGTTTCTGAGTAATGACTTGCCAAGCTGAGTAATGACACATTAAATTATATTTGAATGAACATGGTTTATTACTTTCCTCGAAAACGAATCATCTCTACAGACTCGTGCCGTTGTCCTGTTGTTTTCAAGGACTCGCATTCATTTGTGTTTTATATAAATATATTTATTTATTATTTTTTAAAGGTTGCATACAAACTAATATATAATTAAATCGATTTGTAAGTTTAAAAATTTTCAGTAAAGTTCAAAATATTTTTAAATGTATTTATAATTCAGGCGCAGTTTATGGGTGACATCTGTGTGAGAGCATTGTTACATCATGTAAAAGGACCGTTGCTTTCATTGTTTACAAAAAACTAATTTCTCAATAGATGGCGATGGTAAAAACAGCTTATTTCTCGGCCTTTGTGGCTCAGTTGGATGGGTACTTGACTGCTGATCCAATGGTCCCGGGTTCGATTTCCGGTGGACAGATAGTTTTAAATTGTGTTTTCAGTCTGGATCTGTGAGACGATTAATATCGCAAGTCTCCAGAATGTGGCAACTTGTTATTGGGTGTGTGTTAAATTAATATTTGATATAGTACCTGTTTGTTGCCCGAGAAGCTATATTAAATAAAATAAATAAGTTAAATTATTTTTTAACAGTGGATTTACATACATTTCAGGCATAACTATACATTGTATATAACACTTTTGTATATATATTATAATGAATATAACCTGTTCATCTGTGTATATACCCAATATAATAAAAATAAAATAAAATAGTATTTCAACTTCGTCTCTATTGAGATGTTAGAAATTTGCCATACGATACCATTTACTCCCGACAGGGTTAAATACAAATATAATTATATGTACATGAGGGAGATCGCGATACCACTTCCACGCCGGTGACGCTATAGGACCCATTGGTCCTGTTCACCACCGGACGCGACCGCAACTTCGGACAACACAAATATCCACTATCCATCGGGTTCAACCACTGCCCCCGAGAATCCAACCTCAAACGGTGGGGCAACCGCTCAAGATCGGCAGCCGGGGCAAGCCCCTAGCACAACCGATCGAACGGAAGGGCTTGCCCCCGCACCCCTCGGTCCTCGTGTTGGCGTCCGAAAGCTTGGCGGGCTAACACCGGGGGCATCCGACGCAATCATCACCTGTCAGATTTGACGTCACCATTGTCAACACAGGATGTCTGACCCGACGTCTGCGCCGGCGGTGTGCCCGGACCAAACAACATTCGCCACAGTTGACGAGTCACTGCCGAGCGAGACTAGAGGCGTCCGTCCTGCTCTTCTCTAAGTACAGAATTGACGAGGGCACAACAGCATCGGCCGCCCACCCGCGCCTTTACTGCCTAGGCCCTTAGAGCCGCAACCTAGTACAAATTAATTTTAACATTCATATTATTTTGAAATATCAAATGACAATGATCTATATGACGAGGTTAAAGAACAAACCGATAAAGCAGCCGTTATAGCTGGCTGCCTCAGGGACACTGTCTGGAAAAACAAACATATGTATGCTCACAGAAAGTAAAACCAGAATTTACAAAATGTGCGTCAGACCCATAATGACCTATGCCATCGAAGCCAGAGACGATACTATCAGAACAAAAAACCTCCTCCGGACTAATGAAAGTACTCGGCGTAATACTCGTGGATAGAGTCCGGAACGAGGATATAAGGAGGAAATGCGATGTAGACGACATCATCCGATGGGGTAAAGGACGAAGGCGTCAATGGAGAAACCATGTCGACAAAATGGGAGACAATCGACTATCCAAAAATGTCTTCAGGAAGTCCCGAAGTGTCGTAGAGCAAGGGAGAGACCAGCAAAAAGATGGAGTGACAGCTGGACATCCAGATCACAAGAGGCAGTCTCCGACTGAAAAAACAGCCCTTAGGCCTAAAAACAGACGAAGGAGATTATTTTGAGAGTGTAAATTTAAATAAATTAGAATCTTGATAGTGAGGAACGAATGTCAAGTATTAAATTAACAAATTCATGAAAAGGACGATATTCCCTTTAATGTATTCACGCTAATAACTTCAAGGAAACGCCGCCGGTGTGTGTAAGCGTCGCGGCACTCGGTCATCGACCCATCGGAGCGCCGCGCCGCGACGCTCATTTCGCATAGTGCATTGCATACAAAGCAGGCAGTCCACACTTCAGACTACAAAACTGTCGAGTTAAATACGTTTACTTACATAGTTTGAGCAGGGACAGAGTCAAGATGTCACGATTGTTCCAATAGATGTAAAAGATATCGTCTACGAAATCGGACGATATTTTGACGAGGTACCTTCCAAAACCCAGTGATAATTAAACGTTCATTAACATGGGATAGTACAACAACACAAGCTGAGACGACTATTCAAGAAGCCTTATGTAATATGAATGTGAAAATATATAGTTAAATACATACTTCACGCAGTCTTCTACTAGGAAAACGATGAAAGCCTTCTTTTAAAGATTGAATATGTTGATAGCATTCAAAAAGCGTCTGAATTCACACTTTCTATCCACATAAACATAAATTCACGTCTTTTTCCCTTTATCCCTCTTCCTTTCTCCTCTCCTATCCTCCATCCAGTAAACATAGTGTATCTATCTCATGTATTTTTTTATATTCTTATTTTTGTTTTTATTTATAAATACATATATAATATTTTTTTTGTTTTTTATATAAATTTTGCATTTTTAATGTATGATTTTTTTTTCTTTTTCTATTTGTATGCTGATATTCCTGTAACTGATTGTATTTACCATGGTGGTTGACTGGTAGAAATTGCCTGCGGGCAATAAGTCCGCCACGTTGTTAAACTCAATAAAAGTCTTTAATTATTATTAAATATTATATCCTTGAGAAAAGTACAAAATACATTCCCTAAACAATGCATAAATGCTATTACTGAATTACTAACCCAGTGCTATGCCCGCTGTGCCACCGACCGACATATTATGAACATCAACAATTATTGTTAAGGCCGCACAGGCACTGAGAATTTTTAGCGTGTTTTACCCCACTTCTCATACTGAAGTAGAAACGGTGGGGCTCGTCCCGCCATACATTTCGTACGAGTTAACTAGCGCGAAACAGGAACGACGTAAACGACAATAAAAAGGTTATATCTTTTTTAAGAAAATCAAGACAAGTTTAAAATATGTATATGATTCTGGAACTCTCAAGCCGTAGACAATACTATTATTTATCAGTGTCTTTACTTCCAAGACGATATTGTCAGTATTGGTTGAGTAAATGAGGTAACGCCAATACAACTAATCACTCCCATAAACCGGTTTGGCTCTTCAGCGAACATCATCAGAAAGGGTCACAGGATATTGAAAAAAAAACACATATTTCTAGTGATGAGCAAATCTAATGAAATAATATTTTATACCTACCAATACTAGGCAATCCCGTTCTCGATTTTTTGAGAAGAACCCAGTGTGAAATTAGTGTATTTTTGAGTTTAGCTGCAGAAGTTTTTTTTTAATTTTGGGTTTCCTTGATGAAGATGTTAGATGCCATGAATATATTTCTTGATATTGTTATAGGTATGAAATAGTTAAGTCTGATACTTGGGAGTGATTGCGTTTTCCAGTGCGCATCCTCTTTTTAGGTGAAAATTGCAGATTTAAACATTATTTTAATTTAATTTGTATCTTTAAAATAAATTAAACACTTGTTTTTCTTTCTACATTTATTTTTACTCTCCAGAACGACCGTTTCGCCTGGTGAAGGCCTTTTCAACTGGTGAAAAGGCCTTCACCAGGCGAAACGGTCATTCTGGAGAGTAAAAATAAATGTAGAAAGAAAAACAAGTGTTTAATTTATTTTAAAAATGGAATTCTACATAGTAAACGCTGTCAGTGTAAACAAAATTAAAAGTGTAATTTGTATCTGTTTGTTATTTGTACCTATAATTTGTAATTCTTTGCTATTTGTACCTATAATTAGTAATTGTTTGTTATTTGTACCTATAATTAGTAGTTGTTTGTTATTTGTACCTATAATTAGTAGTTGTTTGTTATTTGTACCTTTAAAATCCGTCCGTTCGTGAAACATATACTTTTACTGAAATTTGTAAATAAATAATAAAAATAAATTGAAATCTTCCCGGGTGTGCGCTAAACAAATCACCAAGTTCCATTGTAATCAGATGGATGGTATAAATGCACAAAAAGGACTTACAAAGAAACAAATAATACTAAAATCTGCAATTTTCACCTATAGAAAGAGTATGCGCACTGGTAAACGCAACCGCTCCCAGTTGCCAGAATAACCTTTTCATACCTGTATACAATAAGGAAGGAAACAAAAAAACCAGCCATTATGAAAAAACAATTGTTTTTTGACGTTGCTGTCTCTTAGACTATAGGGCAGTAATTAGATATGTATGTACTTACTCAATCTTTAAATATGATTGATATAAAACATTTTACGAAGGCCGTATACCAAAACATAATAACTCATCATTTAGTATTTTAAACTATGTAGAAGTATGTTTCTTCTCCGTCTCCATCGAGGTATAATTATTTATCAATTTAATCACCACATTCATTTACACATCTATAAATCGTAAGAATGGCAGTGATTTATAACATACAAGGAAAAATGTCATTCTCTGTTTTATTAATTATCGATGATAATAATTCTTTGTCAAAAGGAACGTAATTAATCGTTATTATGAATCTGTAAGGAAAATTTTGCTTTGCGTTGATCGTGGTGACAGTGTCATATTTATTGAATATTATGTGTTTCTGACAAATCAAGGTAAAAAAATAATCGTCAAAGCATCCATCACATCGAGTTATAAACAATGACAATTTAATATATTTATATTTTTATTATGAATTTACATATTTAATCAACTTAAGTATACATTGTATTTAATTTATTTTCTGACATTCATGTCGTTATTCACGTATAGTTATTGATTCTTAACATTCCATTGTAAATAGTGCAGAGATAGATAATAATTAAAGTTATTTAATTGATAACCAGACACGTGTTAAGTCATAAAAGTAAAGCTCATCTCACACCTCGCCTGATCTATCTAAACGTAGAGCCAACGATTGGTCTTTGACCGACATATCTATTATGTAGGTACCTACATATATCGTATTCAACATCAACATATCATATTTTTATGACAATTTTTTTACATCTTAATAGAGGGATAACCGGGATATCAAGGCACCTACAGGGCTTACGACCTGGCATCGGCTGGTTTACGTGATCACATTATGCACTTGCGCAACGTTCACCTATTTATTTCTAATAAAATAATAAATCAATTTACAAATATACATACTTATATAATATACACAAAATTATTTTATTATACATACATACATACCATCACGCCATGTCCCTTATGGGGTAGGCAGAGAGAATCGAACGCCACTTACTTCTATCTTGACATACATTCATCGCCTCGACAACATTCATACATCGTCTTATACATGTTCGTCTGTTGTTCACGCTTCTAACATTTCCGTCTTTCTAAATATCATTCACATGGTCGTGCCATCCCTTTCTTGGGCGGCCCCGGCCTCTCAATCCAATCCTATCCGCATTGTATATTTTCTTCGTCAGGCGTTCCTCATTCATTCTACCCATGTGGCCAAACCATCTCAGTGTGTTCACTTTCATTCTATTAATGATATATTTCTTCATCTTACATTCTTTCCTTATGTTCTCATTTCTTACCCTGTCATACATCGTTCTATTGCAGATTCTTCTTAGCGATCTCATTTCAACAGAATTTATTATTTTATTATTTCCCCCAAAAGAGTTTGTGTTCGTGCTTTGGGGGGAATTTTTATAAAAACCAAAAGTGAATCATCATTATCATCATAATTAATCAAAAAGCAACAATAAACAGAATATCAAAGTTTTCAAAACCTGTTGTACTGAATTAATATTTACCTTTCACCTCATTAAACCATTTTACACCTTGGTATGTATAATGGAGCTGACCGGTAGTTGTTTTTAATAATAGTATATCTAGATTGGTTTCTCTTCTTGGATGCCTTCTTGAATTAGAACCTGAATATAAATTAAATTAAAAATAGTTTTTAAATGTCTGATAAAGCGAGGCTCTTTTAAAAAGTGAATTTGTGTTGAGGACATCAAAATCTTGATAAATTGTTTGTTGGATAGTTAAAAGGTTTCTTAAGGATGATATTAATAATGGTGTTTTTTCCTTCTTATTGAGTACCTATAAATTCAATTTTTGAAAGCTCTATATATTGTTATTCATCAAAATCCTTTCACATGAAAATAAGCTAAAACACCATACTCCATCTATGAAGTGACGAAGAAACTTTTTTGTAACGCCATCAATTGAGAAATTGTATAGTATACAATGAAAGGATCAGTCATTTTACCGGAGGCGTACATATAAAAATATTTGATCTATAAATCTATCAATTTGCTATTCAATATTTGATTTATTGAAATGCAATGGTGCTGTCCTCAGATTTAAATACTTTAGTAAACCACATTTTTGAAGTCCTAATATCCATTTGACCATACTAGTTCAATTCGTCATTGAAATGAAGTGGAATTACTGAGAGTTTTTCCTTTTCTATGTATTTTGAATACACTTAATTTTTATATATAATTTAAGAAAATAATTATCTACAAAAATTGTCTATAAACATCTGCTGGCGAACATTTTCCACTTTCATTTCAAAGCATGCGTAACTTTATTGTGATCACAATAATAGGAGATTAAGAAGTAAAGAAGACAAAAAGGGAAATGAAAGTCATGAAGGTGTCTGCCGCACTTGTTTACTTCGTATCATTTTTCGATATTTATTATAACGAAGTTGTATAATAATTTCATGATATTAAAGTATATTTCCATTTACATAGTATCCTGTGAAGGACCATAAGATCTGAAATTGATCACATCGATGATATGAATATTCTTTGAACAAATCTTAACAAACCTACTTGTAGAATATTTCACGCATCGCGTTTGCGAATATTCATTTGTCAAATCCTACTTAGCAAATATTTCACATATCGCGTTGGCAAGTATTCATTTGGCCAATGTTTCGGCAAAAGTTTATGTACGTTTGGCTTTATTACAGATAGCAACGACCTACTCCTCCATACATATGTGAGAAAACTAAAAGTAAATATTTTCATATGGTAGGTAGATACCTAATTATAATATTGTTGTGTCATCGTTCATCTGAATGTCACAGTGTTAAAAATAACTTTAAATGCACAGAAGATTACCTATTTATGTTTTAATTCATTTGCATTCGTTATCAACACACCTCAGTCGACAGTTGCTGTTTAATGGTAAGACGTTTGACTTAAATAGGGTGAACGGTGCATTAAGAACAATAATAACCGACCCGATTATCTCAAGGCCAGCAAAGCTCGCTGTGCACAATGCAATAGTCGTACCAACATTAATGTATGCAAGTGAGACATGGATATGGCAGAAGGTGCATGAAAGTAAAATTAACGCTGTGGAAATGAGGTCCCTAAGACGAATGTGTGGTAGATCGATCTATGATAGGATAAGGAATGTGGACATCAGACGAGAATGCAAGATTGAAAGAGATATTGTGAGTAGAATGAAAGTAAATACACTACGATGGTTCGGACGGTGACAGGAAAATTATTCGAAAAACAATTATTCGAATGCTCAATTATACGAAAAACAATTATTCGAATGCTCAATTATACGAAAATCAATTTTACGAATGGCAATTATTCGAATCACATTTTTTCGAAAAACAATTTTCCGAACACACAATTATCAGAAATTACAATTGTTCGAATTTTTATGACGTCATGTTGGTAGTATTGTGAGAGGAATAAACCATAGATTTTTGTTATAATATACTAGATGTCGTAGTTAGCAAATTTTGTATGAATCGAAGTGAGGCATTTTTCCGGGGTATTTTTGACGTTTTCGTACATTGTTTTTCCATAGAGAATAACGACTAATGTGAATTGTTTTCGGATTTATTTGTCGTAAAAACACTTTGTTAATTTAGATTTAGAGAAAAGTTATTTGGGATTTGTTGAAATGTAAGGAAAACTAAAATATGTTGCCAACCAAAACGTGATAGGTACGCGCGTTAGTCCATGACTCACTTTTTGCACGGAGAACCTACTACATCTACATAGTAGGTATATTATGTATAATAAAAATCTATGGAATAAACAACATGGCGACGCACCGCGCTGTCGGATATCCTAGGATGTACACCGATTTTTTAAACTTAACCTACAAAACTTTGGTAAAAATAGGTTGGTTAGGTTTGCTTGTAGTTATAATTGCGACTGGTGTGAGCCAGTTGCATTATATATTATAAAAAGTAACTATAATATTAAAATAAAATAACTAAATTGGTGTGAATACTAGATAAACATGATGTGCCAAAATCTAAAACTCGTGTACAAACTAGGCTATCCCGCGCTGTCAAAGATTAGTTATTAAAAATGTGCAAACATACCTACCCAATAATAATACAACAAGTAATAATAGTCTTCATCGAATATATTTTACTGGCAACAAAATAAATATGTCAAAGGAGGCAACATAATGACAAAAAAATATATTAAATTCGGTCAATTGGTATTCCAACAAATGTTAGTTCGAATAATTTGCTTTCGGACAATTGTCATTCTGATAACTGATTTTCGATTAATTGTTATTCGTACGATTGCGCATTCGAACAATTGGGTTTCGAAGAATTTTCATGTAATCGGTTCGGACATGTGGAGAGAATGAACGACGAGCGCTTGACAAAGAAAGTATACAAGGCTGAAAAGAGTGGAATGAGAAGTCGTGGCCGTGACCTCCCGAGAAAGAGTTGGCATGATCATATAAATGAGATTTTGAAAGATGGTAATATACGATGTCAGAATAATAGGAGAGCATGTATGACGCGATGCATGGATGTAAATGAGGCAAAACATGTATGTCAAGATAGAGGTGTCTGGCGTTCGGTCCTCTCTGCCTACCCTAAGTAGGGATACGGCGTGATGGTATGTATATATGTATGAACGTTTGACTTATGTCTTGAACGAAAATCAATTCCTAATGGAGGAAAAAGTTATTCAGAAAAACTCCTTTATAACAAATCCAACTAAGAAATCATATTTTTATTGCGTTTCAGTCGCCTGCACCCTCTTCAAATATGGATATTTTATTACCAAATGTCAATTAATTTCATCTAACGTGTGTTTGAAGCCCACAGAAGCTAGAATTGAGTAATAAATATGTTTGATTCCTGATGTTTCATTCTTCGAGAGAAGAATAAATAATTGTATAGACACAGCGGGACAGGCTGTGGACGAAGTTGAAGAGAAAATCAAGTGTGGTAAAATATAATTCAAATATTTAACCACTATGCCACGATGGACTAAACACTGATGGTTAGTTGAAAAAAATAACGATCTGACAACAAACAATTATTTTCACTCATGTCAGGAAACCTTCCTTACTACTTTCATTAGGTACGAGATTAAAATTTCAATTAAATTAAAATTAAAACGTTTACTTATGTATTGTGAAATGTACTCGTTTATCTGCGGTGTTTTCACTTTAAGAAAATAAATTAAATACAGTGACAGTCTTGAAATTGGCTTTGTGAAGATTGAAATAGATGTCTCTCTCTCTCTGTCTTGTTGTTTTTTATTACTTTCTCACACTTTCACTTCATTTACCCTTAACAAAATATATTATGTACCTACACATTTGTATTTCTTGGTGACAACGGACTGTGACCAGAGGAATTTGTAGTATGTCCGTTTAACCATCAAAGTACAGAAATATAAAACAACAAACAAAAAATAACTACATTAGTTACCTACTTGCCTATATATATTTTTTTATTTTTTTGATATTATCATATCTCAATTTGAGCAGACCTCTCAAACTATGTATATAAAATATTTGACATCTGACATAAACCTGTGATTCTGTACGACTAATCATAAATATCTCAATAGTGACAGTCCTATTTAATTTCCCTGTTTATATGTATGATAATTTTCCGACAGCATAATTTCGTCTATGGAAAGGCATATGAAACGTGAAATCATATTATTTTTTTAAGATTATATTTATCAAAATATATACCTTCTTAGAACTGAAAGCTCGTGTTTTTAACAAAATGAATAATTTAGTGAAATATAGAAAAACTAGTAAATAGCTGTTAGACTTTCGCCTAGTGAAGTAATAAACCGTATTTGAATATTTTTACGAAATATCATATTGAGATTAATATTTTATCCAACTGTCGATTTGTTCGAGAGAACTTTGTTATCTTAACATATCGACAATGTTTCAAGCCAGGATACGCGAGAATTGTATACAGGGTCTACTTTTTTCACGACTTTTCCAACTTTGAAGTCAAAAAACACCAACTTAGGGGATTCGCAGCATATTATGTTCCATATACGGATTTACTCAGAATTCGGAGTAGAACATTTCGTGTGTCTGTGTGTGTGTGTGTGTGTGTGTGTCTGTGTGTGTGTGTGTGTGTGTGTGTGTGTGTGTGTGTGTGTGTGTGTGTTTGTTTGTGTTTGTGTGTGTGTGAGAGGGTGTGTGTGTGTTTGTGTGTGTGTGTGTGTGTGTGTGTGTCCCTTATAACTTTTGATCCGCTCAATTTACAGAGCCCAAAATTTCAGAATATATAAATAGTTAGAATATATATAAATAGGCCTACAGAAGTTTTATACTCAGAATTTTAAATTTTTGTTTCAGGCAGGGGTTATCAACTTTTGTATTATATAACAGGGTTACCTAGTTGGGCAGCAGTAATCTTTATAATAGTCTTTGTGATAAAGGTGTGAAAAATAAATAAATAAAATAAAATAAACTTTATTTTTTCATATATCTCAGAAACTATAAAAGCTAGAACGCTGAAAATTGGTAGTAACATAGACAAATACAAAATCTCAAATGAGTTTTTTTTTAAATTCCAGGGTTTATTAAACATTTTTCATTAAGAAAAATATTTTTTTTATGATAAATTTATGAGTTTAACTGCCTATATTTCCAATTTTTTTAAAAATATCGAAAAAAGCCGAAATACCCCAACTAGAAAATTTAATTTTCTATAAAAAATATTACAATTGTATTGCCACATCTCAATTTTTTTAACAATTTTTATAAAAATTGAATTTAGTGACGACATTGCTTCATACAATTTGTATGGTAGTCGCCTACACACAATATCTAAGAAGACTTAATTGTTTGATACTAATCTCCAAACATACATATCCATCTCCATCCATCATGCTGTTTTCATATTCTGGGTAGGATCAAAGTAATGACCTCCATACTATCCTATCTTGACATACATACCTAGGTACATGTGTTGTATAGAAAAACTAATATCTTAAAATATTAAATAATTTGTATCTTGTGGGTTTATAGTTAGGTACTAATTCTTCAACTATACACACTTAAGCTTTCGACAGTTGGATCTCATGTGTTACATGCAACTAGTTTTTATATAAATGGAAAAACAATACCGAAGTGTGTTTCTTCTAGGCTTGAAAATAAATAATAATGATAAACACTGCACAAGTGCTGAGTTTATTGTCGTATGGCAATTTTTTTCAACTAATCGGTGTTACCAGCCCCCCCTAGACAACGTGTTATTTAGCTCAAGAAAAGATAATTTAATGTATGGAAGTGACAGTAGCCAATCACGTGACAACTGTCACTTCCATATATTGAGTTATATTTTCTTCTTTCTTTTCTAGAGCTAAATGACATTTTCTTTGTTCGTTTACATAATATAGTGATATTATGTAAACGAACAAAGAATTAATTCAAATGGTGAAAAGATTTGATGCGTTGGATTATCACATTTTTAATTGACCATTACCAGACCAATTTAAATACAGTGTTATATGTCTTTGTGACATTGTTATCACTCGTTTAACGTGACATATTTCACACAAAGATGGCGCTGAAGCCCTCATAAACGACCAATAGTAACATGTCACTTACACGGTATTATTGAACCTTTCAGATATTTGCATGTTTCAATCTCATATCACAAAATGTCATCTGTACCAAAGTATTTCTTTAATTTGCCGCCTGTTCCGCACATCCTCGTATCATTAAAATGATTGACATATTCACATCCCCCGTTTATGTATCGTAACGTTCTGTCTCATGTTATATAGAGTTCTTTCTCTGTCTTCGTTCTCTTCGTGACATAACACAGAGGGACGGTTTTTCGTTTATTATTCATATTATGGAAATGATTATACTTGTATGCCCTTTGAAGTGTACGAATATAATTAAATAATATTATGCGTATCAAATAATAATATCAGAATTGGTAACTTGAAAAAATTTATATAAAGTGAAATGAATTAAATAACGTACTCACACACACACACACACACACACACACACACACACACACACACACACACACACACACACACACACACACACACACACTCACACACACACACACACACACACACACACACACACACACGCACGCACGCACGCACGCACGCACGCGCGCGCGCACACACACACACACACACACACACACACACCCACACACACACACACACACACACACACACACACACACACACGCGCGCGCGCGCGCACGCATGCATGCACGCAAGCACTCACTCTCACACACGCGCGGCTCACTGAATGACGACTACCAAAATAAATGTGAGTAATACAAATCAGTTTCAGATTTAAAACTTTTATTTGACGGCTAAAATCTTTCCTTCCTCCTTACTTCCTGTCTACTCCCTACCTCATTTTTGATTTTTTATTTTATATAAAGAAAAAAACTAAACTTGTATGTACTTTTAATGTCTAATGATGGAAGCAATTATAAGTGTTGTAAATATTATTATGAAATTCGGCTAAGTATGCAATAAATTCAATTCAACAAATGAATGTAAACAATTTATCATATACCAGCATTGTTTGGGGATATTATATTTTTAATCTGCACATTATAAAACAATTACTACCTATTAAAAATGAGTAGGTACTCAAAATTCAGAAGAAGAAAAAGGTCAAAAAGAGAGAAAGAAAAGTTGTGGCATTCGTAGTCAAAATGAACAAAGCAGGAATCAGCTACCGTAAACCTCCATACATAAGGAAAGGAAAGTTGTGGCATTCGTAGTCAAAATGAACAAAGCAGGAATCAGCTACTGTAAACCTCCATACATAAGGAAAGGAAAGTTGTGGCATTCGTAGTCAAAATGAACAAAGCAGGAATCAGCTACCGTAAACCTCCATACATAAGGAAAGGAAAGTTGTGGCATTCGTAGTCAAAATGAACAAAGCAGGAATCAGTTACCGTAAACCTCCATACATAAGGAAAGGAAAGTTGTGGCATTCGTAGTCAAAATGAACAAAGCAGGAATCAGCTACTGTAAACCTCCATACATAAGGAAAGGAAAGTTGTGGCATTCGTAGTCAAAATGAACAAAGCAGGAATCAGCTACTGTAAACCTCCATACATAAGGAAAGGAAAGTTGTGGCATTCGTAGTCAAAATGAACAAAGCAGGAATCAGCTACTGTAAACCTCCATACATAAGGAAAGGAAAGTTGTGGCATTCGTAGTCAAAATGAACAAAGCAGGAATCAGCTACCGTAAACCTCCATACATAAGGAAAGGAAAGTTGTGGCATTCGTAGTCAAAATGAACAAAGCAGGAATCAGCTACTGTAAACCTCCATACATAAGGAAAGGAAAGTTGTGGCATTCGTAGTAAAAATGAACAAAGCAGGAATCAGCTACTGTAAACCTCCATACATAAGGAAAGGAAAGTTGTGGCATTCGTAGTCAAACTGAACAAAGCAGGAATCAGCTACCGTAAACCTCCAAGGGTCTCTGAAATAGAAAACCCATTACAAAAATGGAGCGATTTTTCTACAAAAAATTCTTCACTGATGAAGCGCATTTCCATCTGAATGGCTTCGTGAATGAACAAAACTGTCAAATTTGGGGCTCAGATGATCCTTACGCGATCCAAGAGAAACAAATGCAGCCACAACGAGTAACT
This sequence comes from Molanna angustata, assembly GCA_963576475.1. NCBI lineage: Eukaryota > Metazoa > Arthropoda > Insecta > Trichoptera > Molannidae > Molanna > Molanna angustata. The sequence continues at coordinate 1,492,863 of OY754968.1, forward strand.
GTCTAGTGCGTATTTTGGTCAGGATTTCGGTTTTGAAAATGAGGCCGGAATCGCAGTGACTATGAACGGCATTCGTTACAGGAACATGATAACGGTGTTCTTGTGGTCTCAACTGGACAGCGTGAACCTGGACGACATGTGGTTTCAACAGGACGGCGCCACCTGTCACACCGCGCATGAAATTCCGATTTCAACTGGACACATAGACCGCGCGATTAAACGCCGTGTGATTTCTTTCTTTGGGGTTTTGTTAAATCCTGTTTTTATGAAAATAAACCAGAAACAATTCCTAAGATCAAGGCCGAGATCCAACGCGTCATCGGTGAGATACAGCCACATCTTTGTCAAAAAGTCATCGAAAATTTCATGAAAACATGAAGGCCTGTCATCAGAGCTGCGGGGGCCACTTGCTGGACATTTTATTTCATAGTTTATCAGAACATGTCTACTTTACAATGCAATAAAGATATCACAACTTACTCAATGAATACATGTTTTTATTTTGAAATAAAATAGTGCACTCTTATTGAGACACCCAGTCTATTTTACAATGCAATAAAAACATTACAACTTGCTCAATGAATACGTGTTATTATTTTGAAATTAAATAGTGCACTCTTATTGAGACACCTGTCTACTTTACAATGGAATAAAAATATCACAACTTACTCAATGAATACATGTTTTTATTTTGAAATTAAATAGTGCACTCTTATTGAGACACCTGTCTACTTTACAATGGAATAATAATATCACAATTTACTCAATGAATACGTGTTTTTATTTTGAAATTAAATAGTGAAATCTTATTGAGACACCTATCTACTATACAATGGAATAAAAATATCACAACTTACTCAGTGAATACGAGTTTTTATTTTGAAATTAAATAGTGAAATCTTATTTGGACATCCTATATATCTAAAACTAGTTGCTTGTAACACATGAGATCCAACTGTCGATAGCGATAGTATGTATAGTTGAAGAATAAGTACCGAACTTAAACCCATAAATACAAATTATTTAATATTTTAAGATATTCGGTTTTCTATACAACACATGTATGTATGTCAAGATAGGATAGTATGGATGTCAGTCCTTTGATCCTACCCAGAATGTGAAAACAGTATGATGGTATGTATGTATGTTTGGAGATTAGTATCAAACTATTAAGTCTTCTTAGATATGGTGTGTAGGCTACTGCCATACAAATTGTATGAAGCAATGTCGTCACTAAATTCAATTTTTATAAAAATTGTTAAAAAAAATTGAGATGTGGCAATACAATTGTCATATTTTTTATAGAAAATTAAATTTTCTAGTTGGAGTATTTCGGCTTTTTTCGATATTTTAAAAAAAAATTGGAAATATAGGCAGTTAAACTCATAAATTTATCATAAACAAAATATTTTTCTTAATAAAAAATGTTTAATAAACCCTGGAATCTTTAAAAAAAATCTATTTTGAGATTTTATATTTGTCTATGTTTATACCAATTTTCAGCGTTCTAGCTTTTATGGTTTCTGAGATACATGGAAAAATAAACCAAAATATCAAAAGTTGTTAACCCCTGACTGAAACAAAAATTCACAATTCTGAGTATAAAAGTTTTGTAGGCCTATAACTTTTTATATATTCTGAAATTTTGGGCTCTGTAAATTGAGCGGATCACAAGTTATAAAGGGGGGACGGACAGATACACACACACACAAAACTCACATAAAATGTTCTACTCCAAATTCTGAGTAAATTCATGTATAGGAACATATATGCTGCGAGGCCTCTAGTTGGTGTTATTAGCATGCAAAAAGTCCACTACACCATACAAAATGTTCCTTCGTACACGCATCTTGGCTTAATAATGTCGATTCATTCAGAGAATTGAATTCTTATGAACGAATATCAAACGAATTGGAATATCAACATTATGAATTTTGGACCTAATTAGTTCTGCAGAGAGGCAATCTAAAAGTTAGTTTTGTTGTAGTATTACGAGAGGGACAATTAATGGGAATATATGTTTACAAGTACCTACTTAGAGTAGGAGTCGGGCTTCTTTGCGTATTTACTCCTCACTAACCCAAGGGGATATAGTGGGGGGTTATGATTTCGCAATTTTAAGGGTAATTTTTTATTGCAGATTATCAACTAGTATCATGCTGAGATTGTATTCTGAAAGTTTCATCACAACGTATCTATGTGTGTGCTATGTACGGCGTGTTTATTTTACTTTATCGATTATAGACTAAAGTACTCATTCGATTCTTCTCAAATTTTGCAAATATGTATATCTAATACTCGCTTAGACCCCACTAGATTTTGGAGGATATCTGAGTAGTGCTTCTCAATTTTTTTAACTGTCAAATTGTGGTATCTCTTTAAATAAGAACAATTTGTTTTTAATTTTTATACCACTTTAATTATAATTATTTATCTGATACAAATAATATATAATATCTCAAATTATAAAAATACACTTAGGTATTAATAATTAAGACGGTGTTTATATGTCAATCGCTTTTCACGGAATGACCCGACCCACGCCATTCGAACGAATCTTTTGTTTTTCCGGATACCGCCGACAATTGCCGACGGTCTCCGAGGATATCACAAAATGTGAATTGGTATGGCGAAACCAAATACCACACAAATATTTCAAAGTGACCTCAAGCTCAGGAAACTTATAATTGGAAATTTTTATTTTCAAATTGATAAAAAGGCACATCACATTAATAAATATTTAAATAAAAAATAATTTAATAAACTCATTTCATGAAAAAGCTGAATATTTTCCATACAAAATTTGAATATTTTATAGAATGATTTTTTTGTGAGGAGTTTAGCGTTGGCTACAACCCACTCGTTTTTTTTGTTTTTTTTTTTACATTACAGTGCTAAAAGACCCTACAACCACAAGTATAAAAAACCCTGCAGATATTTTATAACAGAGATCTTGGTCTCTTCTCTGATGCCCTATATATATGGATCTGAAGTCGCCGACAGTCCGCAAGTGTGAATCTCAATTCGCACTTGTTGATTGTTCTTTTTCCACCATGGTGCCGAGATTGCTAATCTAGAGGGCTCCATGAGCTACTCTTCGTGCCATGCATTGTTTTTTTTTTGTCATTCATTCTAGCGTTCTGCGAAGGGGCCGTTGACAGTCCCCATGTGCGGAGCGGGTGGTGGTGGGAGTAGCGAATATTTTATAACATGCAAAGAAAATGATAATAAACGATATAATATTCATACTTAAGGGTTGAAAATGAACTTATACATATAATTTTGGTAATTTATGGTAATGATTTGACAAATGTAGGTCAATCACTATGCCATGGGGATAGCGTGACTTGCCCATTTCTCTTTCCAAAGACTGTTCCTTCTTCCATCGTTCATTATTTGTTCAAACCTCTGGCAATAAATTATTCCTCGCTTTCCAATAATTACTCGTCAAATTATACAGAAAGATTATTTTAATTATCGCTGGAATTTAGGACCAATCGTATTAAATATATCCCTGGAAAATTAATTTATGTCAATCATTACTTGTTACCTGTTAGATAATAATTATATCAGACTTAAATTCATTTTGATTACGAGGTAGTAGAAATAAAGAAGTTTTTTTTTAATCGGGCATAATAGTTATTTTAAAATATTTAATACTCTCAAAACGCAAATTCAGATATCCCTTTTGATTAAATTCCTTACTTCAAGTCTCTCCACAAAATATTCAAATTTAGTATAAATTTTTTTTTATTTTATTTTTATTTTATAGAACCAACAGTTTACAATATGAATTTACAATAGGTATAATTATTTTAACAGGTTATAAACCTTTTAAAGGTTCTTTTCCAACTGTCGATTTGTTCAGGAGAACTTTGTTCTCTTAACATATCGACAATGTATCAAGCCAGAATACGCGAGAATTGTATGGAGAGGTCTACTTTTTTCACGGCTTTTCCAACTTTGAAGTCAAAAAACACCAACTTAGAGGCTTCGCAGCATATATGTTCCATACACGGATTTACTCAGAATTCGGAGTAGAACATTTCGTGTGTCTGTGTGTGTGTCTGTGTGTGTGTGTGTGTGTGTATGTCTGTGTGTGTGTGTGTGTGTGTGTGTGTGTGTGTCCGTCCGTCCCTTATAACTTTTGATGCGCTCAATTTACAGAGCCTAAAATTTCAGAATATATAAACAGTTACAGGCCTACAAAACTTTTATACTCGGAATTTTGAAATTTTTGTTTCAGTCAGGGGTCAGTCAACTTTTGAATTTTTATTTTATTTTTCCCTATATCTCAGAAACCATAAAAGCTAGAACGCTGAAAATTGGTATAAACATAGACAAATACAAAATCTCAAATTAGTTTTTTCAAAAAAATTCCAGGGTTTCTCAAACATTTTTTATTAAGAAAAGTATTTTTTTTAAGATAAATTTATGAGTTTACCTGCCTATATTTCCATTCCAAAAAAGCCGAAACACCCCAACTAGATAATTTAATTTTATATAAAAAATATTAACATTGTAGCAGTACATCTCAAATTTTTTTTAACAATTTTTATAAAAATTGAATTTAGTGACGACATCGCTTCATACAATTTGTATGGTAGTCACCTATACACAATATCAAAGAAGACTTAATAGTTTGATACTTCATCTCTAAACATACAATATACATATACCATCATGCTGTTTTCATATTCCGGGTAGGAAAAAAAGACTGACCTCCATACTATCCTATCTTGACTACCTAGGTACATGTGTTGTATAGAAAACTAAATATCATAAAATAATAAATAATTTGTATTTATGGGTTTGGTACTTATTCTTCAACTATACATACTATCGCTGTCTACAATCGGGCGTCCCTGGAAACGGCAGAATGCCGGCCAATCCTTCCACCACCGGAGCACCAACCAATATGATGGTGTTCCGGACACGGAAAGTAAGTAAGTAGTAAGTAGTAAGTATCGCTGTCGACAGTTGGATCTCATGTGTTACATGCAACTAGTAAATAGTTAAGGTTCTTTTAAAAACTAAGTACGTTCATCATTTAACAATTGCAATTTTTTAACGCAATTATATTAAAAATAAAAAAGAAAAGGGTTGGGAAGAGTATTTCATGAAATGAGTATGTTAAATCATTTTTTGATTTGTATATTTTATTACGAAAACTTGATGATTCTTCAATGCCATTTTATGAAAACGATGTGCCTTTTTAATTTTTCTAAAATACAAATTGGCCTTTTTTTGAAATATTTGATAGTTAAAAAAAATGAGAAGCACTTATCAAATATCCTTCAAAATTTATGAGGTCTTAACGAGTTTTAGATATTAAATTTTTCAAAATTTAAAAACAACCGAATGAATACATTATCTATTATAGATTTATTCATCAGTCTTTAATAGATAAAGTAGAATAAACACGCCGTAGATACAAAGTACACAGCACACACACACATATACACTGTGATGAAACTTTCAGAATACAATCTCAGCAAAGTAATCTGCAATACAAAAAACCCAAAAAATTCCAATTTATAACTCCCCACTATAATCCCTTGGGGTAGTGAGGACTAAAAAGAATGAATAATTTAAGCATAAAAATTCAAATACAAAAATAAACGATTTTATAATTTACATGTGAATGTTAATGTCAGATCGATTCCCGATGGAGGCACAGTTTTTAATTATAGTGTTTTCAGTCTAGATTCAAGAAGCGACAAATATCTTAAGTGTCTAGAATGTGGCAACTTGTTATTGGGCGTGTGTAAAATTATTAAAAAAATAATAAATCTATGTAGATTGATGATATTCAATTAATATTTGCACAATGGAATAATAAATTCTTTGAGTATATATTTAGATCTATACTTGTAATAAGAAAGAACTGAATTTCCATTATTCGCTCAATCCTTTCAATATCTCTATATACTTATGCTCGTTACATATGTATAATATTTTTCTAGAACTTTTTCTTTTTCTTACAATTTCTTGACCCCCAACCGGATATATTTAACTCAACTCAGGCATCAATGAAACGTCATATACGCGCAGTTATTGTTAATATTATTGGTTAAAAATCAAACCTATTATCTTCTTTAATCCTTCATCCCTTCCTTATCAACGCTTTTCTATATCCATTACCCCTCCCTTTCCCCCGCATACACTCACCATCTTACTTAATATCTATATATTATAATGTATTTAAGTGAGACTTTCTAATTGACTTACTTTTTATATACTTACATATTTATAATTCAACAAAAATGATTGTAAAGCGGATACTTTTCTCAATAATAACATGATAATACTAGAATATTGAGAACACAACTTTCCATACTACGAAAATAGCAACCAGTGGGTGTGTTAATTGCCCGTGAAAAACATACGAACATTATCTATCGATGTATATATTAAGTCCGTCTTTATCTATATTTTTGGCCTGACAAAAACCAATGTGTGAAATATATTTTCAATACAAAACATTTCATCAACCCCTTTCCTGATCATCTTCCTACCTATTTTACTATTTTTAAGTAAAGTAGTAATATCGGTAGGAAGAAAGTCAGGAAAGGGATTGACGATATATTTTAATAGACAGAACAGGAAATGGTTTTACGATATATTTTTTATAGAAAGAATAACAGGAAATGATTTGACGATATGTTTTTTTATAGAAAGAAGAACAGGAAATAGTTTGACGATTTTTTTTATAGAAAAAAGAACAGGAAATGGTTTACCGATATATTTTTTTAGAAAGAAGAACAGGAAATGGTTTGACGATTTTTTTATACAAAGAAGAGCAGGAAATGATTTGACGAAATATTTTGATATGTTAGATTAACTTGTGTATTATTTAGTTTTGTAATGTTCGTCTATGATTGGCTCACTTTTATTGTAAAATGTTTATATGTAAAAATATTCATATCTGTTGAAAAACTAATAAATTTAATTCAAAAAATAATTTTAAAAAATACATCATCACCTCTTTAGATCAAATATATTTATTTATTTATATTAATTTAACATAATATAGATATAAATGTAAGATAATAATTGTCGACCTTCGTGGCTCAGTTGGTTAGGTATCTGAATGCTGATCCAAAGGTCCCGGGTTCGATTCCCGGTGGAGACACAGTTTTGAATTGTGTTATCAGTCTGGATCTGTGAGACGATTAATATCGTTAGTCTCCAGAATGTGGCAACTTGTTATTGGGTGCGTGACGTGCATGTTAAATTAATATTTGACATATTACCTGTTAGTTGCCCGAAAAATAATATTAAATAAATAAATATATATAAACAAGAAACTTACTATAGGTTTTCACTTCAATTAATATATTAAAATAAACTTATATATAATTTAATCACCATTATTTAACAAAAAGAAAAAATGGATGGGAGATGGGAAAGGATGAAATGTGGAAATAGTTATTTTGACCACAAAAATGCTCACGTGAATAAATAAAAATAATAATAATAGTAATAATAATAGTAACTTTTATTTTGACGTAAAAAAATATAAAAATTAATACATCTAGTATAAACAAAAAGTATACATTTTTTTTGATAAATTAATAAATTCTGGTACAGGTACAGGGTATGACACTAAATTATTTAAAACAATGTAAAGTATGGAGAAAATTAATAATTTTCAACTATGTGCTCAGCACCTAGCCTACGAAAGGTGGCAAGACTTGTGGTTTGTTTTATTTTTGGTGGCAAACTATTATATATTTTAAGACCTTTATGGTATAAACTATTTTGAGTGCATATAAATCTCGTTTTTGGAAGTCTAAAATCCTGACATCCTCTCGTAGGGTAGGTGTGAACATTGGAATTGAATAATATATCCCTCTGCATATATTTTGGAAGCATATTATTTTTTAGTTTGAAAATCAAAGTTAATGTGTTGTATATAATGTATTGCTTTACTGTCATTAATTTTAGTTTATTTAACATTAGGTTTATTTTTGTATATCTGTTACATTTTAAAATTGTTCTCATTCCCATATTATGAATAATCTGTAATTTTCTATTTTGAGTTTCATTGCAGAGGAAAAGGACACTAGAACAATAATTTAAATGGGGAATTACAATTGAATTAAAAATTAATCTTGATGTGTGAAAATCTAAGTTATTTCTTATTCTTTTTAAGAAACCAATTTTTTAGCCACTTTTTTTCATAATATATTCAAAGTGTTTATCAAATTTCAATTTATCGTCTATCAATATGCCTAAATATTTCATACATTTAACTTTTTCATTGTTTTCATTATCAATATTTAATGTGAAGTTGTCATTTTGTCCTTGGTCACTTATAATTAGAAACTTGGTTTTGGCCACATTTAATTTTAATTTATTTTCATATAACCATAGTACCAGACTCAATCAATTTGAACTTTTTCTATGCCATCACCAAGATTTGATTTCGCTATATATATTAATGTGTCATCTGCGAAGAGTTTTCTATCACATTATGTATGAAAAGGTCAAATTTTAAATTAAATATATCTAAATCATGTATTTATTTTATTTTATTTTTTATTTATTTCTATCCAAAAATATACAGTATATATGAGATACAAAATATCTTAAGATAATATAAGCTTATTACATAGTTAACATACAACGTAAATATAAGTTATCTCATTTCAATAAATATCAATTTACCACTTCACTGGTGCTTACATAGTTGAAGCCATATCTTTTTGTTTGTATCTTTGTTACTAGCCCCCTCACTAGGCATAGCCTGTGCTAAGGTGAGCTAGTTTTATGTTATTGTCTATTACGTTGTTTATTTATAGATACATTTACATATTATATAAGTACATGTACATACATACGCTACGCATTCAAACGTATGCATCTTTCCTTCTAAATACAATATTTCATATTGAGTCATGCACACACAACCAAAAATTGTGGAAATAAATTATTTGTTTCACTTTTTTTCAATTGTCTATTCTGTTGTTTGTAATAGTGCATTTACATTTTATTTGGAAGAATTATTTCCTTAAGGATTTTTTCATCTATTTCATAAACCCATCTTAGTGATAGTTTTTTAAATTCTTTTGCATTACTGATGTTTTTAATATTTGTTGGTAAACTATTGAAAAGTTTTGTTGAAAAATATCGTACACTACGTTGTCCAAAAGTTGTTTTAATATATGGTATATTTAAGGTATTTGTTGTACTTAATCTAGTGTGTTTATATTGTTGTGAGCTAGTATATTGATCTTCTCTTTTTAGCTTGTATATTAGCAGATTTTTTGCATATATTTTTGTAATTGTTGGAACTTTGAATTTAGTAAAAATCTCTTCAGTATTCGTTCGAATAGGTACCTTAAGTATAACTTTTATAATAGCTTTTTGGGCTATGCCCCCAAGTCTAATTGAAAACGCTGTTCGCTTTCGCCAAGCGCTAATTTTTTTTGTATGGGATTTGACGTTTGTTGTAGAAATTTTTTCTACAATAACAAACAACAAACGTCAAATCCCATACAAAAAAAAATTAGCGCTTGGCGAAAACGAACAACGTTTTCAATTTGACTTGGGGGCTATGTCTATTTTCTTTATTATTGTTGGCGTTGCACTTCCCCATCCAATAATTCCATATTCCATTATTGAATGACAAAGAGCATAGTATATATTTTTCAAATGTTTTAGGTCAATAACATTTCTGATTGATTTAAAGAAGTATATTAATCTATTCATTTTAGATGTCACGCAGTCAATGTGATAGTCCCATCTCAAGTTTTCATCAAATATAATTCCTAGATATTTTATGCTCTCTGTTCGTTCAATGATCGGGCAGTTACATGTTGGTTGATCACTTAAGTTTTCGGTACAGTAATCATGAATTCTTAGTTTATGTTCGTCACTAGGTTTATTTCGGGAGGTTATGCTGTATGCAATGTATACATGTCATGTTCTTTTGTGTTAGTTGTCTGTGTGTTGGTTGCATAGATATTATTGTCACAGTTATTTTCCTTGTGCCCAACTGCAGACAACATTGTAACATAGGTAGATAGTATTTGTTAAAAAAAAAAATTTTTTTTGACTTAGTGTTAATTAATGTTTTTGTTTGTTTTGTTATTCTAAAATTATAATATTGTTCTTATTTCACTCGTTGTTGTAAAGTCGCTCATCTCGATACAGGTTCAGTCCTAGTGAGATGATTTACTGTAATGTTTTTTTTTATGTACCATTATAATTGTTGACACAAAAAATAAATAAATAAATAAATGATTAAGGAAAGTATTATAGTTTCTAAAAATTCTTCGAATCATTTCGTTCTTACCAATGTTAGTACGAAAAGGTGTTATTGAAAATTTATCATTTTACCTAGTATTAAAGGATTGAAAAGGAAGTCTATTATGTAATGTATTATTTTATATAGAAATGTTGCATTCGACGATTTTTCGAAGTCCCGATTTTGTAATAAATTGATGCAGAATTATAATTGAGAAATCTTTTCCTCGTACGATAGTTGATACATTTTGCAATGCAACCTAAATGCTTGTTTGTAGAACAAAAAATGCAATATTTGAAAAAAAAAAAAATATAATTACGTCCTTTATCATAAATTAAAGGAATTATTTTATTTTAATAATTGTCACATCATGGATTACCTATTGTCAAAGTGTTGATATAGTTGTTTTTTTGATGGTGGTTTTTATCATACTTGTTTGGAATATTTTCCTTTGAAATATTATTTTCGCATCAAAAATTATTCAAATTTTAGTGTCAACACAGTGCTTCTATAATGGCATTACATACTCATAATATAATATAATATATACATACATAGAATAATACATACCGAAATACTTTTTTAAAATCATAAATAATGTTATCAAATGTTGATATTAAACCAATGTTTTATGATTGTTTCAGCTGATGGCATAACATACTCATTTGGAGTATTCTACGCTGAGTTCCTGGAGTACTTCAACGAAGGGAAGGGCAAAACAGCATGGATTGTATCAATCCTAGTTGGTGTCACATTATGTTCAGGTAATACTATTAATACTATTCATTTTTAAGAGGCTATAGTAGGATTTATAGTATATTTTGAAAATAATTTCCCTAATACTCTCAAAAGATACGTCTTTGAAATAAGGAACAGTTTGTATGTACATCTTTATTCTATTGCATGAGTTTTTTGAATTTTGAATTAGTTCAATACTTTTCTTGTAAAATTAGTTTTAGTAAAACATTTTTTTATTTTTTTGTTGTAAGTAACTAAAAAACTGTAAAGCCTATAAAGTAGATTATTACTTCAATCTAAAGAGAATATGAAAATCTACCGGCTGAGTTTTTTATTATGATAACATTTTAATAACTATTCTTGCTATTTAAAAACAATCCTCTAAATTTTACCTTTTTTGCTCGATAAAATTTTGTATATCACATATCAGGTGATGTACAATAAATTTTCGTGTTTCATTACATTAAAAGGTAATTTAGTGTGCATTTTTGCGTACATCCGTATATACATGGTATATAATGGCCTTAAGTCCAATGCCTCAGGTGACAAAATGACTTGCTATGTCCTTCCGTGTTTGAACAATTATAATGAAAACCGTGTGTTTTACCGTATGTAATTTTATCCGAGTTAATAGTTATTTAATATAAATGGTAAAAATTCACGATAAATATTATCAGTTAAATACAAACGATATACAGTTAAATACAAACGATGTAGTTTTAATCGCCGTAATAAGTTCATAATGAGCCTGGACATTTTTGGTGATCATCAGAGGATGTTAGAATCAGTTAGATTCAAACCCAGAGAAATCCTTCTTATTTACAATTTACATCGGCTGCATATTCTTTATTTTGATGGATGAGTGACCCAAGATATTTGTGGCAATTACTTTTGAGTAATGTATTGTACATACATATACTCAGTCTGAAGCCATTATCTTTCAGGATCCATCTCCACCTTTTATTGCAGGACTTCGTGTTTTTGACATACTTACTTTACATGTTTGATCAGTAATATAAATATATTGAACTTTAACATAGGTAGTCAGTGGATCACCTACCATCCTTATGGCGGCTGTTGTTGATAAGGATTGTGTGGCTGATGGGGCGTTGGATATTGTTGCAGAGAATATTGTTGAAATTGCTGTGGTAAACCCCCTATTTGGGATATTAGTACTTATATCTAAGTTTTTATAAATCAGTAAATCAAATTTACCAATTAAAATGCAATTTGAATTTTACCTTGAAGGACCCTCTGACATAAACAGTTGCGAATTTTATCAAGGCACGTTACATCACCTACCAAGAGCAACATCGTCATTTTAATCGTGTGCAGTTGATGTGCGTGCTTTTTTGATGTTGTCAAGCACTCTGATCCGCAAAACGTTGATAATCACAAAGTGTTATTGTACGATACGTGATAGTGCGAGCGAGACAGTATGATTAACATAATTTATTTATAGAAGGCGCGTAGTGTGCGTGAGGTCTTTCGATATTGTCTAGTTCACGAGTATGTATGTAACTATTTACCTACAAAGTAATTTGTATAAAGCCGTCATATTGTATATTTTTTTGTACTTATGGATATTGTTAATATATTGACTATTAAAGAACTTTTTTTATTCCACATCTTGTTCGACCACCCCCAATCAAGGATGTTTATAATAACAATTATAATGTGGCGGACTTATTGCCAGTAAGCAATTTCTACCAGTCAAACACACTACATTAGTATAAGCAAGTAAAAAATACATATAACAAATAAAAATGAATAGGTATACATGACAATGAGAAAGAAAAAAATAATAAAAATACAAAATTTTATATTAAAAACATAATATGTAAAATAATAATGATAATGTCCAAAAATAGGAAAAGGATGGGTTTAGAAGAGAAAAAGGATGGTGGAATTAAAGTTATGAGGATAAAAAGTGTGACTTCAGAAGCTTCTAGAAAACCATTAAGCTTGGAGCTTCTTTTTTATGGTATAGTTATTCCTACATATTTTATATACATTTTCTTTATTCGCTTTTAAAGATATTTTCTAAACGCTTGTGAACGCTTCTTCCTGTGACTTAACTACCGCACTGATCGTAATATAATATAATCATTATATTTTCACCTTAATGAATTTCGTAATAAAACACCACGGGTGAGGCCTGATTTGTGTGCCATAGTACCTTCATATCTCTACCTACTCTCCTTATATACTCTGCAAACAGATAAAAATGGCCGCCTCCCAAGGATCCCTTCCCCACTCCCCCCCCCCTAGAAACTCAGTAATTATTTATGAGAATTAAGTACACAATTATGATGAACTGGGTCAAACCCCCGTGAAGGATGAATCAAGTTGTTCGGAAAATCTGTTCGTCCTATTTGGTGAAAATTAAACAATGTCGTTTCACGCTTTCATTCATACCGTCACGGCATATTCCACATTATGAGGTAACAAACGAAGCCTTATAAAATTAAGCACGACACATGCGTGTATACCCAAACGTTTCATCTCGTCTAAAAAGGCACTTTATTATTTATTTATTTATTTGGGAAGCCAACAGCTCATTTACATTTTTTATATTTCAATTTAAACATATAATTAGTGATATTTAAATTGTAGATAGTGCTTTCAAATAGCTTTCCTGTAGACCCGGCTAACTGTTTTGGGCTCCACTATGGTTGAATTTTCATTTGTTTTTTTGTAAACTTCATTGTAATGTTATTGTTCACCACATTGTATAACATGTATTAATCTAACAAAATGTCAATATAAACCAAAATGTATGTCAACACTCATACCAGCAAACGCTGTCTGTGTTGAATTTTTAAATAAATAAATAAATTGGAAGCCAATAACAAGCTTTCCATCAATAACTAGAAATTACTGTAAACAACTCATGTAGGTACATACACACACACACACACACACACACACATACACATGCACACACATATACAATTCGTATGGGATAGATGATAGCAATAATAATAATAATGAACACTTCCTTACAGTCTGCGCAAGTTGCGGGTTTATTGCCGTATGGCAATTTCTTCCAACTAACCAGTGTTTCCAGCCCAGAGAAGCGAGATTTGCGTGAGAAATGAATTTAAATAAATTTCTCCTCTGCTGGGAATCGAACCCAGGACGCCCGCACAGAAACCGAACGGCTTACCAACTGTGCCACGGCGCTCGGCACGGGTTTATTTAGAATGGTTGGTGAATTCCAAGACGGCGGGGAGAAATTGGATGCAGATGGCATCAAATATACATATATGGAAGAGACCTATCTACAGCAGTAGAGGTATGCAGGCTGATGAAGAAGAAGAAGAAATTAATTCAATCATACCATCACGGCATATCCAACAATGTGGGGTAACCAGTGACGAGTGTTCAATTGTGTATTTCCTTATAAAAGAAAGCACGACACATGCATGTGTCTCTAAACACTAGTCTCGTATCACCTAAAAAGGCACTGCATTCAAAATGGGTGGTGAACCTGATATGTGATATTATGTTCTTCCCGTTTTCAATTTCCTGGCTCATACGGGACACACGAGAATGATGATTATAGAAAAAAGTGGAAGCACCATTCCAAGCAGGGGCCTCACAGAACGTGATCATGAACGATCCTTAAAATCCTTTATTTTGTCTTCATCATCTCCTTAAGTCCTTTCAGAATATGGTGCATGTTCAACGTCAATATCCCAAGAACGAAATATTATAAACAGTTTTGGCACTGGTGTCCAATACATATTTTTCGATAGAAAAAAAATATACACGAAAAACCGCTTTCGACTTTCCATAAATATTTTTTCACACACGGGCTCAAAATGTATAGTGACAATGTGCCTTAAGGCCGCACAGGCACTCAAATGTGTTTAGGTGCATTGACGATTCATCATTTACTCATCTATTACTGAGATTATCGTTTTAAAACTAAAGAGAGGGATAAATTACTATAGAATAATTATTTTATAGCTTGACAGTTCCAAAGTCATAATATTTTAAAATTCTCTCGATAAACAATAAACAACAATACCGAAAGTACCCCCAAAATTTGCGGGATTCCCTCGTTATCCGTTTAATTTGTTAGATGTTCAACTATAATTTAGAAAAATATTGTAAAGCTTTATAATACAGGTGTAATAAAGTTTATATTCAGTGGATCGATTAAAAAAAAGTAAGCCGTGTATCGAAAAAATGTTTATTAATTATTAAAGAAGACAATTTGGTAATTTATTTCTTAAAAATAATATCGTCCAAATGTAGACCCTCGCGTTCTACCTACGATGGCTACCATTTCGTGGCGGATATTTTCTTTCAAATGTGCCTGGAAAGTCGGTTTATTGGCATAAACTTTAGATTTAAGATCACCCCATAGAGTGTTAAATCAGGACTGCGTGGAGGCCAATTTATGTCACCTCTCCTGGAGAACAATTTGCCTGGGAAAATTTCACGAACTCGTGTCAGAGATGTATTGGGCGTGTGTGACGTTGCTCCGTCCTGCTGGAACCATGTTCTATGGTTATAGCCAGGAAAGTTTTGCAGTTCAGGCACCAAGAAGTCGTCTAAAATCTCCAAATAACGCTCTGAATACAAATATAAACTTTATTTTGAGACACCTATTATTAACAATTTGACTGTTTTCAATTTTTTAATATGTGTCTTGATTTTTTTTTGAAAAACGGTTAAATTCATATTGTCGCTAACGTCGTTCCTGTATCGCGCTACTCAAGTCGTACAAAATGTATGATGGGACGCGAACCCCACCGCTTCTACTACAGTACGAGAAGTGTGGTTCAAACTCGCTAAAAATTCTTAGTTCGTGAGCGGCCTTAATAGGCATGATGACTAATTTTGAAAAACTATCTCACGATGTTTTTACGCATTCACTGTTTTCAAATATATATACATTTCTACATAAAATAAAGGTTTAGTAGCAAAGATCGCCATTTTAAAATCAAATTTGACATTTACGCCAAAAAACGCTTGTAGTATCATGGCGGCTGCCGACCCTGACGGTGACGTCACGATATTGTAAACTGCATATCACTACTATATGTAATATATGTATTCTAGGACGATTTGTGTATTTATAATCAATTCAAAAGTGCATAAGTGTTGTGCGGTCCCTAAATGTACAAACACGACGAAAAAAACACCTACTGAGGTATATGTTTTTGTCCCACGCGAAAAAAAAGAGAAATAAGTGATTAAATTTCGCACGGCGAGACATAAGTGTATTTTATTAAGTACGCGTTTACAATGAAGTACAGTATTTGTTCCCCCACTTTTAGCTCTCAATAATATAATATTTACCATTATTTAGGCAATAAGCATATAAAGAACTTCATTAATGTCCAAACGTCAAAATAGGCCATCATACGTTTCCCGCGTATGTTTTTAGCTTATGAACACATAATGTAGAGAGAAGAAGGAGCATATTTTATCGATTTTCGAGATGTAAGTTGTATTTAAATTACAGATAAATAAAGTACTTATATGTACTTATTATTAAGTTTTTACGTTTCGAAATTCTGATGAACAAAAGTCTTTGTTCGACGCAAAGAAATATCCGACCATCAAAAGTTCCATTCTAGTTAAGAGTAGTTAAGACAGGCAGAAAAATAACTACTATGGCTGCTATTGCTAAAAATAACGATAGCAGATAAATATAGCTTGTTATTAACACAATACAAATAACGAGCGCTATGTAATAATTCGTATGCTGCTAAAATTGTAACGATGTTTTAAAACGCATGCTTCGCGTAATCGCCGTCGTTTCGCGAATCGCTTCATTGCATGAAAAAAATATAGCTTGCTAGTTTAGTTTGGCAGTGACCAGCATCATAACATGTCGAACGTTCGTCAGCTCACCATCGCGTGACAAAATTGTAGAATACTAAAACTAAATTAGTTTACCATACGTTGCGAGCGTTCATTATTTATTTATTTATTCAATAAGAACTAAGTTACATACAAAATACAATAAACTTAGGCCCGATATTACAGTCGGCCCTCAACTCATTGAGTTTGTTAAACTCAAGATTAATGTTAAGGGGAGATTGAATCCATTTCCGTATTACAGTGCAATATAACATGTCAGTTACTAAATCTTCAATTATAGACATATTTCACTTTTTCTGTGGTTATTATCTGTCAAATTTAAATAACCTCAAATAATACGAAATACAAAACGGGACGCTACGACTTTAAATACCATTGTTTTATTATCCAACATGGTAAATTTATTTTATTTTTTATTTTTTCAAATTGAAGCTAACAATGTACAAAGAATAGTATATATGTATAAAAATATCAAATATAACAATTATCATCTCCGTACATCAATTATAAGCTTACAATACTATCATGATTTATTACAAAATACAGTCATATATACAAGATACAAAATCATATGTGTGTGTGAGGGTGTATATGTGTGAAGGTGTGTGTGTGTATGTGTGTGTATGTGTAAGTGTACATAAATTTAATTTTTTTCACCAAAATAATGCTTTTAAATGCCCATGTTCAATACGGCTGTCAGTTTGTTTTGTTGTGTGGCGCCACCGTCGATACAACTAACGCCTTTAGTGATACAACACTGAAACTACACACGTTGCCTAACGCCTCTAGTGATAGAAACTGAAACTACACGAGTTGCCTAGCAAATGACAGTTGACTCACAGTTAAGTACTTAATCTGCCAGAAACGTTGAGTTAAATATTTGTCGTTTTAGTGACATATTTGAGGGAAGATTAGGCCTAAACGGACACTGTAATACGCTATATTTTTGTGAAACTTGAGTTTAGCTCTTAAACTGACACTGTAATACCGGCCCATAGTATCCCCCGATAGGTAGGCGAGTATCTAGGTAAATTGAAACTATTTGCTTTGATGAATCCTTGTTCCATTGCTATTTTATTGTTTTGTTTTAGTTTTAAGTACCTAATTAAAATATTAATATATCAAAAACACCAAAATAAACATTGTCCAGACCGACAATTAATGCGTATATTGTATTGAAGACTATCAGAAGAATTGACGCGACCATACTATGACGTCGTGCGCTCTGATTGTTTTTTCTCATAAAATGGCGGACTAACACATTTTGTATTTTTATATTTATAATATTATTATTCACTCCTTTAAAATGAAAATAAGTACATTTTTTAAATCTTTATAACCTATTTTATTTTTTAAAATCATAATTTCAATGATTTTTTCTTACAGTCATCACACCTATTACATAACATTCTATTTTTTTTTTTAATATATTAATCATAATATGTATATGAATCATAACAATTATCCCATATGTATATTAGATTCATCATAATACATTGTGTATTTCCATTTCAACCTCATGTAACACTGTACAACTCCCACAAACAATATAATAACATCATTTTATTTTATAATCAAGCAATGAAAGCCACCAAGTTATTTATTTCTGAAACGTTAAATATTCTCCACCACGTTACAATACTCGGTGCGTGTTATAACAGATGCGTCAACGATTCAATAGAGCGGATAGCGATATTATTTGGTTTATCGTCCCAAATAAACCAAATAAATCAATAAATAAAAATAGCATGTTAAAAATAAGCAGCATATTCCATATAGCTTGTTATGAAAAAAATAGCCATTTCGAACAACACTACAGTTGACAGTAACAAACACAATTGACAGTAACAATATGGTGACTTAATGCGCTCTGATTGGTGTTTCACATAAAATGGCGGACAAACATATTTTGTATTTTTATTTTAATAATATTAATATTATTCGCTCTTTTAAAATGAAAATAAATATATTTTTTCAAATCTTTATAACATATTTTATTTTATAAAATCATAATTTCAATGATTTTTTCTTACTGTCATCACGCCTATTGTGAAGTTGTCTATAAAAAAATAAAATATTGTATTTATTTACCGACAACTTTACAATTAAGGCCGCTCGGGCACTGAGAATTTTGACAATTCATATAGGGAAAAAAAAACGAAATGACTCTCTAAACAACTTGTTATTTTTATAAACGTTTGTCTATGTCTATAGCCATGTCAGTTCGTCTTTGTCTATATAGTCATGTCGCTTAATGAATAGGAAACAGTAAACAGACAGGACATTCCGATAATTCAACGTCTTGTTCGTTTTCTTATCCAAGAAGGGAATTAATGAGACATTATATTTTTTCGTGGACTCAAATGAAAAGAAATGAAGATTTTTTTTCAACACTACCATTTAATGCCGGAGAGTGATGATTTTACATTTTTCAGGCTATTCTTTCTCTCTAGTTTTAAAGATAAAATTAAAAGTTATGATTTCAGAAATTTTAAAACCTTTTAACACCCTTTTCTTTGGCTTCACTTGTCTGTACTAGAATTTTGTGATCGATTATAACTAACTTCCACTTAGAGCACAGAAACTTTCATAATTGGTGTGTTCTCGATGACAATGCATCTTAAAACTGTTTCCAGGTCGATTCATTTGATACTTTGGTAGAATAGAACAATTTTGTATTTCTCGACATGAATTGTGACTGCTATACATTTTGCATAATATTCAGGCGTTACTAGATCGAATTCAGTTTTCTTTAACTTAACCTGTCTGTCTGTAATGTTATATTGCAATAGATTTTATTTGAATTCAAATTTGAAAAAAAATGTTCTAATTTTTTTTATTTTATGTATTCTCTCGGGCAACTAACAGCTGTGTTATGTCAAATAATTATTTAACACGCACCCAATAACAAGTTGCCACATTCTGGAGACTTACGATATTTATCGTCTCACAGATCCAGACTGATACACAATAAAAAAACTGAGTCCGGGAACCGAACCCGGGACCCTTGGATCAGCAGTCAGATGCCTCACCAACTGAGCCACGAAAGCCGACAGTTCACTTCACGTCATTCACTTGTTTGACGTCAATACTTAAAGTAATGTACACCCGCCCACCTGTCGCTGGTTACCCCACATAGTTGAATATGCCGTGATTATATGTACATTTGTATGACTCATAGAATATCAAAAGTGTGAGTGTGCATATTATGAGTTTCATCGTGATGTTTATGTGTACTATGAAGTTTTGTGTACTTTACAAATCAAAATATACATTTATTTGACATATTGAAATCATAATATGTGTATAGTGGATGAACTAAGTAGGTACTGATCAGTTTTCCATGTGTTCATTCTCTGTTTATTTATTTATGTACAATGACGAGTTTATTGTTATAAGGCAATTTCTTCCAACCAACCAACGCAACGTTAGGCCATGAATAGTGTAGTAGTCTATGATTTCTATTCTTAAAATCTATAATATAAATTTCAATGTTTGTATGTATCAATATATGTATGTATGCTATGCGCTCCTTAACCATTCACCCGTTTGCAATGAAACTTTGGTGAATTTTCGAGCGAATGCTCGGGATGGTTTCTGGATTAAAACATTTTTCTTCTTCTTTATTGGGTATTAGGTCATTTAACCTATGAAGCTGGACTAACCTGGAAGAAGAAGGTCCGATTTTCCTTCCATCTCTTCGTAGGTTTCTGGATTTAGACTTTTTTCTGCTTCTTCGTGTATTTGGTCATTTTACCTACCTATGTAGGTAGAGTATCCTGGGAAAAGAAGATCCAACTGTCCTTTCATCTCTTCGTATAGGTCTTCCAGGATGGTTTCTGAATTTAAACTTTTTCTAAACCTACTGAAGGGACGGGGGGTAGTAAAGGGAAGGGAGATACTAAAGTTCCTGAAGGGACGGAAGGTACTAAAGGGTCTGAAGGGACGGGAGGTACTGAAGGGCCTGAAGCGGCGGGTGGTAATGAAGGACCATTTTTAATTATACAGCCAATACGAAGTTTGCCGGGGGTTCACTAGTATATGATAAAACCAGCCCGATGAATATATAATGAAGTTATTTGTGTGCAAATGTTGGTATTCAAATTATGTAGCACGGTGTAATTGTGTTTGACACAAAATAACATCACAAAAAAAAGAATTCGTAACACCTTTATATTTTTTATAAATTGTGCGATTTGATTAAAAAATTCATTTCGTTTTTTTTTAATCAAATCGCTCGTCGCGATTCATGCATTTCCTATAATTTGGGATGCATTACTTGATAAAAAGCAAGCATGACACATCATTAATTAATTGTGTGTATCTCCACACAAATAATT
This sequence comes from Molanna angustata, assembly GCA_963576475.1. NCBI lineage: Eukaryota > Metazoa > Arthropoda > Insecta > Trichoptera > Molannidae > Molanna > Molanna angustata. The sequence continues at coordinate 1,514,040 of OY754968.1, forward strand.
AATGTAAGAAGATAAGTTGGAGATTAAAGTGTTGAACACAATCAACTTGTTTTTTCTATGTCCGTACGAAAAAACTCAACAGAATACAAGATAATATTACCTAACTAGAAATTACGCAAGGGATGTTGATTAAAATTATTACAAAGAAGCCGACTGCTTATCCAACTTAATTAGTGTTCACAATTTCATTATTCCTTATTTTACATATATATTTAATGGTTTGTTGCTACAATTCCTTGTCGTCAACGAGGCTCTGTTGAAAAGAATCTCACTACTAAGTGAAAATTCCCGTTAGAGACAGTCTTTTACGGTGTTTTCAATCTGGATTTAAGAACTTTCTGGAAGACGAATTCCACCATCAATCACCAAAATGTATACACTTATTATTACATGCATCATGAATGTCAAATTAACATTTCACAGTACCTGCCTGTTCAGTACAAGTCGACATAATAACATCAAGCCAGGGCACGTTTTGAATACCTAACCTAACCTAACCTAACCTATCCAAACCAAACCTAATCTAACCAAACCAAACCAAAACTTACCTAACCAAATCTAGCCTAACCTAACCTAACAAGTGTTTGTCTCAGCATCTAACGATGATTTGGAAATTATAAAATATTATGAAAACTTACGAAGCAAAAATACAAGGGTTAAAAAAGCGGGTTCGATCGAAAAAAACTTGACAAAAATCATATAAATGGGATTTAGAAAGATGGGAATATTAAAAGAAATAAAATATCATACGAGATATTATTTTGAAAAACGTTTAAAGGATCTAGAAAGGAACCGGATTACTTAGCATTTCCTAAAAAATCTTTTTGTAATATCAACCATTACATTGTTATAATCAAATTTAATTTCTTTTGTAATGTAACTACACATGTAGTTGAGAACTTTTCAAGTAGGACTTCTCATGAGATCCAATTACTCTATAAATTAGTCAAATTCAAAATTATTAGTCATGTGACATAAGTGAATGAAGATGCTTTCAGAAATTAATTATTATTTCAACATGATGATGTCATCTTCAACGGTGAGATACTAAAAGCATTTGGCCAAGATTGATTAGTGTATATGTATCATAATTTTCACACATATAGATTGTAATTAAACCAAAATCGATAGGAAATAGCACTTACTTATTATATCAGTCGGTCTTCGTACCACTATTAGATTATTTTCAGACTCCTGAGCCAAAGGTTTCGTTGCAGACAGTATTTTGATTTTGTCGTAGCGATAAATATCATTGGCTAATTTTTATACCAACCATAGAATAGATCTTGTAGTGTGTAAAAAGTCGGTGGTGTTTCGGTAATCAATCTACAATGTGTTGACGACAAAAACAAAAATATGGTCACGACCCTCAGCAATGTGGACAGCGACGCTGAGAGAGAGAGAGAGAGAGATTGTCATATAGATTTTGTTTCAGTTTCACAAAGAAGTGTATTTGTATTTGAGTAAAAACGAAATTGATACCTACTTTTATATTGCATGATTGATGATAGCTTCCTGAAAGCTAAGTAAATATTTGAAGAGTTCGTTTGGTTAAAGCTTTTAAAAGCTGCACTCTGAATCATCGTCATATAGCGATTCACTGAAATATGTAGATATAAAATATTTACTTAATAATATGCCCATATAAATTGTTTTATTTACGTTGTTGGGTGGTAGCGATCTGTGTACCAACACTGAAGGTGAAAAACCAAGACAAAGATTGTTTATGGTCTTTCGTCTGCTCATAATGTATCTCATTAATCACCTTCTTTGGAAAAAATACATAAAACCTTAAAAAAAGTGAATTGATAAGGGGAATCAATGTAAGGCATATTTTGGGCAATTGTACAAGATGATACCTTATGACAGGTCGTTAGCCTTGTGAAAAGCTAATTTCTCAATTTCATATATCATAAACAATATATCCAAATGTATTCCTACATCATCTCTATAAAGATGCAATTAACATTATATTAAACTAGTTTTCAATAAACAATAACAATATTTAAAAAAAAAATGACTCGTGTGCATCTTTCTTATAACATACTATATACATACATTGTATTAAAATATTCACATTGTTTTGCGCTATTAGACTTCCACGGGTTGTAAATTATAATGTTTCTTTCTAGTCACAAATATAATACACAAGACGATGTCAGTAAGTCACATAATTAAACGACACCGTGTCAATACGTCACATTGTTGTGGGGTACAAGAATGCACCTTTGATATTATCGATGTTCACCTTTTTACTCTACCAGACGGGTTTAAATAGCTCTGAGATCTGTGCCAAGGACAGATTTTGTATGTGTACATTCTGGTTTTCCGCAGTAAACTTGACCGAGAATATAATACCTACTTAGATTTCATAGGTATATTAAGAGCGTAAAATCATTTCTGGACCACACCACCATCCTGTACCAACTATAATATTAATATCATTGTTGTGGACTTAATATCTGAATATGCGCTAATGAGAAATTAATTACACTCATAAATGTTGAAAAATCTCAGAAGAAATGAGGTCTCATAAGAGATTTGCAGTGTAAACTGGATCGACATAAATCTTGCAGAATGTATGGGACGTTGACATATTCAGAACGTCAAAAATAATTTATTAGAAACCGAGGAAAAAATAAAAACATAGCCGTCATTACAAAAAAATATCTATATATTAATCATAGATATTAATTCGTGAATCTATGATAATCGAAAAAGTTCACATAAAGGAGTGCAGATAGCTAAAATTTATACATACGTGTTACAAGTACCTACAGTTTTTCAACCAAAAAAATAATTCACGTCAAACCATAGTTTGTTTTACTTTTCTACTGCCAATGTTAAACACATAATATCAAACGCCGTTGTTTTATATTATATCAAATCACTTGCAATATGTGAAAATAAAACTCTATACCTCTTGATGAATATATAATGATGTTTTTTTATCGTATAATATTAATAAATAGAATTTATAAAGCGCCGTTTAGTGATACAAGATCACTTCAAGGGCGCTGTTGCTAATTTGTTGGCTCACAGAAACAAGGCAGTTTTAAGAAGTCTACCGAAGGTGTCAATGATCTGAGCTACACGTATGTCAAGGGGAAATTTATTCTGAATCTGTCCAATTCTTTTAAATAGTTGGTACTCTATGATCCAGATGATCTCAATGTAAGCTGTCTTCCTAATGGAACATTCTTTTGGCATAGTTCTTGAATCTACTGTGGAGCCAAGTTGTTCAGAGCCTCCACCATCAGGCATACTTTATAGTCCACTCGTTCTGGACATTTCAACCAGCGCAGTTCGTTAAGAAGAGGCGATATGTGACATCTTTTGTCGGCTCTATCTATCAACCTCGCAGCTGCGTTGAAAACTATTTGTAATCTATTGTAGTCTAATGATTATTTATAGTCTACTATATATAAAAGTATTATTTGTAGTCTAATGAATTTTCAAACTTAAAATATCTGCGCGATTACTAAAATTATGAAATTTTTACATGGAAAAAATGTATACTTTATTACAAAACAAAATATATGTTAATATTATTAATTTATAAAGCACCGTTTAGTGATCCGAGATCTCTCCAAGGGCGCTATTCCTGTTATCAAAAATGATTATAAATTAAATTATTTAGAAAAATAAATAAAAACATATAGGAATCAAACATTTTGATGAGCTTAAACGCCGGCTGTGTTCAGCGAAAGGGTTTAAACTCATTAAAGTCATTCTCATCTGTGGATTAAAACTATATTTTTTATAAATTATTTAATTTATTTTGAACTTCCGCCGTCTTAAAGAAAAAAACTCTTAATGATTGTTTAAATAATGTATGAAATATATTTTCAGGTCCAATATCGAGTGTGTTCGTCAACTGGTACGGATGTCGACTGGTGTCGATGTGGGGAGCTGTTATAGCGGCCGTATGTGTGATGATCAGCGTCTTCGCCACAAACGTTGTCTTCCTCCTCTTCTCTATCGGCCTCGGTACCGGTCTTGGCTTCGGCCTCATCTACCTGCCGGCCATCGTCTGCGTCACGGTCTACTTCGAGAAGTATCGGTCACTCGCCACCGGCATCGCTGTCTGCGGATCGGGGGTGGGCACCTTCGTCTTTGCACCCATCACCGAGATGCTCATCTCCACTTACGGATGGAGGGGAGCCATGCTCATTCTAGGGGCAATCATTCTAAACTGCGTCATATTCGGAGCGCTGTTCAGACCGCTCGAGCCGTACATCCTAGACGATTTCCAAGAACCCCCCACAGAGATGACTCTCCTCAAATCCGACAAGTCCCAAGACAACGTCGTGTCGTCCCAAGACGCCTCCCCCATCCCCGTCAACGGAGACACGATATCCAGGTCCCAGAGCATCGACTACATGAGGCAAGGCAACGGAAGACCTAACGGCCAGCCGGCAACTAACAACAAGGTCAAGAAAGAACAGGACGCGGCCCGCTTGGCCTTGAGTCAACCCATGTTGAACATAAACTCTGACAATTCGAAAAGTCAAAAGTGTCAATCACTGAAGAGAGTAGGAAGCGGCATAATGCACAGGCCCGACATTCTGTACCAGGGTAGTCTGCAGAACCTTCAAATATATAGGAGAGGCAGTGCCGCGGTCGACGTGAGAAACTTTGCCGGGTTCGGCTCTAGGAGCAGTCTGAGGTCTCAGATCCAGCCGCCAACCGGGATACCGACGACGAAGGACTTCCGGGACACTATTGCCACCCTGATTGACCTGACGCTATTCCTGGATCCCGTCTTCATCCTCTTCATCATATCGAACTTTTTGACGAGCGTCGGGTTTTACATACCCTATGTGTACATAATAGCCAAATCAGACTCGTTGGGTATACCGAAAGACATGTCTTCCTACTTGCTGAGCATCATCGGCATAGCGAACACCATCGGCAGAATAATTCTCGGATATCTCTCAGACAAACCTTGGGTCAACAGACTGGCCGTTTACAATTCATCACTGGCTATATGCGGCATCAGTGAGTATTATTTTTATTATTTCATTATTTACAATTTTATTATTTCCAACTTATTTCAAACTGCAAACTATATTTTAGGTTTGCTTTTGCCAGCACCAATCGTTCCGCATATGGGAACTGCTATCGATTCCTCTGCTGAATGAACTAAAAAAGCATAGCACAAAGAGTTGAGTGTGTAACTATAGATTAGCAATCTCTGCACAGCGATGTCAAAATAATAATCGTCATTTAGATTATCATTTATTTAAGAATTATGTTATGTAGGGCATCTCATAATTGACTAAAATCTCTGCAATTAGTTCGTTTGATAATATGGCATCGTGCTAATGAATTTAAGCGCTCTTTACTATCTGCGTATAGTGATTATGAAATCTTGAAACCTACATACCATCATGTCATGTCTCTCATAGAACAAGAACATTTTACATCCTCATAAAATCCTTAAACTATGTATAAATGCTTGTTATGTATATATATATTTTTTATTTTGTGGCAGGCTACTTTCTGTCATATAATAAATTAAATATAATTTGTCTCAGTACGTCACTTCGAAAAGCTACTCTAAATGTAGTCCAAAACTACATCCCTTCTGGAGTCAGCTCAAATTAATGTACATATATTGATCTAAACGGAGTCTAACTAACAGACCAGTATACACCACAGCAACTGGTAACCACTTGGTTACCAACACGCTAAAATTTATAGCAATACATCAATTAAAACAATATAATTTATACAAAACATAATTTATACAACATCGCCTCCCTCTTAAAGATGACAAAGCTTGTATAGGGGAAGGCCGTATGTAGCTATCATAATGGCCAAAATATTGATTGTATAATTATTAGCTACATATGAATTTATTACATTTTATTTCAGTTTATTCAAAGCACGCAGTCAATGACTGGACAAATACAGGTGATACACAAGATATAAAACATAGTCACTCTTAGCATCAATTACATATATGTAAACATTTATACCCTAATATATTTAAGCAGTGTAGGAAAAAAGATAAAGAATAACAAATGAAAACAAGTAAAAACGCATACATAAATTGGTCATATAGATTTGATGGCGACTCAGATCCACTTTCCGCTCGTAAACACCAAAACACACACGCACAAACAACAACGAACATACCACTTCCATAACTAAGACCATCAAAAAATAATCAAACAATCAATAATCAACAATCACTTTTTATTTACAATATCCAACAAAATTACCAACATACACATCCTACTGGGGCCATGTTGCTTTTTTTCTTAAATCAAACCTTTATAACGCTATTCATTTTTCTACACTCTTCGATTTTTCTTAATTCTAGTGGGAGCTCATTAAAATACTTTTCATCCAGAAATGTGTTGTGATGTTCAGCAATAGTCGTACTCCTTTTTGTTTGGAGATATACGTACCTTTGTCGTGTTCTATTTTCAGTCATGAAAGTATTTTCATATTTCTTGAAAAGTTCATTGAATTTTGGTATGTTTGAAACTCCTAAAAAACTTGTATTGTTTGGTAATCTCTATATAAGTTTATTTATTTATGTAATGAAAACTTTCGGAGATTCAAGAGAAGAAAATAAAAAGATTGATAAACAACACAAATTATTGTGCCCGCCATTTTCAAAGTGAGTAGTCTATCTACACCCTCCAGTAATAATTGATCAATTTACCGTGGAAGCGCGTTATAATGAAATTGAAGAATATTGGTTTTTACATCACAAACTCAATGCTGTCAACTCGAAAATTCAATTGTAGACACAAATTGTTCGGATAACGAACCGCGCCAATATCTTTTTGCTTGTCTCCCTCTGAGTTCTGTGTAGCGGCCTTTTGGGGTGAATTTAAAAACAAAATACCATTATAGGGGTTTTCCTTATCGTTCTCTAAAAGAAACGTACCTAATGGACGCAAATCGATTTAGTTATCTTGGAATAGATGAGATTTTTTTGTAATCTAAACTAAAAGATAAAATAAAATAAAGATATGCATTATTAAATTACACATAATTTATTGTAACTGTTACTTGAAATATTTGATTTATTTATTTATTTATTTATTTAATATACAGAGACACCAACAGAACACTGAACAACACAAACAAAAAAAAACATGAAACAAAAAATAGAATCTCCAGTGCTCCAATAACAGGAATCTCCCGCATGGCTATTGTGCATAGTTAGGTATGTACAATCAACGTCTCCTGACCATTAATTTAACGTTAACGTATCATTAAACAAACACAGCATTATTACGTTTTAATCAAATCATATTATTTTTCCAACGATTGTCGATTTGTTCAAGAGAATTTATTTCTCTTAACATATCAACATTGTTTCAAGCCAAGATACGCGAGATTTGATTTTAGGGTGTATAGTTTGATGCGTATTCTTTCACTTTACATACATACTATCGCCATCTACAGTTGGATCTCGTGTTACATGCGAGTTTTACTTGTTTTTTTTCTCAAACGACACTCACATACAATAACTACGACTAGGAAATCCTTGTTCTATGACTAGCATTTTACAATTTTGACAATAACAGAGCAATTTTAAACTCGATGACAGTCCATACTTAGATACTACTCAACACCATTACTTTGTAACACATCACAGCAGACACATAGCTAACACAAACAGGATCAACCAGGTCCAAAAATACCCATCATAATTTTATGTGGCTTCTCGGGCAACTAACAGGTGCTATGTCAAATAATTATTTGACACGCACCCAATAACAAATTGCCACATTCTGGAGACGGATATTTATCGTCTCACAGATCCAGACTGAAAACACAATTAAAAACTGTGTCTCCACCGGGAATCGAAACCGGGACCCTTGGATCAGCAGTCAGATAACTAACCAACCGAGCCACGAAGGCCGACAAAATACCATGAAATTCTTGAATTAGCTTCTTGATTTACACTCCAATATTCTATTTATTTTATTTTATTTGGGTTAAATTTAAACAAAATACAGCATTAAGACATAAACAACAAGTACAACAAGAACTTAACACCGTCATGGTTTTAATATTATGTACCTATATAGCCGACAGCTGTGGCACAGTTGGTAAGCCGTTCGGTTTCTGTGCAGGCGTTCTGGGTTCGATTCCCAGCAGAGGAGAAATTTATTTAAATTCTCACGCAAATATTGCTTCTCTGGGATGGAAACACTGGTTAGTTGGAAGATATTGCCGTACGGCAATAAAGTCGCCACTTGCGCAGGGTGCAAGGAAGTATATATGTAGGTTAGTAGTAGAGAGCTATGAAAGTTGAATTGTTTTATTCTAAACACATATTATGTTATCATCATTCTTGTTATTACCCCCTATTCAGTAACTACTGTAACTAAAATAGGAACGTTCTAAAATTGCAGATTTTAGATTTACGGTCTTATTTCAGCGTTATAAAATATCAACTTGGACTGAATGGAATAGGAACGTGCCTATTTTAGCCGGAACGTTCTTAAAAAGTTACCTACTGAATTAGACGTATTTTGAATAATTATGAAAATGATGACAATTTCATAATTTTCATAATTATTCATAATACGTCTGATTTAGTATTTTTTAAGAACGTTCCGGCCAATATAGGTACGTTCCTATTACATTTAGTCCAAGTTGATATTTTATAACGCTGAAATAAGACTTTAAATCTAAAATCTGCAATTTTAGAACGTTTCTATTTTAGTTCCAATAGTTTCTGAATAGGGGGTATTATCATCATGCCGACCGCCGCGCCGTGGCACAGTAGGTAAGTCGTTCGGTTTCTGTGCGGGCGTCCTGGGTTCGATTCCCAGCAGAGGAGAAATTTATTTAAATTCATTTCTCACGCAAATATTGCTTCTCTGGGCTGAAAACACTGGTTAGTTGGAAGAAATTGCCATACGGCAATAAACTCGCCACTTTCGCAGGGTGCAAGGAAGTGTTCATTATTATAAGTACTTATAATTTTTCGACGATCGTTTTATCATTGAAAAAATGTAAAATATAAATTATAAGTGTAGATACTAGATATCTTTACCTACATCAACCAAAAAAAAATTAAGTATCACAAAATTTTCATTTGTGATTGAGTATTTTCTACCAGCTAGTTTTTCATCCCATAAAACCAAAAAACGCGATATTAATGAATTCCTCTTCTGCGAGAAATCTAATGAATAGGTGTACTATGATAATTAAGGGATTGCAATTGCTGGATTCTGCATCCAGCGCTGCGGATCCGCAGTTAATTAATTTTACGAATAATGGCGTAAAATTCTACGTTGTTATAAAACATTAAGAGTCTGCGTAAAATTGTAACATCTCTTACATAGATCTCATTTTTTTTGTTGTAAAAAATATGCTATTCGAGTATCCAAATAAGAAATTTGGAGATTTACTAATATTGAATTATAAAATCACTGCCATTGATAAATGTTTTGCTTAATTTACATAATTTGTGAATCAATATAATAAATTAAAGACAATTAATTAAAGAAAGATATGACTTGTTCGTACTATTTTCAATTGACCTACTTATAAATACAAATACAACTTTGATGTCATATATTAAATTGCTAGATCCAGGAATTTAAAAGATAATTCGCAAAAATCCTGCTGGATTGAATACGCTGCTGGATTCTAATCCCTAAATATGATAATGTTTTATCACTTGATAAGTGAGTGCTTAAATAAATAAACAAGTAGATTATTATGTACAATATTGATGGTATGTTATACAATTTTCGTTACCTATTTATTAATTTCGTTATTATAACGTGTAGTCTATCTGGATACATGATTATTATCTCTTTTTTGGTCTATATTTTACATATTTCGATACTCATAAATCTTGCTAAGCATATTATGTAGGCGTCAGCCGTATTATATATATATTCGTAAATGTACGTTATTAAAAAGAAACAGAAGAATATCATAGGTATTTATTTACACTACAAATATGTATAATAAGTTATCTCTAATCTTTGTATTTTGATAACAAAATAACAAATAAAAAACCACAAATCTCTTTGTATATCATATAAATTATATAAAAGAAATTTGGCATTTGTTCTAAGATAATATCTATGATAATCTTTTCTTACGTCCTCATACATCCTTTATTACACATATTCCCACATCACCCTCTTACGTTATTTTACGAGTTTAATCTTTTATACTTTTTAATATGTTATATGTAGCATTTTATTAATTTATTGCGTAATATTTGTTAGTACCTATTACCTCAAACAAGCTTCGCCTAGTGAGGTATTAAATTTGATGTATTATGAAAATAAATAAATTAAAAAATATATATTATAAAAGATTTGTAAAGTACCTAATGTTTTAATGTTTTTAATTTTGAAACAAACCTCCTTAACGGAATATTTAGCAGAATCTCGGAAAGACGTACATATTAAAATAAATAGCAACCTCCACTCTATTAATACTTGGGATGAAAAACTTCTCAAAAACCCCAACCTGCCTAATTTCTGCGATGAAGAGCCCTATAGAATTACTAGTGTCTTTCAACGGAAGCACCCTACTCAACAGCAAATCCTATTGACCTGCTATAACGAACCAACTACACTAAAAAGCTCCATTGTAGCAAAGGTGAAACTTGCCTCCGAAAATTTTTGCGTAGATATTTTTCAAAAACTCGAATGTAAATTCTCTACAAAGCGCAAATAAGCCCACGTATATGGTAGTCACCTCAAGAGTCGCGCATCCCAATACCTTCTAAATACCGTCGATGCTGTACAAAGGCATGCTGCACGTCTGATTTACGACCCATCATTGACTGATAAATTGCATTCACTAGACCACATACGCAAGGTCGTTATTCGTAGTTTATTCTATAGATACTACCACGGGAGAATGCTTAGAAGAACTTGCATCTCTGGTCTCTCTTCCACCCATTCACAATAGACTCGTTTTAATAAATTATTAAAATAACAATATAACTTTGTTTATTTCCACTTATTTATTTTTATTCCACAACTAGTTTCAAGAACTACCGTTCTCTTCTTCAGGTGGGTTTAAACTACGTTTAGAGTGGGTTTAAGTGGGTTTAGTGGGTTTAAAGTTTAAACCCACCTGAAGAAGAGAACGGTAGTTCTTGAAACTAGTTGTGGAATAAAAATAAATAAGTGGAAATAAACAAAGTTATATTGTTATTTTAATAATTTATTAAAATGAATTTCCACAATGTTAACGCCTCTACCTTAGAATATTTGACTCGTTTTATTCAATTTTAACAGCCATTGACAGTAAACCTTTAACATATACGAACCAGTTGCTTCTCGTTTACTGTTTTTACTAACACAGCAGCCCAGAGGGGCAGATCTGGTCATAAATTATCCTTTGGACTTCTATATCATCTTAAGATACTGTAGAACTCCATAAGATAAATATATCCATGATATGGGTAAACATGAATGGTTTTAATTCCGCCGGTTGTCCAGACTTGCCCCCTCAGGTGTGGAACGATCTTCCATATTATGTTTCCACCTTTTTACCACCCGGGTCTTTTTAAGTTCCGAATTAGTATTTTCCTGAGCAGAAAGCAAACCATCCCCAACGCTACGTTATGGGCTTCTTGGGAAGATTATGATGTACCCAAATCTAATAGGTAAAATTGAAATAAACTAATTATTTAATTAATCAAAGCAATGAGAAGAAATTGGAAGGAATTAGAATATACAGAAGTACCTCTTGTCGTTCAGGATTTTTTTAAAGTTTGCTTCTTTGGATCCAATCGATGAGACAAATCGTATTTATTTTTACAATGTATGGTTTGTATACAGATCAATGAGAAATTTCATTTTTTCCATTATTTTTCAGGTACTGTGTTAAGTGTGTTCTGCACAGACTTCTACTCATTCGCCATCTACGCCTCCGTGTTTGGATTCACGATAGGTGCCTACGTTGGTCTGACATCAGTCATCCTGGTCGACCTTCTCGGTCTGGACAGACTCACTGACGCCTTCGGGATGCTGCTCCTCTTCCAGGGCGTGGCTTCTGTCGTAGGATCACCCATTGCTGGTAAGAAAATACAACAAATTCTCTGTATATAGACAAATAATAGATGGAACAATCCAGATGCCTCAGTTATGGCAAATTTAAAGCTTTCCTGATTTGCAGGCCACAGCTCTTATTTCCGGTATGTCATGGTCACAGCACAGACAGAATAAGTTGAAATTCTTGAATTTGATGTGCGGATTTATCATTTTTGTATGAATTTGTTTTTAAGGTCATTACTAATTTCTTAAACTATGCAATTAAGAGCAACACAATACAATATCCCATTATGATTAAACGGCACTATAAAAATCTTTAAATAAAATGTTGTGAGGGGAAATAATTGTGGTACCCAAAATGTAAATAAAACAAAACTAGGCTTTTATAGATTAGAAGCACAGTCCATGGAGAATAGCTATATATCCAGCTCACTTGCCATTCAGCGATTGTCTCATATATTTGTTCGAATAATAGAATAAATTTTACTTTGGGATTTTAATTCCTATTTACAATAAACCCAAATTTTCTCTTTAAAAATATACCCAACATGTATGCCAAACTTATCTTTACAAATATAGGTACCCAATCTTCCTGCGTATATTTGAATCTTATATTTTCAATTTTCTCTTTACAGCAGTATGTATCCTATTTGATTCTTTATTCTCTTTACAAAAATAGTCAAATTGTATACCAAACTTATCTTTCCAAATATACTCAATCTATCTGCGTACATCAGATTCTGATGTTTATCTATATTATCATTTTTTTTTCTCAACAAAAATATCCAATTTGTATTCTTATAGTACTTTTTACAAATATTCCCAACTTGTATGCCAAACTTATCTTTACAAATAGTATACTCGACTATATTCGCAATGCGACTTTTTTCAGATGAAAAATAGGTACCTATTGCATGCAGTTGTTGAAAATCCACACGTGTTTAAAAAGTAGAATAAGAGGTAATACGTGGAATACACATAAAACATCTGCAATGCAGAATTATTACCGAGGGTTGGTATGTGGTATGTACATACATAACTTCCCTAATCGATTTTGTTTTTTTTTTTACTCAGAGATGACATCTGTTGATAGAGCATAAACACTAACGTCGTTTGAAAGTGTTCACTGAGTTATCTATACAGTTGAGTTAGTAGTCAAACCGTTAGAAACTTCCCGAGATTAAGATCGAAGGAAAACCTAAAAGAAAATCTATATAATGTTATACAAGATTTCATACCGTACCATCATTCCATATCTGTAAGAGAGTCAGAAAGAATCAAGCACCAAACACTTCTGGCTTTGATTCTTTATTCCCATCATTTACATTCTTGCATCTTATATATGTACTAAAAGATGCATAATTGGAATGACTTCAATTCCGACCCCAATTTCGAATTTTTGCTAAGAACCTACCATTTTAATTTATTGATTACAAAGCGACAGGTAGAAATGTTCTAATCGTAATTGTAATTAGAATTTATCCTTAGCGTAATTCTTATACGGAGAATAATGTGGCAGGTAGGTTCTAAGCATACATACATACCATCAAGCCATGTCCCTCGCAGGGTAGGCAGAGAGAACCGAAGGCCACTTATTTCTATCTTGACACACATTCATCGCCTCGTCGACATCCATACATCGTCTTATACATGTTCGTCTATTGTTCATACTTCTGACATTTCCGTCTTTCAAAATACCGTTCACTTGAACGTGCCATCCCTTCTTTGGGCGGCCCCGACCTCTCATTCCATTCCTGTCCACAATGTATATTTTCTTCGTCGGGCGTTCCTCATTCATCCTCCCCATGTGACCAAACCATATCAATGTGTTCACTTTCATTCTATTAATGATAATAATATAATGAAAGGTTCTAAGCAAAAGAATTGAATATTAATAGGTTCTAAGCAAAAGATTGAAAATGAATTCAAGTAAATAATTTTCCTTAAATAGTTATCTCTCTCAAATTCTTGCTTCTCAGGACTGCAAACAATGATTAGTTGGATGAACAAGACAGTTATATAATTAGTTTGACACTTGTACAGGGTGCAAGTTCAGTATTCTTCTTCTTCTCCCAACTCTAGGGGTCAACTTTCCTCCATATCACCTAGACTTTGTCTGCATTTGGTTATGCCTTTACACCAAGAATTCTAAATATTGAATTTGCGATGTTCAAGACTCTCGGCAATTGTTGGACTCTTAACAGCAATTAGTAATGAAATATCTTGCAAGTGTTACAGTCTTGGTCTTAACTAAAACTAGACCAGGGAGTGCAAGACCAAGAACAGGATTTACAGTCTTGCGGTATCGAAAAGAATTATAAACTTGGAAATTGCGAAGATCCATGGAAATCGCTTGGTTTGCAATATTATGATCTGATGGCTGCTTCCAGCGTGGCCGTACCATCTTATTTGAAGAAAGAGTTCATTGTTTTATTATTTTAATAGGATCCTGCTAATCTAAGATTTTCGTCTTTCAGGTATGCTCTACGACGAGTTGAACTCCTACGATCCAGGATTCTACGTAGCAGGTTTCACAATAGCCATCAGCGGTATAATGCTGTTCTCCATACCGTACCTTCAGAGGCATCTAGCGAGAAAGAGTAAAAAGGCGGAGTTCGCCAACGTGCACGAGGCGCTCGACTGCTGAGACGGGAACGACCCTTTGATCATGTGCCACACTAAGAATAACGTCATCTACCAAGTGTTTAAAAATAAGAAGAAAAAAAACTTTAAATTAGTAAATTAATTAACAAATTGTTTTATACACCGAATACTATTTGTACACGTGGTAATTTTTATGGTGTTGATATATATACGAGTATATATATTTTTTTGTATACTTAAAAAAATTATAGGTTTAGTTATCTATAGCATTTTAATGCAAATTTTCTATTCCATATATTTTTCAATTTCTTGATGCGAGATTGAATTTTAAAGACTGAAAAAATATTAGTGGAATAAAGAGAAAATAACTATATTTTCAAAGGATTGTAGTTATATTATATTTTAAGGTATACTTTTAGTATATTTTAGACTCGGAATGTATATTTTGATTATTGACTATTTGAAAAGTAATGAAATTATGTTTTGTTTTGAAAACTTTTAAAATGGTTATATTATGTACCTATATCATAAATCAATTGTTATACATAGTGCCTTTAAAAATGAAATGTGAATACAACATGGGACCGAATTAAAGTGGAATTGATTCACAAATGTTACAAGTTTTTTTTATTTTATTTTATTTATTTATATATTTTGGATGTATAGAAGGTAGAGGGAGGTCCCTTAGTACCGGACACTTAAAGTTTTTATTTAAGGCCCTTGTATACCCTGGGTATACGGATGTACACAAAAATGAACGCTAAATTACCATCTAATGTATGAAACACGAAGCAATATTGTATATCACTTAATATTTGATATACAACATTTTTTCGTGAAGAAAAGGTAAAATTTAGAGATTTTATTTAAATGGCAAGAAAAGTACATAATTAATATATAAAAGTATTTAAAAACTCGGCTGATAGATTTTTATATTCTCTTTCGATTGAAGTAAAAATCTACTTCATAGCCTTGTAATTTTTTAGTTACTTACAATAAAAAAAATAAAAAAGGGTTTTACTAAAACTAATTTTTCAAAAAAATATCAAACAAATTCAAATTTCAAATAACTCATGCAATAGAATAAAGATGTATGTAAAAAAGTGTTATTTATTTCAAAGATGTATCTTTTGAGGGTACTGGGGAAATTATTTTCAAAATACACTATATAGCCTACTGTAGCCTCTTAAGTAAAAATCGAAACATACTATTAGGACTCTCAATTGTATTTTAAAGTACAGTAATTTATATATACTTACGAACTTTTGAAATCGTTAAAAATTAATAAATAGTTACAAATGGATACAAAGCTTTGGTCGTTAATTAGATATTAAAAAATCTAAAAATAAAAACTGTCCCCTAACGCCGGACATAACATGAAGTATTTTTTATTCAAGTTTATAATAACTGTTTTATCAAAATCGTTCAAAATTAAACTGAAAATACAAATCGCAGTTATAAATATCAGATGGACTAAAGTAATGTTTGTCAATTAAAGTTCTTTCAAGTTCTTGTAAGTGTCCGGCTTTAGGGGACTCTCATTCCCAACCTAAAACTAAAAATGATTTAAACTTCCATATTTTCTTTTAACTTAAGGCAAATGAGTGTATAAGCACTAACCTTTATATATATATTCACAAACTGTAAACTCGGAGCATCACACTTATGGTTTTGAAGAGGGTTAAAAGTTTATTTGGACAAAAAAAAATCACTACATCAATGCATCGACCGCAACTCGAGATTGATTGACGCCACCGTCACTACTAGCGCTGTTTGCTACCTAGTGGTGCCATCAATGAACTCATATATTATTTCGTTTAGTTGCTAGACCAACTGTCCGGCTTTGGGAGCCGTCCGGTTTTAGGGGAACTCCCTCTAATATTTTAAGCTAGGTACTTAATTTACAAATATGCGGCACATTACAAACCAATTTTATTCACTTTCTTTTGAACCGCGAATGGGTTATTCGATAGTTCCAGTTTCATAGCGACCGCTCCTTCGTAAGGACAGATGACTGAATAATCCCGAAGTAGAATCGTTCTCTTCGAAACCAGTTTTATCGAATAACTTATTCGTGTATTTTTTATACGCCATTAAAATTAATCAATTTTATCTTATCAAATAGATGAAAGCAAAATCAATGCGAAATATTTTATGTGCGAATGGCGTATTTCTACATTTTGTATGAAGCGTTCACAGCTTCAAAATATGTTTTTGTAAATGTATTCATAATTAATCTTTTATTTTTAATGTCCCTATACTTATTGTATTGCAGATGAGAAATTTATTTATTTCTGTGAAATTATCTATTTTTCCAGAGATTATTTTTTCTTGTTTTGTGGGAGATTTGTTTTTAAATAAACTTGAATTGAGACAATCACTTTATTTACAATTTTCATAAATACAAATTTTACGAGATCAATGGTACTGTATAGAAGATTAAATTAAAGCTGTTTTCCAGAGGAGGTCTATTTCTAGAATACTTTTCCTTTAGTCTTTACTTCCTAACGACAACTTTTTACTGTTCCCTATTTACAATATTATTTATTCATATTAAATTAACCACCCTAGCTTAGTAACAAAAGCTAAATAATTATCTAAACAATATATACCTACATAATTTCCAGTTTAGCGTCATCTGTCTAAAGACTCACTTATTTCTTTGACAACAAGTTTATTAAATATAAACACCAAATGGTTCTGAACAATACTAATACAACTATATTTTAATGACAACTTCCACAGATGTCAGGTTTTCATTTCAAACCAATAAATTAATATATTACAATTTCCCACGATGAAATGTCAATAAACAACAGAATGTAAGGACATTTTTATAATAATAATATTAGTACACATTGTACTGTTGTACTCTATACACACTGTATATATTTTTTTATTTGCCTGTTTATCTTACATACTTACAGAGAATAATTAATACATTATCTTATGAGAGACAACGTAGTAGTATCTACATTTTTTTCTGAGAATTGATTGTAAAATTAATCAGTTTCTAGAAAAGCTATTAAAATTTTTAATTAAACACTTTTAAATTATTCCAATAATTATTATTAAATTTATTACTACGTCCATTTTCGTGCATTGCACAATTTAAGAGTAGAAAATGTTATTAGGAAATAAAAGTTATTTATTTTTATAAAAATTAAAATGGATATCCATCAATTTTTCATATTTTTCGGTCGAAAAATAAATCTAAAACATTTATCACTTAGAGTACGTTTTACTAAAGGCTTTCGTCCATACAGGCGCAGAGGATGGATCGGACGCAGAGCATCAGACGGATTTTAGTATTCTTTGTGTGGAGTCTTTTAATAAAGAATAAGTTGTTGTTTATTAATACCACTTTATTACACAAATTATTAAATACAAATTATATATTTAAACTATAAAATCACACTTCTTATTAAATTAACTAGACAGACGGTGTTTATATGTAAACGGTTTTTCACGGAATGACGCGACCCACGCCATTCGAACGAATATTTTGTTTTTCCGGACACCGCCGACAATTGCCGACGATCTCCGAGGATATCACAAAATCCTAAGTATGTACCCATCTTTTATTTTTATAGTTCTTTTATTTTTTTTTTACATTATTATTATTTTTTTATCAAATTTTTGTTGTTTTATTGTATAGTTTTTAATTTTTTTTTATGATAATTATTATTTTTTCTTTTTTTCGAAGTGCGTATATTGTTTTTGTATATTTTAATGATTTTTATATCTCAATATGTATACCTGAGTACCTATACCTTTTATTTTAAATTGTAATTTTTTTTCCACTTACTTAATATTATTTATTATATTTACTATTTTTGTAATAGTAACTTTTTTTTCTTTTTAAATGTGTTTATGATATTTTTATTTTTTTCTTTTGTAATTCAATGCTGTGTACTTCATTATTGTTCATGTGTGTAAAAGGCAATTTGCCGTAAATAAATAAATAAAATGTGAATATGGTATGAAAATACTATATACCACACTTTGTATAGGAATTCATACAAGTGGATCTACTGATCGATCGGCATCGTACGGAGTGCTCGCATTGTTAATTGTTGCTAGGAGGCAAAAATCCGATCAGCTCGCTGCGCCTGTGTGGACGCTAGCCTTTAAAATGAACTTCGTGGTCATGTTGGCATAACTGTCTGCCAGTTAAAATAATGTTTTGCTATATCGTCTGATTAAGTTATTCTTATCTCATATTTAAAAAGAAATCTAAATTAATTCATTCATACAATCACGGCATATCCCACAATGTGGGGTAACCCCCAAAAAAGTTCGGGTGCGAATAACCGTATAAAACGAAGCGCGACACGTGCGTGTATCCCTACACACCAGTCTCATCTCACCTATAAAGGCAACATTCAGAATTGGTGGTGAACCACATTGCTGGATAATGTGAGATGTTATTGTTGCCTCTTGAATAAGAAAAAATAAGAAAAAATCCCTTGTTGTAAAGTAATATCCTATGTTTAATGCATAAAAACATAATATGCAATGATACCAAATATTACGCGAAGTGCACTTTTAAATAAACGTAGGTACCTACTCTAGTTAATAAGTGATGAGCAAAAACTTTTGCAAGACCAAAAGTCCTGCGGTCTCGCAAAATTTTATAAGCTTATTTATTTTTAATCAAAAAGTAAATAAAAATGATATGTATGATCGGCATAATACTATATGTATATTGGTGTGTTTTGTAGTGTTTCATTGTAATTATTGAATTTTAACAGAAAATACTGGAATGATTATGCAAGACCAAGAACAAATATGTAAATGCAAGACCGAGGTCAAAGCCAAAACAACCCAGGTCCTGGTCTTATATTTGCCCATCACTATAAGTTAATTGATGAAAATTCGAGCTTCATTCTATTGTATCTTTGACCAAATTATTGCTTAATGTGTCTTCAAATGACCAATTTTTGAACATTATCTATTTATCACTTAAATATTTTCAACTCCTTAAAATTATCATTAAATCTACTCGAATAGTGGCGGTCAATTCTTGGTGAAAACACACTGTTCTTTTTAATACAGTTCATTTTATTTAAATAACGAATGTGTCATTTGATACGACCGGTTTCTTCTTCGGGATGGATGACAATAGATGATGACAACTCGTTCGTGGTTCATAGTCTAAGAGATGGCAATGTCAAAAAACAATTCATGCTTTAATGTCTCGTTTTTTTTATATTTCCTTCGTTATTGTATATATGTATGAAAAAGGTAAGTGGCACCTGGGAGTGGTTTAGTTTACCAGTGCGCATCGCCTTTGTATACATACGTGAAAATTGCAGATTTGTATCATTTGTATCTTTGTAAGTCCTTTTTGTACTCTTATACCATCCATCTGATTCCAATGAAACTTGGTGATGTGTACGATATGATTTCTAAAAATAAAAACTCAAAATCTTCTTTTTCTTATTTTTTTACATATTTTAGCAACAGTAAGTACATATTATTTTAGATGGGTCGATGGCAGAGCTGTTAGCGCGCTGGGCTAATGATCCAGTGGTCGCGATTTCGTTCACCTCTATAGCACAAGCATTTATGCTTCATTTAGGGAATGTAGGAAGATGTATTTGTACTTGTTTAACAAGGACAAATTACAAAAAGACAAAAATAGTACAAAAAGATTCAAATAAATATATATATTTCACAAACGGCCGGATTTTTAAGGTAGGTACAAATAACATCCAGGTACAAGTAATATTGAAATACAGCAATATTGCAGGGAATTGCAGGGCAGATGAACTCGCCAGAGCAGGTACCCTGCTATTTCCAGATACAATCAAACATAGACCTGGAGTCCCCATGGCAACATGTAAACTTCGGGTAAGTGAGACGACGACATCCTGTGCTAATCAGAGATGGTTGGAAGAAAGCACATGCTCCATTGCCAGGCAAACATGGCCAAAATATGACCTCAGAAGAACCAGAGAACTACTCACGTTCAGAAGGGATTTACTAGCCAGAATCGTATCGGTATTAACGGGACACTGGCTCATAGGTAAGCATGCCAGAAGGCTGGGGCTGGAGGCATACGTTTACTGCAGAGCATGCCAAGACGAAGAAGAGGAAGAGACTGTGGTCCATTTCCTCTGTCACTGTCCTGCTCTCTCTAGATACAGAAGAAAGTCCTTGGGAAGTTTCTTCAATAATGATCTGATTGACATTGCGTCTGCCGATATAGGAGACATTATGACATTTATTGGCCAATCAGGCTGGTTCAGGGCGGTGAGTGAGGGGGAGGACAGCCCAAATCCTTTACTTGTGGTATCACAAAGGGCCAACCGGCATAAGTGTGTTCTCCTGAGAACTGCCACCCGCAAAAAAAAAAAAATATTGAAATAATGTTGAAATCTGAAATTTTCACCATGTACACAGTACTGTAGGTTTTTTCATTACCTATCTAAACACCTGCATCGACGTAATTCCCAACATAAACCATATTACAACTGTTTTGAACAATCCATAACTGCAAAAATGTACCGAATTTTAGTATATAAGAAAAAGCAGAGTTTTTATGTTTACCAGTTGATAAGGGCCTAATAAGCTGAAACGGTCGTCCTGGACTCAGGAAAAAATATATATGTAGACCAAATCATTTGTTTGATTTAAAATACCCATTAAGGTATATTAGTCTTTTCAGATTTCTTGTATTTTTTGAATCGCATTAATAGTCTAAATAAATTTAATAAACTATGATATGTATTCATAATTTTATTAAATTTTACCCGAGTACAATTGAAATTTTCTTACTGGTTTTAAAATCTTTTTTTTTTCCTAGACTTATTAAAAATAATCGTCAAAGTAAATAGGACATATTTCATATAATATATAAGTTCATATTATTAACAATCACTGTATGTAATTGTCAATAAATTATTAATTTCTCAATAGATGGCGTTACAAAAAAGTTTCTTCGTTACTTCATAGATAACAATAGTGTTTTCGGCTTATTTTCAGACGAACAGATTTTTATGATTAATATATATATCAAACTTTAAAAAATCGAATTTTAAATTTATTTTGAATATATTGAAGGCATAATTGTTTAACGTTGCGCAATCGCATAAATAGCCGATGACAGGTCGTAAGCCCTATAGGTCTTTTGAACTCCTGGTTCTCCTATAATATTGCAACCTCCTCTCAATTGAGATGTTAAAAATTTGTCATAAAATAATTTGTGGTTTTTTCTACGTAAAATGAAAAAAAATCACTTAAAATGCGCGGTTTGTTAAAACTTTTGCGGTTTACTTACAAACTGAGTGAAAAATTTCAGCGGAGTTTACTTTGAGAGGAAATCCTATACTAAATAGAAATTGAGGTATTTTTATTTTTATGCATGTAACAATCCTCTTCCTCTTTTCATTGAGAATCATTCCAGAGAGTATTCAATGTAATTTAGAACATGGGACCATGAGAACATGGGAATATCTCCTGCCAAAAATACTAAATCATATGAATGATGAGCTCTTGCATTTATACACTACATGCCCTAAATATTTTATCCACTTGAAAAGTTACATGATGAGGTCCCATGACGACAGCTATGTGTTCTAAGAGCATGCTCTTTTAGTTGACGTAGGTTGGAAGCTACCGTATTATGTATATGAAAACTACTAAATATTGAACTCGTCAACCTCAGATAAACCCTGAGGGTTTTCGATGGTTGACTATGTGTTATATTAAAAATGTTCATTATATATATAAAAAAAATATATATTTTACTATGTCTCATACTTTAGTATTTAAGGTCTTTGGTCTCAACAGATAAATCAGACGGCTAAAGATATCTATCGGCTGATTTTTATCGATCTTTATTTTATTAAGTTTTCTTATCAATGGTTTTTATATGTTATTATTATTATTGACATGTCAAGCAGGCAGCATAAAGCTGATGTGCTTGAATATTGTATAACATTATTTTATCCAATTTCGAACATAGAGATACTAACGTCATCTCTTCATCTTTCTAAAAAGGTTGCATTATATATTTATAAATTCCTTTACAATTTGTTAAAGATAAGTAAGTATTTTTAATTGTTGCTCCAAATTTTCGTGTTATGAAAACATTGGATGAATAATGTACCATTATGTTAATGTAAATCAAATAAAGTTATTTTTCCATTCTGTGAAAAATGTTTTCAATAAATAAACATTTTTTCTATTTAAAAAATCAATGTATATTTATTTATATATTCCTTTATTATTACATAAATTAATATCAAACCTTACAGACATGGACATGGCAGAAGACGCATGAGAATAAAATTAACGTTGCGGAAATGAGGTCCCTAAGACGATTGTGTAACAAAACAATATATGCTAGGAGCCAGGATATCTGAAGAGAATGTAAGGTTAAAAGAGATATTTAGAATAGAATAAAGATTAATGATCTGCGATGATTCAGATATGTAAAGTGAATGAACGATGAATGCACGACAAAGAAAGTATACATGGCTGAAAATACTGGAACAAGATGTTGGGGCCGGCTGAGAAAGGATTGGCATGATCATATAAATGAGATATTAAAAGATGAGAACATACGAAGTCAGAATGATAGGAAAACATGTATGACGCGATGCGAAGATGTAAATGTGTCAAAATATGTATGTCAAGATATAAAATTCCGGCGTTCGGTTCTCTCTGCCTATCTCTATCCTATATATCGTCTATATTGTATCCTTATTCGTAATTCCGTCATTTTACTCCCCTTCGTACCTATTCATCTCATTACTACTCAGCGCAACTACTGGCGTATCTAACTCATGATCCGGCGCGACAACCGGTCTCCTATCTTCGAATTTCTCAGGCGCAACAACCTGCTTCTCATCATCCGACGTATCATCATCATCATTTTGCTACCTCTCGACGTTTCTACTTGCTTCCTTTCATCCGACGTATCTTCATCATCATCTTGCTACCTATCGATGTATCTACTTGCTTCTTTTCATCCGACGTATCTAATCAACTATCAGCTTCCTACTGCTCGACGTATCTGGCGCGACTACCAGTTCTACTTCCGACACGAATTCTGAACCATTTCTTATGATGCGTATCTTCTCGCTATTAGCCTCCACGGTCTTTACATCGTCATCATTCTCTCTATGCACATACAGCCTCCACAACCACTACAGCAAAATCTACAGAATTGGGATCATCATTATCCTCCAAACAACTTCATTCTTCATTCACAGAATTTTTATTACTCATCAAAACTATCTACAGATTTATTACTCACCTTCATCGTCAGAGTTATAAACCACCATAACTTCATCATCTACAGATTTATTATCCACCTTCCTCGTCAGAGTTATAAACCACCATGTTTCATCAACTACAAATTAATTATCACCCTCCATCGTTAGAGTTATAAACCATCATAACATCATGATCTACTGATTTATAGTTCACCTTCATCTTCAGAGTTATAAACCACTACAACTTCATCAGCTACAGATTAATTATCCACCTCCATCGTCAGAGTTATTTTAAATTCTTCACCTACAGAGTTATGCCTTGCCTACAGAATTATAATCCATAATACTTCGTCAGAGTTATAATAAATTCGTCACCTATAGAGTTATTATTCATCAATATTCATATACCTACATAGTTATTTTTCTAAAACTTCACTTACAAATTCAATAATAATTACAGCCTCCCGAGAGGTCACGATATCTTCAAACAATCGTTATATTATTATTATTAGGGCGCTAGTTCCACGTGTATAGACCTGGTTGAACACAGATTCAATTTATTCAGATACTCGTTAGACCATCTGCAATAAAAATCTCCTTCAAGGAAAAAAAACGCTATCAAGTCCTCTGCTATCCGACGTCGTAAAAATAGTACTAAATATTCTTTACATCGATTTTTTTTTGAAATATCACGATCTTGTGAAGCGTCATCGTTTTCCTTCTTTTACCTTTCAACATTTGAAAATAAATAATATAATATTATATGGGGATCCCTATATACTCAAATACAGGGATTGCAGTTGCTGGATCCCGCATCCAGCAATCCAGCTAGATCCTGCACATTTTTCGGCTTGCTGAATCCGCATTTAATTAATTTTCCAAATAATGACGTAAAAGTCTACGTTGTTTCAAAAAAAACATTAAGATTCCATGTAAAGTTGTAACAACTCATATATAGAGAATCTTCATTTAAAGAAGCAATAAAAGAAGATATACCTGATATGAGTATCCAAGTTAGACGTTTGGATATTTACCAATATTGAAAAAACATCACTGTCATGGAGAATTGTTTTGCTTAATGTACAAAAATATAATTCGTTATAATCATTTTCCACGATCAAATTTTACAAGAAAATTAAAGAGAGATATTTTTATTTTTTTATTTTTTATTTTATTTCATTTTCGGGAAATTTACAGTATAATAACATTTATTATATAGATGCATTAGTATAAGACTAAAACCAATAACAAATTTCCACATTATTAACAATAAATTTTGACTGCTGTGCTTACATACTTAAAGCTACATATGAAAAATATTTAAATCTGAATGCTAGTGCATGAGTGTATGTATGTGTGTACGTATGAGTGTAAGGATGTGTATATGTGTGTGAATGTGTCTATATAAGTGAAAGAGAGAATATATAGGTACCTGCAAGCTCACATAGTTTACTCCGTTCAATCTTGATTTTTCAATCATCCAGTGAAATTCAATCATTATTACTTGAACTGATGGCAGCAGAAAATGAATAAGGTCCCAAAAGAAAAATATCGACAATATATTCGTGATTATAAATGTTCATCATACGTATGAGGGGTGCGTTTTTCGTGTAAGTATTATTTACGGTGCGGTATGTGAAACAAAAGTGGGCTTCGTGTACGACGCGATGGGACGTGTGTTGAAGGAGAGAAGCTCCGTAATTTCAGGACAGTCAATTGCATTGTGTATGATGTTATACAATGTTTTCATATCAACCAAGGATCAACGTAAGGATTTTGTGATACAATGTTACATCCCTATAAGTGGAAAATTCTGTGTGTTCTCTGTGATTCAAGTGTTTTATAAATATATGTTGGATTCTCTCTATGCGTGCTTTGTGTACTTGAAACACGGGTGACCAGATGGGAGATGCAAATTCCAAGATACTACGCACATATGTAAAATAAAGAATTTTTAAGATTTTAGTGTTGAATGGTTTTGAGATGCGGAGAATAAAACCGAGGGTTTTATAGGCTTTGTCAATTACTGTGTCAATATGTTTTTCGAGAGTGAACATGCTGTCCAAAACAACTCCGAGGTCTCGAACCGATGATACAGTCTCAAGAATACTGTTGTGTATGGTATAAGGGAAATTGATGATATGTTTTTTGTTTCTAGAGAATGTGATTTTGTGGCATTTTTTAATATTTAGAGATAATTTGTTGTCATTGCAATATTTATATAGCCTTCCTAAGTCTTCCTGAAGTCTGAGGCAGTCTAATTCTGAGTTGATTTTCATATAAATCTTCATATCATCAGCGTATAATAAAAACTCAGAATATTTAAAACATTTATTTATATCTCCTATATACGCATTAAATAGAAGTGGTCCTAAATGACTCCCTTGTGGTACACCAGAAGGTATGATGACAATATCAGAGTAGAAGCCGCCAACATTGATCAATTGACATCTTTTTGAAATGTAAGATGAAAACCACCTATAAAGATTGCCGTGAATTCCGAGTCTCTCTAATTTTTGCAAAAGAATATTATGATTTACTCCATCGAAAGCTTTGGAGTAATCAGTATAATATGGCATCAACCTGTATTCGTTTATCCATATTTTGCAAGACATATTCAGAAAATAACAATAAGTTGCTCACTACAGACTTTTTAGAGGTAAAGCCGTGTTGTTGATCGGATATCTGTGAATTAATTATGGCATAAATCATATGAAAGATATGATATGTTCATATGTTTATTATCATAAAAGATATGATATGTTCATACTATTTTCGAAGTTGTCTTATATTCATGGAAATATTTAACTAACGGTTGGCTGGGAGAAGCACAGGACAGAGAGAGATGGAGTTCATTTGAGGAGGCCCACATCCAGCAGTGGAGAGATGGCTGACAAAGAAGAAGAAAATTAAATTTATCATTAAAAATTAAAAATTGGTGGATCCAGCAATTTTAAAGGAAATCCGCAATAATCCTGCTGGATTGCAATCCTTTTTCACATACATTCTCATCTCTTTACTCCTTAAGTTTCCTTCTTTAGGGTTTTATTCACGTAGTAGTGCAAATAGGGCTATCTCTACTCTCATTCCTTCTCTGCCATATGGCTAAATGCCGCAAACAATATCAATAGTCTTATCCCAATTACACTCTAAGGTACTTTCATTTGATTTACATCAGGCTACTTATGTACTAATGCAATGTCGCCCTTTTCGCATGTTGAGTTATAAAATATATTTATTACTACACTTGCGAAACCAGATGGCTCTACCACTTACAACATATTTTTGAACAGTCTCATAAAATAACAAAGTAAATAAAGATGTCACATGTTTATATGCCAGACACTAAAGAGCTTTTGAACAGTAGATGAAAACCAAACCTTAAGCCATATTACCCTATTCCTTTGGGAAATTTAATATATCACAAAGGTGAACGGGTACCTTCATACATAAGGAATATTTGTTGTTAAAGGATTTATAAGGACGAGTTAACCTAATTACATAATTTCACGCATTACAATACAAGTTTCTTTATGAATCCACGATATAAATGAATTAAATCTTATTTAAAATATTCTTATTATTCTTTTTAAACGAAAGAAGCACAGATTGTATTACTTCCAAAGTTTCTTCCCTTTTCATAATTGTTTTCTCCTTTTACAGTATATCCTTATACGACTTGTTGAATATAATTTTTCGTAGTATTTTTTGCATACACGACATCAAATGTTTTCAAAGCTAGTAGAGCAATTAGTGACATGCTTTTCATATACCTACTTTGTTTTTACGCGTGTCATTTTGTACCTACAACCATATTCAATATTGCACCTACATAGTATAACTATAATATTAAGATTGGTAGATACATATTACCGAAGCTTTTGTATGAGCAAAAAATAACCTTTTGAAAGTTCAAGTCAAAGGTTACAAAAATGTCCGCACAGTCGCGTGAAAAATAGTTTTTGAATAAAATTGTATCGTCATTTCAAAACAGTTTCAATCGATGAAAAAATATATTGCAGAGCAGGTTTCAAAGTATATAAATTAATTATATTTCATAACTTATGTATTTATTGTTTATCATAAACATTACAATTTGATAACACTTCGACAAGAGATTTCTCTGCTTTCTTTTTCTGTGAAAAGTCTTCTTCTTTAATCAGAGATAAGTCTGAAACCGTTGGCATTTCTCCCTCCTCTGATGATACCATAGTCTTTCTTACACCGTCCCAACAAAGCAGTGCGAATTCTTGGATCGCAGGATAAGTAGCATAGAAAAGGTACCAACGTAGAAGCCTGAAATTTAATAATTAAATGAATTCTTATAATCAATTAGTAGCAAAACAATTTTTAAGCAATTGATATCTAGTAAAAATAGGTTCAAGGAAATATAGGTCCAATTTTTAAGCAATTGAAGTCAAGTAAATATAGGTCCAGTTTTTGAGCAATTGATCTATTCTTATCCATTCTCATTTGATTATAGTCAGTAATTTTGCCATTTATGAATCAAATGTTTATTTAACGAAGAAGGTATAATCTAATATTTTACACTATAAACTAACTCATAATCTTTCTTTCGCGTTCTAGAAAATTCAATTATGTTTTAAAAAAAAAATGACATGAACATACATATTATATTTTTATTAAATCCACAAATAAGTTTTTGTACCTCAGCCCCTAAAGGAGCCAGCAACACGAGGAACGGTGGAGGTGCAAGAGGCGGTGGCCAAGTTCTTCCTGGACAGCAGCCACTCATCCACATCCAGGAAGACAGAATACCTTGAGGACTCCATAACAACAGCATAAGCAAAGACACCCACACTGAACTCTGAAATTTTCCAAAGCAATCAACACAATTGAACAAATCAACTTACACAGGAACACATAGTGTTAATTGAAAACTTATCTAGTTATATAGGAATAGTAAAAATATATCAATTAATTTTGCAATAAAAGATGACGTCTCTTTATGTCTCAAAAAGAGTCATCAAAATAAATATGCATTCTTTCTGTCTGAGATAACATGACAGCACTCACTTTTGTTAAAGACCACTGCTCCCATTCCATCTCAGTACTTCGCAGTCTTTTATTAAGGTTTGTTGCCTTCCACAGAGATACTATTCTGAAAAGAATAAAGATTAACATAAACTAGTTGCATGCAACACATGAGATCCAGCTGTCGATGGCGTTAGTATGTATAATTGAAGAAAACGTACCACCAAACTATAAAGACTAATTATAAACTATAAAACACAAATTAATAAATATTTTAAGATATTTTGTTTTCCAAATGTCAATTTGTTCAAGAGAATTTATTTCTCTTAACATATCGACAAAGTATCAAGCCAGGATACGCGAGATTTGTATGCAGGGTCTATATTTTTCACGGTTGTTTCAACTTTGAAGCCAAAAAACACCAATTTAGAGGCTTCGCACCATATGGTCATGTTCTGTATGTGGATTTACTCATAATTTGCAGTAGAATATTTAGTGAAACAGAAATTCAAAATTCTGAGTATAAAAGTTTTATAGGCCTATGTACTTATAACTTTCTATATATTCTGAAATTGTAGGCTCTGTGCATTGAGCGAATCAAAAGTTATAAGGGTACATACACACACAGACAGACACACTAGATGTTCTATTCCGAATTTTGAGTAAATCCATTAATATTGAACATATATGCTGCGAAGCCTGTAAGTTGGTGTTTTTTGACTTCAAAGTTGGAAAAACCGTGAAAAATATAGACCCTACATACAAATCTCGCGTATCTTGGCTTGATACTTTGTCGATATTTTAAGATAAATAAATTCTCTTGAACAAATCTACAGTTGGTCAAACTTAATACTTAGCTACATTCTTTAATAATACTAATAATAATATATTCATAGAATTATAATGTATATTAATAATATATTAATATATTAATAATCTAAGAATATATTAATAATCTTTCAGCGGGGTGTGTATGGAGAGAACAATGAAAACAAATTACTACAAAAATCCAGAATTAAGTTGATTGAAATCGTTTTTTTTTTTTGCTTTGAGGCATCGGTTTAGAATATTTATTTCACTTCTTTCTATTATAATCGTTTTCGGGTATCTCGTAAGGGCCGGGAAATCAAACACACAAAATAACTTCTTACAATGGTCAATAACGCTCACCACCTTCTGAATTTTGCCTTCAGAAGGTGTGATAAGAATAATGAAAAAATTTTTTTAACGGAATTCTGATTCTTAAAATTCTTAAAAATGACTCGCCGTGCGATAGCAAAACAAAGATCAGACCCCGTTTACCAACATACGAAAACATAGGTAAAAAAACTTAGTACGCATTTTATACTCAAATAACAAAAACAAATTTTGAATTTTTCGCGAATAAAATTTTGAAACTGTTCTTTTGCGTCAAAAAATAATAAAAATATGTTACTTCCATAGCATAGGTACCTAACTAACTAAATAATTGAGAAATTTCGTGAATCTCAAAACCATCCTCCTTTTAGGGCTGGATCCCCATTTCAATAATTGTACAGACTTTCCTTTCCTACGTCCTATGTATTTAATTTCGTCTCGCTTAGATTGTTGTGCGTAGGAAGCAAGTTTTCATCTAGCCTTATGTGTTTGTATACATTTTCTAAAATTACCCGTTTCGCTTTTATTTTTAGTTGCTAAAAATACATACTTGGGTGTCATACAAACTTTGCAAAAACAATCAACAGTTTTTTGGGTCAAACTACAAAATATTTTCACAGACCTGCCATTTATAAGTTCAAAATATTTGAGTGAAATACAGTGCTACATACAAGACGTAAACAAGTTAGATATGAAATTTAAAATACTTTTGAAATATCCAATGGTGCTATTTACCTACATATGTGTATAATAATATCCAGCACTAATATTCGAACAATCTAGAACAACTACTTTGATAGTAAAAAGTGTCTACAAATATAAATGAGCGACCTTTTGGATATATTAAGAATTAAAGAGTTTAGACATCAAAGTAGTTGACATCATGGATCATGTAGCTTATTTTAAGTAAAAATAAGCTGAACATATATAAGAACGGACAGGGTGACTCTAGATGGCTTACCAAAAACCTCTAATGGAAACCATCGAAAGACAAGAGAAGCTTTGATAAACCAACTTAAAATGGTCTTAAAATTTAATTTTTAATTTTTGAATCTATACAATAGTAGTGTATTATTTTTAAGTCAAATGAGTGATACACACATTACTACAATCGGCAAAATCCCAGCAAAGATGACGAGAGGAATATTGAACGCAGCTTGTTTTTTTGTGTTGAATCGCCAGTCCAAAGAACAAGCTGTCCCAGTTATATCGCAGCCGAAGGATCCATACTTGAGAAATGGTGGCACGGAGAAGCCAACAGCAAAAACCCAACAAAGAACTATGCAGAACACGTAAAACTTTATGCTCAACTCCTTTCCTGGAAATTAGTACATAGAGTATTAATAAAGACTTGAAGGTTTGACTCAAAATCTCAACAATAATATATCAAATTGAGGCATTTGAGATACGGTTTTATGAAGGCGTATCTCATAGGTTGGTAGTCTCCAATGAAAGAGTTTAAAAAAATGATGGATTAAGAGAGAGTTGCTGACCACTGTCAAGAGACGCAAAACCCCACACTTTGTAGGTATACCGTGGTGATAAATATGCCCTGCTACAACTCATGATCGAGAGAGGGAGTTGGACGTAAAACAGATTCAGAATTCCAGTTGTGGCGTCACTCGCAAGTTGGTGCAAGATCATGATGAGTTTGGTGGGATGGTCACCAACATACGTTAAGAGCTGCAGAAGATAATAAGAAGAAGAAAGACTTAATAACTCTTATATACATTTAACAAGAACATCATTTTCTTCCTCTCTATCACAGTTCATCTGGGGTCGGGCTTCTTTGTCCTCATTCGCTATGATTGGCGATTCTGGGCTGTCTGTAGGATAGTTTGCACTTTCAGCTCCTTCTCAAAACCTGTCTGCCATGTACAAATTATAACGGTCTTACTTATAACGACGAAAATTGTTAAGATCGGTATTAAAAAATCTTACTTATAAACGTTTACTAAGATGTGACCAACTAGTTCATCGAATTGTTTACGAACACATTTTTTTCGTATGGCCGCATTGGCTTCAAAAAATATATATATGCATGCAATCTTTGGATAGCAAATTATTAATAATAATAAATACAGCGCTGTGCCGTGTTGAGTCAATTTAAACATGATTGCGATGAAGTATAACAATAAGGAAAACGTTATCAGGATTAAATTTGTCAATCTCAAATATACGTCGGATCATATATGAAAGATCCGCCATTTTGAAATATTTGGTATGACGCGTTAGTCAAGCATTAAACAACCTCTCGACCCGTCGTAACTGACGTCTACTAAATAAAGGTGTAATAAAGAGAGTCACGGTTTATAAGTAAAGTTCTCGTGAATCACGTTCACGTTTATAAATAAGACGGTAAATGTTTTAAAGGACATGGATATCTTACCATACTTAATTCGCTTGACAAGAAGGTACCTCTCAAAACAGAGTACTGTCAGTGCAGCCATCTGGAAAACTCCGAGTAACTGGTGCATGAAAGCAAACAATTGGCAACAAGATTCGCCAAACAGCCATCTGGAACATATTTGGAAACGCTATCAAAACAAATAATAAAACATAAATTTACATAATATGTGGGTAAAATGACCTCGGTCTTGCACTGCGTAGAGAAAAGTATCACATCCCCCTGCTGATAAATAAAGAAAACGTCGAGGTATAAAGGGGAGTTGACCGAAAGCAGATGTACTGGCTACATAACATGAGGGTTTCGCAGTCGCGTACTAGATCCTTTACGGGTCGTTATATGATTAAGCCTCCTGTTTAGCCAAAGGTCTCCAACATCGAGGAATGGACCAGAAAAAGACAAATGAAAGATATTTTTCGGGCAGCGTACATATCTTCTTCTTTGTCAGCCATCTCTCCACTGCTGGATGTCGGCCTCCTCCAATGAACTCCATCTCTCTCTGTCCTGTGCTTACCCCACCCAACCCTTTCTCGCAACCGGAATAATATCGTCGACCCATCTTTTTTTGTGGTCGTCCTACCGGTCTTTTATTTTCCCACGGTCTCCATTTTAATATTCTGGGTGTCCACCTCTCGGTTCCCTGTCTTGCAACATGCCCTGCCCACTGCCATTTTAACTTTGCAACACGGTCTGCTATCTCGACGACTTTTGTGCTTATCACCGACGACCTAGAAGAATTGAAAGGTATGATAAAAGAACTTCATAATGCTTCCTTGGAGGTAGGCCTAGACATGAATATTTCGAAAACCAAAATCCTGAACCCATCCAACATTAATTTGAAAATAAATAACAACACATTTGTAGCCGTTGAAGATAAGGTACATATACCTGGGACACAAAATAAAATTGGGAAAGGATAATCAATTAACAGAGATACCCAGACGAATTGGACTAGGTTGGGCGGCCTTCGATAAACTCGGTCACATCCTGAAAAACAAAGACGTTCCGATAAATTTGAAAAGAAAGGTTTTTGAAACAAGTATCCTCCCAGCGCTAGCGTACATATGAATATTGGATTACTAACCCAGAGACTAACCAGTCTGCCAGCGACTCATATACTACATTTTTTAAAGCACCAACTAAAATTATATAGATGATACAGCACAGTGTTGCAAGAGATTAGAATCGTCCATATTATCGCCAGTCTCAATTGGAAAAATAAACAATACAAAATACATACAAACATTACATGAAATATGAATCCACTCATCTAAGCACTGTAAACAGTATGGCGCGTGCGTAATTTGGAAATTCAAAAGTGCGCCATTTTGGCACGTGTAGTTGCGTCGTAAAATCGACGTTAAAATAGTTGCATCGTAATTCATAATTAAATCAACATTGCAATTCTCTCTCTCTCTCGTGTCGTTATAAAACTGGCTTATTATGCCTTATTAAATCGATGCATTGAAAGGTATCATGTTTGTTTTTAATTATTTTTACTGAGCGAGTACAACAAATACGTTTTGAATGGTCAAATATTTTTTTATAAATAATTTGCAGGAACGGGATGGTTTCGATAAATTTAGTTAAAATTTTGGTACCTACCTAATCTTAACTAATGTATAATCTAATTGAATAATGTTCGTCTTTAATTGGTTTTATTTTAATGTAAAATGTTTATAAAATCCATAATTGTTCATAGCTGCTGAAAAACTATTAAATTAAAAAAAAAAAAATGTTAAGTGAATGATACATCATAGCGATAGTCAAACCATATCGATGTAGCAATAATAAAAAAGAATCGTATTGCAATCTGCTTACAATAATCGATATAATATTAGGACATTAAACTTAACTTTGGTGACAACATACATTAAAGCTAATATTGAACCCAGAACCTATAAATGTTTTATAGCCTTTCTTCGCCAAGCGAGGTCATATTTATTTTTTGACAATATACATATATTTATGGGAGTATATCACAAAATTTATGATAAACATGAGAGGTATCTTTATTATAATATAACAAAATGCAAAATGAATACTAGATTGGTGTTATCTATGACTGGCGAATGCCAGTGAAGATGAAAGGTCATGTCTACAAAACAATGATCAGACCGGTGCTGACGTATGATAGAGATACCTGGGCCATCACACGAAGGCAAGTTCAATCAGTGCAAACAGCCGAGACGAAGATGCTTAGGTGGATGTGTGACGTCACAAGGAGATATAAAATCTAGCCTTGGAGTACGCGATGTCTCCGATAAGCTGATGGAAAGTAGGCTGATGTAGTTCGGACATAGTCAAAGAAAACATAATATGTAACACAACACTGGAGTTTTAGGCAAAAGAACAAAAGGGCGTTTCTAAAGACGATGGAAGAGGTTGGTGGCGAAGGATACGCGGGCATGTAAAGTCTCTGAGAACAATGCTCGAGATAAGACGAAATGGAGGAGCGCAGCAAGGAGAACTGACCCCACCACCATGTGTGTGAGAGAGAGGACATAAACTGCTTAACAAGGTATGAAAAAAAAATCCCCTTAAGGGCTAATAGCCTGGCTAAAGCATATCCCCTTCGATAGGATCCAAGGTCATTTTTGGATGCTCATTATCCCACCGCCGTACTCTTAAAAGTTACGTTTTCGTCAAAATATGTTATGTTTTTCTTTCATTATTTGTTCACACATTGGTCTGATACAATTTTGTATGTTGTATACTTTTTTCCAAATATTTTTACACACATTTATTGAACTTCACCTGCTGTCTGTGCTGGAATTTTGCGATTAATTTTTAACTAACTTTCCGACCAGTTAAAGCCATGAAAGAATTTGTGTATTCTAGATGACAATACATGTTAAAACCGTTTCCAGCTTAATTAATTTGATATTTTGCTAAAATGAACAGTTTTCGTACTAACTTTGTTTTTTTTTCGTTTTTTTTCTGGGAATAAAATATTTTAATGACCTTCCAGATGAATTGAGGAAAATGAAGGAATATATACAATTTAAAAATTCTATTATAAAACATATTAACAATTATAATTACATCCAGTGATGGATTTTCGTTTTTTTTTTTTAATTTTTTTATATTTCCAAATTACGCCAAATTGTGAGTGTAATTTTTTTTTTTTGATGTTAAGTTGTGTGTAGGTATACTTTTTTTTGATGATATGTTATGTGTACCTATATATAATTATTTGATGTTGTCTGTTATTATATAAGAAATATTGATATTGATGAGTAAATTATTTGAATTTGTTCTTGATGTAATTAATGTATTTTAATTGTATTCCAGATTTTGCGGTTAGTGGTTTTTGTTTCGTGGCGGTGGACGGTGAACGGTGAATGCCTACTAGTGGGGCCCTGTGAACGGCAAATGCAGTTCGCGGTTCTCAGTATGCGCTTGCGTATACTAGAGTATGCTCCATTGGTGAGGGTTCATCCGTAAACTGTTCACCAGTTCACGTAATATTAATTTAAATATATGTTTGTTATTCTTAGTAATATTATATGTTATTGAAATAAATGAACCGCACAAATGACTGTGCTCCTCCCTCGAACACGAGATTTGATCTCAACTGAGGGATGAATAGATATTAAATAATTTAATTTTAAGATACTGTTTATAATTCTTTTTATTATTAATGTAAAATTGTTATTTTATTAAATAAATAAATAAATTGTTTAAATGCCGACAATTTATATCGTTTCACGATATATAATATTATATACGGTAACTCTCGGGCAACTAACAGGAACTTGGTCAAATATTAATTTAACATGCAGCCAATAACATGTTGCCACATTCTGGAGACTTACGATATTAATCGTCTCACATATCCAGACTGAAAACACAATTGAAAACTGTGTCCCCACCGGGAATCGAACCCGGGACCTTTAGAACATCAGTCAGATACCTTACCAACTGAGCCACGAAGGTCGACTATATTAATTAATTCATTTTATTTTATACGCCCTAAATGGGCTTTAACATGATCTAAAGATTAATACATAGATTTTTGAAACATGAAGTAAATATTAATTTAACATGCACCCAATAACATGTTACCACGTCCTGGAGACTTACGATATTAACCGTCTCACATATCCAGACTGAAAACACAATTGAAAACTGTGTCTCAACCGGGACCTTTGGATCAGGTACCTAACCAAACTCAGTCACAAAAGCCGACATATTATTATGTATGTTCTGTATTTCAATTTGTTTGCTGTATAAAACAACTGCGATTGACATTATGTGTTTGGTGTTGACATCATTAACGCACTGACTTTATTTTTTTCCCTTCATTTTAACGTACATAATAAAATTTTGAAAAGTGTAGGTATACATAACAATGTTCTTACTATTTTTGTAAAATCGAATAGACCATAATTATCCTACGTAACGTTTCATTCATATGTACTTACTCGATCGCACACAATTGTATTCATAAAGGACAAACATTCTCATACAATAGTCTCAAAGTTTGGATCTGACTCTCCTACATTGGCTTACCCAGCGTCTTAATACGATATACAAATAATAACCTATAAATTATGTCCTATTCTGATTCGTTTCAGAGTACGAAAACGTGTGGCTTCCCAAAGAAAATAATAAATAAACAGGCGCCCGTGAATAAAAGGATTTATCCGCGCTGTGTGAAGTAATGAATCCCGTATAATTACAGTCAACTTTTTGACATTTCTCATATTACAAAACTCAGACGGTTAAAATTAGACGAATCAGAATAGGACATAATGTTATATATCGTTTGAATTGTATGGCGGCGTGATAGTTTTGATTTTGGATCAAGATATTAAAAAAACATTTCTCAAGCAGTTTTTTTGCATCTCAAAGCGAGTAAAACAATGCCGTAACGTGCCGTTATTAGCTTCACTTGCACAAGGTGCAAAAAAATGTTAAATTATCCTGCAGCCACTTCAAAATCTTTTATTACAAAAAAATTCAAAAACCGAACCTTTTATTAATATCAAGGTTTTATCCTTATATAGCAATGATTTTACCTTCCGACGATTGCAGATGGTCCAGCAAACGGAAACCCTCCTAAGACTCCTCTCCCGAGGCAGGCTGTGCACAGGTTGAGAACTAGTAGATGACTCTTGAAGGACAAGAGATGACTCTGGATAAAGGTTGTCATCATCCAACAATTGAGAAGTACTCCACTCAAACCTATGGAATAATACTTATTGAATCCCAAATCCCATGGAATTTTTCCAGTATTTTTGGGATAGCTAGAGATGACATTCAGAATACAATGGCTGCAGAGCTAAATTCAAAGTATTTAAGTTAGATTTTGTTATTTCAGAAGACTGATTGAGATAAAATAAAATACCTAATTGAAGTTCAAAGAGATCGCTTAGAATACACAAGACGATGTATCACAGTGTGACAACTTTACTATACATTCTTATAAAGCATGTACATTTCTTTCCCCTTAGCGCTTTTGTCCCGTTTCTATCGGGGTACGCTTTGACCATGATCCTGGAACTGGCGAGTCTGGTTATTACATTGAAGCGGCTGCCATCTGACCTTCGTAACCCTTAGAAAGAGGAACCAGACAAATTGGATCATGGCTAAACATAGCTAGTGATATAAATCGGCACATAGATTTTTTTAAAAATCCAGAGGTGCGTGCCCCGCCCGGATTCGAACTGGGCTATCACCGCTCCAGAAAACATGTACAATAAGAAAATAAATCCCGTATGAGCCGGTTATCAAAAATACAACAAGCAAAATAACATCATACAAAGGTCATCAATGAGCTTCACCACCCATTCTGAATGTTGCCTTTTTAGGTGAGAAGTTTCGCTACCTTAGAGTACTGCACACTCGCACACCTGTCGCGGATTGCCCCGTATTGTGGGATATGATGTGATGGTATATGTGAAAAATATATAA
This sequence comes from Molanna angustata, assembly GCA_963576475.1. NCBI lineage: Eukaryota > Metazoa > Arthropoda > Insecta > Trichoptera > Molannidae > Molanna > Molanna angustata. The sequence goes on from OY754968.1 coordinate 1,552,340, forward strand.
ATATCGTTAAATTATGGAACAAACATTTCGATTCCTGAAAGAGAGAAAATATTAAAAAAAAAAAAACTATGAGAAAATGCAGTAGGTACTTACTAGAAATTTTATTTTAATATAATTAAGTAGGTACCTACTAATCTCCAGCCGTCATCCCTTTTTGAAAATTGAACCGTACAATACCACTTTGTAATTTTTACTCCTCACTAACCCAAGGGGAAATAGTGGGGAGTTATGATTACGCATTTTTAAGGCTATTTATTTTATTGCAGATTATCAACTAGTATCATGCTGAGATTGTATTCTGAAAGTTTCATCACAATGTATCTGTGTGTGTCTGTACTATGTGCAGTGTGCTATGTTCGGCGTGTTTATTTTACTTCATCGATTATAGACTAAAGTACCTTCTCCTTCGATTCTTTTCAAATTTAGCAAATTTGTATATCTAATACTCACTTAGACACAATTAGATTTTGAAGGATATCTGAATAGTGCTTCTCAATTTTTTTAACTATCAAATATTTCAAATTGACCTTAAGCTCAGGAAACTAAAAAAACTTGATATTTTTATTTTCAAATTGGTACAAAGGCACATCATGATATGACATTGAAGAATTATAAAGCTTTCATAATACAATATTTAAATCAAATATAATTTAACAAATTAATTTCATGAAAATACTATGATGAATATCCAAAGGGAAATGAAGAAACTGGGTCTAAAAAAGGAGCACACCCAGCAGAGAAACTATTGGCGACACATGGTATAACAGGACATTTTCCATACAAAATTTGAATACTGTATAGAGTGACATGTTAGTGAGAGTTTAACGTTGGCCACAACTAATAAATTTGGTCAGAATTTTGTTGCAAAATATTCTCCTATCAACATACAGTCAGATATAACTAATATAAATGTTCTAACATTTACAATATTAAGTAATATGATCTTGAGTTGATCTCGTATCACTAAAAGGCACTTTAGAAATTATATTTACTATTATTATTAATATGAATATTTACCAAAGACAATCAGGCAGGCTCCCAGCAAAGCTTTGTGAGAAAGGTCCAGCACATACCACGGACAATCCAAATCGGTGAACATTATTCAATATTTTTCATTCAAACGTATCACAATTTCCCAACACTCCACAATACTAAATGTGATGACCACTCTAGACGGGATCCGTTCTGTACTGATTAACCAGCAAATAATCTGGACAGACCACTATAGGTATCATGAGACAATGACTTGTCATATGATACCCATTAAAGACAGTATTTCCAACTGTATTATTTCCTTCAACCATAAAGTTTAACATTAGGTACTGACACCTACTAGGATACTCAGAAAGGATTGGTTCGGTATAACGTTGGGTCCTCAACTCATTCAGTTACGAAACCAAAGTTAAAAATTAAGGAATATTTAAGTTTGGATTAAATAATTCAGTTCAAAATTAAATTGATTACGAAATCCATGCAATGGAAAACTTGAATAAATAATGTAGGTAGTAAAATAGTGTTTTTTGACTATTACCGGTGAAGCGGGGGTTTACTGGTTCATAGTTTATTTTACCAATTTGATATTTTTTTTTTATTTATTTATTCAGCAACAAACAGGTACAATTACTTAAAACAATAACATTATGGTAATATGACATAAGTAAAATATGTAATGCCCCAATTACATGTTGCTTGTTACATAATAATATAATACACACACAATTATAATTATAACATATAACATGAAATAATAAAATAAGAAAAATGGGGAAGGAAAGGAAATGAGAGGAAAGGAAGGAAAGAATAGACAAAAATGATACAATAATATGAGACAATTAACCAGGATACTATACACCCCGCTGAGCCAAGCACCGCTGCACACTTATCCTGAATTTATCAAGCGATATGTTAAATATGTCCGGTAGGTATTTGTTTTATGATGAGATTTTTATACACTGCAGTTCGAATTATGACACATCGTATATAAGTCAAAAGGAAATAACGCACTTACATACCTTGAAGTGGCTGGCAGATCCTTGGGCAGAGGGCACTCTTCTCCTGCAAGGTCGTTTTTGATGATAATGAAGCGATGGAGATGGCGGTTTTAAATAATCGGTTTTTAACAATTTACGACGGTCACAATGACGCGAACAAATAATAATAGTTGTGCGTTTATCGAATGATCGAATGACAAGCGGGAAGACTGATTATTGGTGTTGCCATCTCACAGGCGCGTATATTATTATTTCACAAAGTAGGCAAACGGATTATTTTTGATAGCGGTAAGAAGCAGTTATGAGCGAAGATGTGGTGAGGAATCCCAGAAGAAGTCTCTTGATTGCCAATGGCCATTGGCGATACACAAAGGCACGACAATCCATCGAATGCAGTGCGTTTTATTTTATTTTAATAACAATTAAATGGCGCGAATAATTACCTTCATCTTTGTATTTAATTCAAATGTCGATTGGTTCAAGGGTTATTTCTCTTATTAAATCTTAGTCCCGTGTAAATGAATTGCATGGAGTACCTAGTGCAGTTTTTACGTGGATTTTCCGGATAGCCTAGTCTTCACACCATTTTTTTTAACATAACCTACAAAAGTTTGGTAAAAATACCAATTTAGTCATTTATTTTAATATTTTAGTTACTTTTCACGCCAGTCGCAAGTCGCAATTATAACTACAAACAAATCTAACCAACCTATTTTTCCCAAACTTTTGTAGGTTAGGTTTACAAAAATGGTGTGAAGACTAGGTTATACGGATTTTCCAACATTGAATTAAAAAATAACCAACTCAGAGGCTTCGCAGCATTTGTTTTATATACCTATATATGAATAAACCCAAAATTCAAAGTAGAACATTTAGTGTGTCTATGTGCATTTATTTATCTGAGTATATTTCCATTTTATTTAAATATTGAAAAACGCCGAAACACTCCTTTATAAAGTACATAAATATAATAAGTATATCTCGATTTTTTTTAACATTTTTTGGAAAAATTTAATTTAGTGACGACATCGTTTCATACAATCTGTATGGCAGAATACACAATATCTACGGGGACTCTCAATAATTTAATACTTACTAGTTGCATGTAACTCATTTCATGACGTAAGCCTTGAGAGATTGTGCGTCTCGATTTTTCTATTGATTTTTCTACCAATTTTTTTACACAATGTGTTAAGATTTCTTCTCTATAATAATATTAATGTATTTATTTCTTCTCTTTCAAATTATTGTAAATTAATTCATTGTTATTGTTACTCCTCTGTCATCATAATTCGATTTGTTTTATTTGTTTATACTTTTTTCTACCAAGCTTTTAAAATTGTAATACTTCACGAGTACATTCATAATTGGAATGTATTTATACTTAAAAGATTATGTAAATAATGTTATGTAATACATTCTGTGAATTTGCCAACAAATAAAAAATAAAATAAATAAATAACACATGAGATACTTACTAGTTGCATGTCGACAGCGATAGTATGTTGTTAATGAATACGTACCAAACTATGAACCCATGAATCCAATTCATTGAAAATTTTAAGTATTTTGTTTTCTATACAAAACATTTAGGTATATATTATGTAAGGACAGGATGGTATGGAGGTCAGTTATTTTTTCCTACCCAGAATATGAAAACATCATGGTGGTATGTATAAGATTAATTATCAAAATATTGAGATATATATTGTGTAGTGTAGGTATACTGCCATATCAATTGTATGAATCGATGTCGTCACTAAATTCAATTTTTATAAAAAATTCGTAAAAAAAGGTTTTTTAGTACCTACTACTATAATGCAGATATTTTTTATACAAAATTAAATTATCTAGTTGGTGTATTTCGGTATTTTTCAAATTTATAATTATTATGAATCTTATTTCGTTATTTTTACGATTAATATCGTAAGTCTCCAGAAGGTGGCAACTTGTTATTGAGTGCGTGTTAAATTATTATTAAACACAGTACCTGTTAGTTGCCCGAGAAATATTAAATAAATAATTAAATAAATAAATTGTAATCATGGATAGCCACCTGACACAAAATTGAAAGCATCAAGTTCTTTTTCAATTTTTCTTTCTTTAAATACCTTGGTATGTTTAAGGGACAAGAACCTATATAAACATACCCTTAAATAACCAAATGATTATTGTGCACATAAATAAAATCGGTCAAGGCAGGATTGGAGCCCCGGTGCTTTGGATTGATATACTAGCGCACTACCACTCTACCACCGACCTATCTTATAACAAACAGACATTACATATATTAAAATTAAAAAGGACTTTATTTACAATATTTATATAATTTTTACAAAATTATAATACAGTACATTTTTAATATTTATATTAAGTATAACATCATATAGAAATATTAAAAAACAATAGTTAGGTACTAATAATTAAATACATTTATAAATGTCAAGGTAATAATTAATCTAAAATGCATGTAATATAGTTTAAATCACAGGTTATTATTATCATATTCAATTAACATTTTAATGTCGGAATTGGCGAGATTTTTCCTCTTCTCCAAATCTTTAGGGGCCATCAGATCGTGCTGAAGAACTTCATAGCATTCGTTCATGCTGTCTATGACTTCTTTCTTCAAATCCTGAAACAAAATCATTAAAAACAAATTAGTGAATGCTTGAGTAGTAAAATTATAACAATTTATCCTCGAAACAAGTTCATTATAATGCACGTCCCTAACACATTCCCAAATATAACCAAATGCTTGTATAGACCAAGAACCAGCGACAGCCATACTTAGGCTGATTTTCTTTGTGTTTGGTAACAAAGATTGGATACTATAAATCCTGAGTATACTGATGTTTTTATAATGAGTATACAGATTTTGTCGGCCTTCGTGGCTCAGTTGGTTAGGTATCTGACTGCTGATCCAAGGGTCCCGGGTTCGATTCCTGGTGGAGACACAGTTTTTAATTGTGTTTTCAGTCTGGATCTGTGAGACGATAAATACCGTAAGTCTCCAGAATGTGGCAACTTGTTATTTGGTGTGTGTTAAATAATTATTTCACCTGTTAGTTGCCCGAGAAGCTACATTAAAAAAAATAAAAAATAATATTTAACACGTCATTTATAATATGATGCGTTACAGTTTTAAGCATGACTTTTTTATATTTACTACGGAAGACTATAATAAATCATGTCCTCCAATCACAGACATTTTAGTTGGTGGAAACCTTCCCCGACAGGCGCCATTGAAGTTAGTAATTAATTGTTATTGTCAGTATGTTTTGTACCTTACCAAAATTTCTTAATCTTGACTATCGGCAACCATGCATTATGTTTACAAAGCTTAAAGTATGTGGCATCAAGTTTGCTTTAAATTCTGTACACCAATATGGAACCCATACTACAAAATATAAATTAACCAAATAGAGAACATTCAAAAAATCTTCTTAAGGTAGGCGCGCATGGAAGCTAATTTCATCGGCCGATTAATTATTATCGGTGAGCTACGACATACGAATTACATGTAAGAGCGCGCATGAAAGCTAACAGAATCGGCCGATTTAAAATCTGTGACGAGACACAAAAAAATCGACCGATCTCGATCGGCCGATTTTTTGTAACCAATACTGTTGTATGAGAGAGCGCGCATGGCGCATGCTCACCGATAATTTAATCGTCCGAGCGCAGTAGATCGAGAAGTACGTTGTCAGTGTTGCCAAACGAAATGTAGAAAACATGGATGAAATAAATATTGATTCCGAACAATTAATTATATATGTTGAATCACATCCTTCATTGTATGATAAAAAATTAAGCGAAATATTAATAACTGGTTGAGAACAGCTATGTAAATCATAATAAAAGAACTGAATTGGGTAAGTTATTACTTAATTGATTAATAGTTACATAGGTAATTTAATAAATATTCTACTTAATGAATAAAAAAATCCATATTTCTAATCATAATGTAGGTATATTAAAACTTGTGAATATACATATTGTATTTTAAATATGTGAATGTTGACCGCCGTGTTATTTCCAATCGTACGATTCTATAAGCTTCCATGCGCGCTAGAACCGATCGGCCGATTATTATCGGCCGATAAATTCATCGGCCGATGAATTTTAGCTTCCATGCGCGCCTTACCTTAGAGAGACGCCTGTATGTTGAACACACTAATTATAATAGTTCTACCCAAATTTTCAACATGAATAGATTGCAGGACAGGAGACTTTACTTTGACCAAATATTACTACCTATATAAAATTTGCAATAACTTGATCGATTTCCCTGACATACTCAAGACTGTTTCACTCCATGTACCGAATATACATGCCCGCTCACAAAATTTATTCCACATATCAGTATGACACACTAATAACAAATATTTTTCACCCATGTTTAGAATTCAGCGAGACAAAAATACACATTCAAACATACAGATATTTTTCACGACACTTTACAACATTATCGAAAACAGATAAAGATGTTCTTAAACTCTAATACATAATCCAACAATCCCCTCCTCATTCAATAAAGATCCCTCCTCCTCCTCCTCATCCTGAAACATACTCGTTAGCTGTATACGTCTTTTTTTTATCTATCTTTTTAAACTATGTAATCAATTACTGTATAATCATTAATTTAAATTAATGAAAGCACTTTTGGTTCAACTTTTATACAAGAAATGTAATCTAAAATAAATAAATTATAACTGTAGCTTTCTGAGAGAAAATAAATAAATAAATATGATGGGTGGATGGCAGAGCGGTTAGCGCGCTGGGTTAGTAATCCAGTGGTCGCGAGTTCGAATCCTGCTTCGACCGATCTCGTTCACCTATAGGACAAGCATCTATGCTTAGTTTAGGGAACGTAGGAAGATGTATATGTACTTGTTTAACAAGGACATATTCATTTTATTAATAAAAAAAAAAAAAAAAAAAAAAAAAAAAAAAAAAAAAAAAAAAAAAAAAAAAAAAAAAAAAAAAAAAAAAAAAAAAAAAAAATATATATATATACCATTGTAAAAAGTACTTCTTATACATCCTCATACATTCCCTAAACTAAGCATAAATGAATGAGCTATAGGTAAACGAAATCGCAGGATTCGAACTCGCGACCACTGGATTACTAGCCCATCTATATTTATTATATTCCTTACAACCTACCTTCCTACAGCAAGTGGGCACAAGTGGGTATGCAATATTTTTTTTGATTAATGTATTTTCATATTAGTAAAGCGTTTGTTTCTTTTTGACAGAGCAGTCTATTTAGGAAAGTATGTCTTCAGTTCTCTCCGTTAACCCTAAATGAGACAAGCCATGATAGAATATAATATGAAATTGATCTTGAAATGGAAATCTTTGTAATGGAAATGATTTTATTTAAGATCTAGTGTAAAATTCAATATTATCAAATTGATTGTATCTGAGCAGAATCACGCGTCTGTTATTACAGGATGTTTCAAAACATGACGGATAAATATTTATATTTACAATACATATAACCAATTTTTGTTTAGAAATAATAAATGGATGGGCGCTAATATGATGAATAAACAATCCAGTCCAATTTCGTTTAGTTTCGTTGATATAAAAACCTAACTTTTTTTTATCAAACGCCGCACCAGGATATATAAAATGGTCTAACATATTAAATTTTTTCATAAGAGAAAACAGGTAAATTACGAACTGTCATCAATCGGTTTATTTTACCTATTCGCTTGAACATTATTCTTCTTTTTTTTCAATTTTGCCTTTTAAAAAAATTATAAACATGTGAAATCGCTTTATTTAGAATTTTTTCACAGATTGAAGCTGAATCTGTGGTATAAAACATAAATGTATATACTTGATTATTTCAAATTAGCTGCAGTGTCACTTAGTGAGTTTTACTTGTCAACCGACGATATGTGATGTATAATTTTTTTTTCAAATATTTTTTTTTTTTTATAAAAAATGAATATGTCCTTGTTAAACAAGTACATATACATCTTCCTACGTTCCCTAAAATAAGCATAAATGCTTGTGCTATAGGTGAACGAAATCGGTCGAGGCAGGATTCGAACTCGCGACCACTGGATTACTAACCCAATGCGCTAATCGCTCTGCCATCGACCCATGTGATGTATAATTTTTTTTTTCAAATAATAACGTCTTTGTAACAAGAATATGTTGGTACATCCTCACACATTCTCAAAATCAACCAAAGATAAACGGATTAATTACTTCGCCCACTAGCCGCTCTGCCACCGACCTATGTAACAATAAATAAAAAAAAATACTTGAAATATAAAAATATCATCCTATACATGAGAAAATGAGAAATTCCTTCACGCGAAAAGGAAATGTGTCAAGTCAATAAATGTCAAAAGCTTGGCACAGGATGTCTCAATAAATGTTTCTGATACGTCTTCATCTTCGCAAATAATCCATCGTACATAGATATTTTATCACAATAATATTTACAATGAATTTTATTTTATTTGATTTGTTATATTTGATTGCGACTGAAATGTGAATTAATATTATCAAAACATAATACTGCGTAATTTGTGTTTACATCTGCTACTGTTTTTATCCTGTTTTCGCTTTTTTTTTATTGGCTCGCAGATTTTATTTCGAACGAGGCCATTTCCAAACTATTAATTTAGAATGTATGTTACGTCCAAGTATTTATCGATTTCCTCGGTCTATATTTAGTTTAAAATCTTGACGATGCTCCTGGAGAAAAATATCATTTTTTTACAAAACGATTTAGATGGATCGATGGCAGAGCGGTTAGCGCATTGGCTTAGTAATCCAGTGGTCGCGAGTTCGAATCCTGCCTCGACCGATTTCGTTCACCTAAAGCACAAGCATTTATGCTTATTTTAGGGAACGTAGGAAGATGTATAGGGATGTACTTGTTAAACAAGGACATATTCATTTTGTATTAAAAAAGAAAAAAAAATTGTTTGCGGCCACTACCAAGTAACTACATAAAGTATTCAAATTTTGTATATGGTTTACTTGTTTTTACAAAAAAACTGAATCATTGTATTTAAATTATGTAGTACGTGTAGGTACTCACCTATTGACAAATGAACGAATATAAAAAGTTCAGCGTTACATGAAATGACTTATTTTTTATTTAAATATTTTATTTTGAAAACATGAAAATTATCCAATGCCATTTTATTTTGTTTTACATTACTTGTATGGCAACTAACAGGTACTATGTCAAATATTAATTTCACACGCACCTAATAACGATATTAATAGTCACAGATCCAGACTGAAAAAAAACAATTAAAAACTGTGCCTCTACCGGGAATCGAACCCGGGACCTTTGCATCAACATTCAGATATCAAACCAACTGAACCATGAAGGCCGTTTTAATGAAAGTGATGTGCCTTTTCATAGATTTGAAAATAAAAATATCAAATTTTATGTTTCCAGATCTTGGAGTCACTGTGAAATGTTTGACAGTTAAAAAATGAGAAGTACTTATCAGATATCCTTCAAAATACAAAGGTGTCTAAGTGAGTATTAGATATACAAATCTGCAAAATTTGAAAATAATCGTTGGAGTAGGTACCTTCTTTAGTCTATCGATTTGTACAGCACTTACCAGGCCTCTAGTATCTCAACCCGTATGAGGCTCTCGAGATTGAGATGGGCTATAAAGAATGCCCACATAAGAGTGAATCTATCCCTCTTCTGTGAGAATGCCAATCTCACGGGTGATGATGGGGCATTTGGGTAAAAGGAGGAGGATAGGAAGACCAAGACTGAGATGGGAAGACGAAGTAACCAAAGATGTGAACCAGCTTCTCCAAGTGACCGGATGGAGAACGGTGGCTGACGAAAGGGAGGGTTGGAGGCGAAAGATGGAGGCCCGATTTGGGCCGTAGTGCCATTGAAGAAGAAGAGGAAGAAGAAGTTTATAATCGATAAAGTAGAGCGATAAAGTAATTTAGTGACGATATCGTTTCATACAATTTGTATGGCAGTATACACTACACAATATCTAAGGTGACTGTATCATGAAACTGTTTTCATGTTCTAGGTAGTATGAAAGAACTGAGCTCTCCATACTATCCTATCTTGGCATACATACCTACATGCTTTGTGTAGAAAACAATATATCTTAAAATATTCAATATTTTGGATTTAAGGATTTATAGTTTGGTAAGTATTCTTCAAGTATACCTACATACTATCGCCATCGACAGTTGGATCTCATGTGTTACATGCAACTAGTGTGTAGAAACAAAATATCTTAAATATTCAATAATTTGAATTTATGTGTTTATAGTTTGGTACGTATTCTTCATTTATACATACTATCGCTATCGACAGTGTTACATGCAACTAGTAATATAATCTACCTGAAAGTGTTGTGTGGTCTCAAAGCACGTGTCTTGTTTGCATTTATTGTGCAGTCTCCTGAGGAGGGTGCGGTGCAGCGCCAGCTGTACCCTGGCGGCCTGGGGCGCTCTCTGGAGCCCTAACCGCCTGTACGGGGACAGAACCCCTCGGCACAGAGATTCGACCCTCGTCACCCACTCCGCACTCAGCTCTAAAAATAAAAAGAAATTAAAATAAAATAAGCATAATAATATAAGTAAAATAGATGAACGAAATCGAACTCGAGACCACTGAATTACTTAGCCCAGCGCGCTAACCGCTCTGCCATCGACCTATCTGACTAAAATTGCTTCATTGTTTGCTGTGATAGTATGTATGTATATATTATGTCGATTCATTATTTCTCATTCTTGTCATACGTAGATACGCGAGAATTTATTTATTCAAAATCCAATTTAGTACAAATATTTTGGTAAAGTTGAGTTTTCAATTTGGCAGAATATGAACCCGGATTCATTGTATTACTATTCCATCAAACAAACTGCTCTGCCACTAATCCATCTTATTAATATTTTTCTCGACTCATTAATTGTTATTCTTTATGCTCTATTGCCTATATTATTAAACCAATAATATAAAATAAATATCTTTTTTGACAGGAAATGAATGTATACATAATTACTGTTGACAACAAACATACGCTCAAATAAATTTAACGATATATTATTTTAAAAAAAGATATGCTACGAATCAATATTTACATGTTTGTTTTAAAACGAATAAGCGTCCGATGTGGTATAATGCGTTCACTTTAATTTTTGTGTTTGTAAGATTGCATAGTTGACAATTTAGCCAATTTATTTCTGCGGAGTTGCCAGCTGTAAATTTACTCTGACACTTTGCTTTTATAAATAAATTTAAAACTCTATAATTTTGTTTTTTGGAGTATGTCAAAAACAACTTGTATTATTCTTGATTTGTGAGTTTAGTTTCTTACATCTGAGAACACTAACTTACTAGCACAAAAACACGAAACGAGAGAAAACACGAAAGCATTACAGTAGGTAGGTACATAGACTTCTGCCCCCTAGACAACACGTCATTTAGCTCAAGAAAAGATAACTCAATGTATAGATGTGACAGTTGCCAGTCACGTGACAACTGTCACTTCCATACATTGAGTTATCTTTTCTTGTTTCTTTTTTTTAGCTAAATGACACGTTGTCTAGGCACCCTGGGTGCCAAACACATGCAAAGTCATGTCACTCGCTATGTAAGCAGAAACAACCAACTCACCTCAAACTACTTCAAAATAAAAACATGGACACTAATCGAAATAAACAGAAAACAATAGTATGCTCTTGGTGCTAATATAACTAGCTTTTTTGACCGCGTTCACAGTGTTCCATTTCAAAATGTAACAAGCTCAAATTTATTCATTTTTACAGAGTTTAATTTTTGTAATAATATCATTTTTTATGATTTTTTTTCTTCTGAAATCTCTTTATGGCACATGAATAACCACATACCTACCATCACTTCAAGTCCCTTACGGGGTAGGCAGAGAGATCCGACCACCATAGTCCATTCTTGCACACATTCACGTTTTCCTTTACATCATTGTTTCCTTCTTCCAAAATGTGATTCACAATGAATAATTATGTAAATAAAAATCCACTTTTTTTCCCTACGGATTTCGAATTATTAATAATTATAATTTAATAACAAAATTAAATATATTTTCCGTTTAGAGAACGGTAAAGGAAATAGGTAGATAAAATTTAATGAAATGCGCACCAGAAGGTCAATATGGCCGACCAAGTGTAAACTACGTATTCTCAATGCTGCCAACTTTAACACGTGCTTAATAATAATAATATGACATACGGAATTCAATATATTAATTGTAAATACAGTACTTTTTATCGATAAATAAGTATACACCCATGTATAAATACCTATGTGACTTTAATGTAACGCAGACCTTTAAAGAAATTTTATTTACACGATTTCTACTTCCTCTCCTCTTCGTCTTATCGTTTTGTTTTCCAAACATTGCTATGAACTGTTATTAAATTCATTTTTTTGTTTTCATCGTGTAAAACTGAAACATATACCATCACGCCGTATCCCTACTTAGGGTAGGCAGAGAGGATATAACGCCAGACACCTCTATCTTGACATACATGTTTTGCCTCATTTGCATCCATGCATCGCGTCATACATGCTCTCTTATTATTCTGACGTCGTATATTGCCATCTTTCAAAATCTCATTTATATGATCATGCCAACTCTTTCTCGGGCGGCCACCTCTCATTCCACTCCTTTCAGCCTTGTATACTTTCTTTGTCAGGCGCTCATCGTTCATTCTCTCCACATGTCCGAACCATCGTAGTGTATTTACTTTCATTCTACTCACAACTGAAACTGTTATTAAATTCATGTTATCGGCCTTCGTGGTTCAGTTGGTTAGGTATCTGAGTGCTGATCTAAGGATACCCGGGTTCGATTCCCAGTGGAGACATAGTTTTTAATAGTGTTTTCAGTGTAGATCTGTGAGACGATTAATATCGTAAGTCTCCAGAATGTGGCAACTTGTCAAATAATTGTGCGTACTCTCTGATTAATATTTTTTTTGGGTTAATATCAACGTTTTAATAAAATGTTTACATTAAATAAATTACCTACGAAAAACGCGAGGTTAGTGTCTATCCCGAATAATGACGTTATGGTGACGTCAGCATTCGTTTTTTTCTATGATCATTAATTCTTCCCCATATAAATACATATATTATGATGTATTTGGGACGTGTAAATATGAAAGAACTAATATTCTAAATGAGCCTTTTACAATAGTTGGTTTCCAGAACGATTTAGTTATTATACATATTTTTTGACATATGAATCATGTATAGGTAGTGCCAGTGACTACATATGCATAGGAGACCATGGCCCTTACAAAAAGAAATGTAGAAAAGCTCAAATGCATACAGCGATCCATGGAAAGATTCATGCTTGGTATAAGCCTAAGAGATAGAATAAGAAATGAGGAAATTAGGAAGAGAACCAGAATAACGGATGTCATGCATCGCGTAGCAAGATTGAAATGGCAATGGATGGGCCATATTGCAAGACAAGACCCCACAAGATGAACCCCTAAAATATTAATATGGAGACCTTGGGAAAACAAGAAAGGCGTCGGAAGACTTCAAAAAAGATGGTCCGACGACATAGCTGCTGTGGGGGGTAAAAATTGGCTGCAAGCAGCAACCGACAGAAAGAAATGGAAGGGTATGGAAGAGTCCTATATCCAGCAGTGGCGGACAGAGGGCTGAAGAAGAAGAAGATATGCTTGCTTGACTTGGCTACACATTACTAATTGTGAAAAATTAATGTGCATCCGTCATTTATCCATCAGAAATACATCTTTTATTGATATCGTCAGGATCACAGAGTACCAATCATTTCAAGGAATTGGACAGAGTCAATAAAACGACTTGCATAAATATTATGATCGCAGTTTGAGCATAAAATGGCGTTTAAAGTATAACACATTGCCCCCTGATAAACGTGTAGCTAAAAACAGTGACATTTTCAATAAATTACCTATTCAAGACTACTTTGAAATTGCTCCCTAGAAGTGGCCTTTATCACTAAACGGAGCTTAATAAATTATTTTTACTAGGTACCTTCCCAGAAGTACATAACTTGGCGGAATGATATGTATGTATCTATTTCGGCCTGTAAACTGTTCGCCAAAATTAAATCTATACTTCGCAAACGACCAAAAGTGTATTCGGAGAAAAACGAAAATATAATGTGATAAAAGACAAATTTGGTTTTTTCCGCAATAAAAACATCAAATTATACGATATAAAATGCACCCATTCGAAAATATCCAAGTCTTCAAAAGGGACGTCAACGAGTTCATTCATAAAATATCAAAATTTATAAAAGCTTTACCCGGTGGATGTTTTAAATTTATTAAAGAATTTTGATGTCAAAGTACGTTATACCTACTTAGCATATATTTTAAGATGATGAAACAAAAATATATTCATATACGGAAATAAAATTAATGAGCATCTTTGAAAAACATACAAGTTTATACATTCAAATATTCTCATTTCGATGTTAATTTTGCCATTGAAAACACCATTTCAAGATTATTTTTAAACTTCATCAAAAATGTTTCCTTATAACCAATTAACACATTATTCATTAATCCAACTGTCGATTCGTTCATGAGAATTCAATTCTCTGAATGAATCGACAGTATTAAGCCAATATGCGTGTACGAAGGAAGATTTTGTATGGCGTAGTGGACATTTTGCATGCTAAAAACACCAACTTAGAGGCTTCGTAGCATATATGTTCTCATACATGGATTTACTCAGAATTCGGAGTAGAACATTTTATGTGAGTTTTGTGTGTCTGTGTGTGTGTGTCTGTGTGTTTGTCCGTCCCTCCCTTATAACTTTGGATCCGCTGGATTCACAAAGCTTAAAATGTATAGACAATTATATATATAGACAATATATAGACAATTTTAGGTTTACACAACTTTTATACTCAGTATTTATAATTTTTGTTCCAGTCAGGGGTTATCAACATTTTAATTTTTATAGCATTTGTCCACATATCTCAAAAACCATAAATGCCAGAACGCTGAAATTTTGTGCAAATATAGTCAAATATAGTATCTCGAAATGGATTTTAAAAAACAGTTCCAAGTTTTCTCAAACTGTTTTTATTAAGAAGTAAAAAATTGGTATGACAAATATTTGTCTTTACCTGCATTTATTTCCATTTCTTTTAAAAATATCGAAAAATGCTGAAATATGTAAACTAGAGAATTTAATTTTCTATAAAAAATGTTTACATTATAGTAATATATCTCAATTTTTTTAATCAATTTTTATAAAAATTGAATTTAGTGACGACATTGATTCATACAATTTGTATGCCAGACGCCTATACACAATACATATCTAAGAAGACTTCAAGAAATCTCCAAACATACATACATACCATCATGCTGTTTTCATATTCTGGGTAGAAAAAGGGACTGACCTCCCTACTGTCTTATCTGGACATACATACCTACATGTGTTGTATAGAAAACAAAATATCCTAAAATATTCAATAATTTGGATTTATGGGTTTATAGTTTGGTACTTATTCTTCAACTATACATACTATCGCTATGGACAGTTGGATCTCATGTGTTACATGCAACTAGTTATGAAAAGTGGCATTTTAATCGTCAAAATTTTATGCATATATAGTATTATACTATTTATTGACTACAACGTTAGCATAGGCACCTCTATGATTATTTTTCTATTTTATTTATCTGATTATTTTTCTATTTTGTGTAGGTATGTGTAATTATTTCTGTTAATTCGTTTGCTTTCAATAACATGTAACCGATGTCTATAATTAAAAGTAAACCAATTTTTGATTCTACGTGAATTTTATCATGTGCGATAGTCCTATTTCGCCTTTTTAGGGTATTTACTAGCTTATGACTATTTTATTTAAACTAGTAAATGCCGTAACAAGGCGAAATAGGGCTATCGCACGTAATAAAATTCATGTAGAATAAAAAAGTGGTTTACTTTTAATTATTGACATCATTCATAATGGAATTCTACAAAATAAAAACTTCGTCGATCATTAAACCATTTCATTTCACATGTAATAAATAACATGATATTACATAATATTGTGAAATATAATTGACCATTAATATATTATAAAACCGTATTTATTTATTGAGTTAATTTCGCTGCAAGTATTTTCCAATTGAATATATGATAAATTTACTTTACTGGGCGTAAATAAAGTATTGATTAAGTAAGGAAACTGTCGTATTTTGTCTAGACGGTCATTTTTCCGTACATCTGTTCTCATACGTATATAAAAAAATATGAGAAAAAAAAATATTTACTTAGAGGGGGTGGGAAAGGAAAAGAAAGGGGCAGAGATAGCGGTAGGAAGGAAAATGAGGCAAGGGTAAGAATGTGAAAAGAAGAAAAACAAGAGTTAAGAGAGATCTGGGAGGCAAGTCTGGTGCAACCGGCGAAATCAAAACCCTAGTGATTACCCATATCATGGATATAATTATCATATGGAGTTCTATGACATCTAAAGATATTATAGAACTCCATATATTAATTATATCCATGATATGGGTAATCGTGAGGGTTTTGATTTCGCCTGTTGGACCAGACTTGCCCCCCAGAGCTTCAACCGCCGTTTAAAGGAGAAAAATGAGGGTAAGGTGCGAATATCAACGGGAAGTAGATTCCAGACCCTGGCGCTGTGGATAGTGAAAGAATTAGAGTAGTGTAATACATCGTTCTAAAACAAATTTATTTTTCACGTGTATTAGTATTATTAATTTTCTTTTTGTTTTTGTATTTACTTATTTTTTACTGTACTTTAATATTTTTTTTTTGGTTCTTGGTAATTCACCTTAGAGAGAGTGCTCTAGGTCTCGATTCAATATAGAAACAGGATTAAAATAACATCAAAAAGAAAAAATACAACCCAAATTTCTTCATTTTTAGGTATTTTCATTTCATATTGATTTATTAAATTATGGTTTCTGTCGTAAATAAATGAAATATATTAATATTTTGAGATGCTTTAACCACACCATAGACAGAATGAACAACTGACGAAGAAAATATATGACGTGATACTAAATATATGTCATCTTGGTTTACATAATATTATGTTCCTTACATAATTAATAATAATATGTATGAAAGGGTTTTGTTTCAAAATTCATTTTAACATCACTGGGACGAGGGAAATCTGAATCAAATGAGACAACTTTACATGTACATAGGTAGGTACCTACATAATCTCAGATTAATTCTCGTCTTACTACACTTGCTATATATACCTACCTATAATTAAATGTTTTATATAATATTTATTTATCAAAGTACATATTGAGTAATATAACTGTGTAATACCTATAACATAATTTACATAAATTAAGTTAATACATAATAAATTAGTCAGTTAGTTATATCACAACTTATGTATAACCAATCATGTATACAGCAATTATATTATTATAGATATGTACATAGATATATAATAATATAATTGACACTAAGTTTAATGCAGTTTTAATCTCAGAATATAACAGAGCTACAATTACTTATCATACTTAAGAGGAAATATAACGCTAAATCTAGTGACTGTAAACATGATTTATTAAAACCGCAGTATGAAGTTACGCGTTAGTATCGCGTGCGTTAAAAAGGGTTGTACGTAATTAAAATTCTCGGAAACGCTGGATTTGTTGATTTGTTGATTTTTTTAATAATTATCATATGGAGTCTTATAACATCTTAAGATATTATAGAACTCCATAAGATAATTATATCCATGATATGGGTAAACATTTTTTTGCAACATGCATGAAAAAAAACTATCACGAACATTCAATTTGATTTTAAGCGCTCTCTACGGCATATACACAGTTATGGAATCATTTTTAAAGACATTTATGCTGAATTTTAAATCCTCGCAAAACTGCACTTTAATATTTTTATATTTTGTATATTTCAGAAAACATACAGCTATATAAAACAATATTCTTACACACACGTAACCAAAAAATTAGCCAAAGTTTACATAATATTACCTAGCTCATGTACATTAAAAATGACAAATCATAAAAACTGAGACTAAACATATAAAAAAAACGTAATGAGTCACAATTCTTCAAACTTTGCGTGAGCAACTCTGTAGAAGTTCATTTAAAGAAAAAAATTAAAAATATAACAAACTTTGTAGTACTTCTACTTTATTCACAAGTTTTAAAGTAGAAGTATTACAAAGTTTGTTATATTTTTATGTTTTTTTAGTAATGAGTTATGCTAGATTAATGGGAAAAGGGAAATGGAGACAGTATGGCGCACGCACTACGATGACGCTCGGAATTGAAGAAAAGACTTTGTAATTGAAGTCCTAGATTTTAAAAAGGTCTTATAATATTAATCAATGCCATAGAACCCGTTAAATGTATTACATACTCTATAAATAAAGAAGTTCTGAGCATAATTTGTATTGCAGCTGGGAGGTCTGAAGGTATGGGCAGTTCTTGTAACCCTTATTGGTACATGCAAGGCTAATTTACTCATGCCAATTTAAACATGCCAAATATGTAGACACATTGACTATAAGAAAACAATAGTTTTCAATGGAATTTTGTTTTAATGCGACTTGTACTAGGTCCAAATACCATTTTCAAACGTTACGTTTCTACAAATTCGCTACATTTGAATTATTACACAAAACCTTTCCGTGCAGTTCCTACAGATGGCTCATTAAATTAATAGTCCCCTTTTCCTTTGGCATATGTTTCTTCAATGTGGTTCTAATAAGTCAGCGTACATCAACTACTGCGTATATTTTCATTGTCTGTTTCAGAATGACTCAGCTAGTATGAAAATAGTTGGCAAAGTTAAAACATCATTACTAAGGAATTGTGGTTCATTTTCAAGGAACGAATTGAATCAATATCATTATCTATGAAAGTGAAATGATATACCAGATCGAATAAGGTTAATGGATCGTGAAGCAAACCATGAACTTGGATTATTTTTATATACACTGTCGAGTTGTTTGAAAAGGCATTTCTTTTTACTCCTCACTAACCCAAAGGGATAAAGTGGGGATTTAAGATTTCGCAATTTTTAAGGCTATTTTTTTATTGCAGATTATCAACTAGTATCATGCTGAGATTGTATTCTGAAAGTTTCATCACAATGTAACTATATGTGTGCCGTGTGCTGTGTTCTATGTGCTATGTACGGCGTGTTCATTTTACTTTATCAATTATAGACTAAAGTACTCATTCGATTATTTTCAAATTTTGCAAATATGTATATCTAGTACTCGCTTAGACCTCATTTTTTTAACTGTCAAATATTTCAAAGTGACCCCAAGCTCAGGAAACTTAAAATTTGAAAAGTTTATTTAAAAATTGATTAAAAGGCACATCGCTTTCATAAAATGGCATTGAAATTATTAAGTTTTCATAATAAAATATTTAAATAAAAAAATAATTAAAACAAACTCAATTCATGAAAACGCTGAAAATTTTCCATACAAAATTTGAATACTTTATGGAGTGACATGTTAGTGGGGAGTTTGGCGTTGGCCACAACCCACTCGTTTTTAATGTGAGACTAAAAACTTTCATTCGATTATGAAGGGTCGAATTCGATAAATATGTCACGAGATCGAATTCGGCAGTTTGCATCAATTAAATCATTATTTTGTCTTCTCTAACAGCATTTCTACTTTGTCAACAGCTAAATTTGCAAAAAATGGTGCATTCGATAATTCATTTGTAACTGCACCGAGCAATAACTATTGCGCAGAATCATTTTTTTTCACAAACTAGTCTTTAAGGTACTTTTTAATTTTTTTGACACTGACTGCGTTGACTATATAGAATTCCATAATTATTTAAAAATGAATAAACTCACTATTTTGACTTCTGATTTTTTTTTGTCAGGACGATCGTTTCGCCTATATCTGACTTCCGATAAAATGTTCCAAACCATTAAGGGGCCATATAAACCTAAACACCTCTATTTCAAATCGAATCCCTCAAATATGTTAAACAGTGTGTTTCTAGAAAAAATAATATTAGTTTTTTCAGCATTTCTCTAGTGAATGTTCGTCACACAATTTTAAAATTCAGCCTAAATTCCCATAAATAAATTATTAAAAATATACTTTTTTTCAGCATTTTCTTAAAATTATTATGTGTCGTAGAGAAATAAATATTTTATTTATTATGCTTAAAGACTGCATAAAACTAAAGTGAATGACCGATAAAGTTTTCTCATTTCAACTTAGGTTTGGTCTTAAAATGCAAAAAATCAACAAATTTGCGGTTTCCGATAGTTAAAATCACGCATAAACCTTTTTTAACGCACGCCATAGTTACCCTTACTAACGCGTAACTTCATAGTGCATTGGGCGGTTTTAATATTATGTATCGTGTTTTCAGTCACTAAGTTTAGCGTTATATGTCCTTTTAATGAATAACATTCATTCATACCATCACGTCATATTCCACAATGTGGGGCTACCAGCGCCAGGTGTGCGGGTGTGCATTACCTCATAAAAGGAAGCACGACACGAGTGTGTATCCCAAAACACCAGTCTCAAAAAGGCACTACATTTAGAATGGGTGGTGAACCTCAACTATTTAAGATGTTATTGTTGCCTGTTGTATTTTCGATTTTCCTGCTCTTACGGGACACCCGAAGACAATGATAATAGAATCCAGTGGTCGCGAGTTCGTTCACCTATAGCACAAGCATTACTGAAAAAAAAGTGAAGCACTTATTCTAAGAGAATGATGGAAAAGCTAAGGGTGACACAAAGAGCTATGGAAAGAAGAATGTTGAATATCTCGCTAAGGGACACAAAACTAATGAATGGATTAAGAAGGACACAGGAGTAGCGGATGTGGGCAAAATAATAGTGGAGTTGGGCGGGTTATATATCTCGGATTTCGGACGACCGGTGGAAAAAAGTTGTGATGGACTGGAGGCTAAGAACAGGAAGTAGAAGAGTGGGAAGGCCCCATACCAGATGGTCCGATGACATAAATAAAGTGGCAGGTCCAGAATGGCACAGGATATAGAGACCAGTGGAAGTCCAAGTGGGAGGCCTTTGTCCAATACTGGACTCAAGAAGAGGCTGAGTAAATAAGTAAGTAAGTATTTCTATTATCATTGTTATGGAACAATTTGACATATCTGTCAAATTGTTCCTGAATATTCCTTTCATATCATTCCGTACTCCTTCTGCTCCTCCTACTTCTTTTCCTCATTGCTATGTGAGGTGTTATTATTATTATTCCACAATGTCGTTCCTTTGTGCACAAAATTTATAAATAAATTAATAAATAAACACTAATCTTGGCCGGTGCCTTCTTTATTAACCACAACATTCACTTAACACTGAAATAACATATTAAATTCAATGTCATTGAATATTAAATAAATTCAAGACCAAAATTGACTATGCACGAATAAATTACGTTGCATAAAATAAAATAAAAATAAATGTGCATTATTTATCTAGCACGATCTCTTAAATCATTTCCTTGAAAGAAAAAATAGGTAATGCCTACAATATAAATTATTTTAAAAACAAATATATGACTGAATAAACAAAACCTTCTAAAGATCGATCACGACATAGGTATTTATTTATTTATTAAGAGGACAACATACAGCGTATAATAAATTATATAAAATAAAGATGATTTAAGTAAACATTAAAGCCAATTACCAAGTTGTCACTGGAGTTATTGAAGTATATTAAGATAAGTTAGGAATAGTTACATATTATGGTGAGATATTGTGTGAAATTGTATATATAAAT
Organism: Molanna angustata; assembly: GCA_963576475.1. Lineage (NCBI taxonomy): Eukaryota > Metazoa > Arthropoda > Insecta > Trichoptera > Molannidae > Molanna > Molanna angustata. Next base: position 1,574,124 of record OY754968.1, read on the forward strand.
GTGTGCAGTATATTAAGTGTTGAGTAAGATTATGAGGATGAAATTTTAAGTCTGATATATTATTTAAATGTGGGGGCGCTTAGTAAGAATATGTCGAACTCTTGGAAATGCCTATTGTATGAAATAATAGCCGTTACAATGAGAACAAAGAACCACGAAAATGAAAACTCTCTGACCGATCACGGGAACTGCCATTAAAGGCAGAGGGAAGAGGAACTCTATAATTCAAAGGATCACCTGTGTCGAAGATGTCGTACGATAAACAAAAAAATTAGATGCTGAAGAGATTAGCGTGAAGAGAAAAGACTCAACAAGAGCACTGAAAAAATCGAAAATTACACTAGACGATGTAGACATAATATTATGGTTTGGTTGCCTTACGAGTGTAACTACACTTATTCAAAAGAATAACCAATAACCTTGGCAGAATGATATTTTTCGTTCGCTTAATACTTTTGGACTGGCTTCAAATGTGAAAATTTCACCCATCCAAACAGCATGTAAGCTTTAAAGAAGGTATTGGTTTCAGCGGACTTTTTAAAAACTTTATAAATATACGCGTGTTTAAAATAATACTTTTTTATCGATACATCTCGTATTTCAAAACTACTTTGGAACAATACCAATGACTAATATTGTGAAGTGTAATTTTTTTATCTCATTAATATGTATAAATTTTATGTGACATATGGCTATCACAATGTTTTAACATCTCAATAGAGAATTAAAGTCAAAACTCAATCATAAATTTGTCAAAAAAAAATCATTGACTCCCGACATGGAAAAAAATCCAATGCAAAATCAAAAAAATCCGACTTTTAAAAAATATCCGATTTACAAATTCAATAAGTTACACATCAAGTATATATACAACAAATTTTATCAAAATCTCAGGTGGTTTCGGAAAAAAATCTTCTGAAGTTATTATTCAAACTCAAAATTAGAAAAAAATTAAAACTCACAAGATAAATAATAAAAATAACATACACAATACACCACATAGATTTATATTCAAAATCAATACGTTTTTGACTTTTCAAATATAATATTATGTATGTATACGAAAATGAAAATTTTAATCGTAAGATATCACTCAGATTCGTTCCTACGTTACGGTTTAAACTCACTTATTAACAAGAACACGCACTAATTTAACGCATATATTTTTTCTAAAATCATTATTTGATCAATTGATAAACTTCACTCACGAGTGTGGTTCTCCGAACCATCTGCTTACAATCTTGATGCGTCCAACCTTCCCCGGGGCACCCATCACATTGACGCTTACTGACTTCAACTGATTCCACTTCTCCGTTCGACTTCCACTCAGCTGATTGTCCGCTCAATGCACCCTCTACATACATAACAACAATATTATTATTTTCTTTATGACCGCGAGGGATCAACAATTCTATGGCGCGAACGAAATGCGAATGCTACTTCTTATTATTATTAATCTCGACTGCGAATGTAAACGGGGACTCTAGTGCCAACTTTGTGAAATGTGTCGCGTTCGTCGGACGATATCGAACATGAACGAATCGCGACGTCACGATGTGTGAAATTGATATGTGAAACTTGACGTAGGTAGGTATTTGTCCATAAATATTTAGTTTTCCACTTTTTTATTATTTTCTTACAAAAACAATTAATCTTTGAATATAGGCACTACAAGCTATAAAACATAACAATTACCTAACAGAGTTTAAACATAAAATAATAAAATCGCATTGATTGTTTTTATTTATTTGTACAAAACATTTTTGTTTTTAACACAGCACAAAATTATATTATATATTCAGCTCTTATAAATGTATTTAATTTTCTTCATTTTAACTTAATTTTTGTCTTTATTTCATTGTTCAAATGCGCGCCCTGAGGTGTTTCGTTTTTCTTTATCTTAAATTCTTTTTAGAGTCTCAAATATTCCTCGCTGACGTTGGTTGGAGGAAGTTAGAGGTATTTCAACTTTATTTTAATTAAATTTTAGCTTCTCTCACGCGCATACCTACTTTAACTCTCATTTTTTAATATTGGTAGATATTTTTTTCATTAAGTTTTTTACATTAATATTTTTATATTCTCTATGACGCTGAGTAAATTTTTTTTTTAATTCATTTCCGAATCCATACAAATAAAAAAATGAGCTAAAATTCAAAATAAATTATAATAATATACAATTTAAAACGATGAAACCCAATTATTTTGTCTTATTCTATTCTGGAAAAAATGTAGATGACGGAGCATTTCTTTATTTAAAATTATAATCTGTCTTACACGTCGTATAGTTTCTGTCAAATTTCATGAGCCTTTTCGCCGTGGTTTTCACACTATAATAATACCAACTAATAATAATAAGCAAAAAGACAAAAAATTTGCGCTCTGCACACCGATATCTTTATCATTTACCGATAACAACTACATCATCACATTCAATTTCACAATTAAATCACAACATGACTTATTCACTCATTTGAACAAATCACGATGTGATTCGATGTGGCACATATTATACAGCACTAAGTCCCATCAGTCCAGACACAAAACACGTGGACGTCATACAAACCGATCTTTGTTCATTGGTACCATAAGGAAAATTATTCGATGAGTAACAAGTAATAACGAGAAGTATTGCAGTCAACAATATGAATTAATTCAATGCAACAATGCTTTGTTTCGATATAATATCACTTGTATCATTAATTAAAAAGCGGATAAAGAAAAGGACGAGTAACTCGTATATTTAATTTCATTTTTTATATTCAGTTATGTTTTTAGTTTTGTATATAGATGTGTTTTATCATTTTGGAAATATCTACCAATCAACCAGGATTTTTTTTTGTTTAAACTTCTTTCTTTCCGATATTTGAGAATTTCGTTGACACGTTCATGCTAGTATTTCTCGTTCATCCAGTTATATTTTGTATCTCATTTCTACTCTCTGTTTATTCTACATTTTCCTTTTTCTGAATCTATATCTTAAATGTATACAGTACGTACACAATAAAAGCTAAATCAATGGAGAAATTTTCTTGAACGTGAATTGCAAAATCTGCACAAAACATGTTGAACTTCACTACAAAAATAATAATTAACAATACAAAGCATAAAAAAAACTTGTGTACAGACACAGACACAATATAAAACAAATACAAACAGAGCTGGATTACCACCACGCATATTTGTTATTTATGTACTACTGATTCAGTATATAATAATCATTTTTAAGTCTCTACATATTTGATTTTTTTATCAATAAAATTTACAATATTTTCCGGAATTAAATCTTATATGTTTACCTTAGATAATTTGTATTTTGGTGTAAGTATAAAAACAATTTACTTAGTCAGATATTAAAAAAATAAAGATTGTAGTGTATTGATGTCGTGGATAATTTGTCATTTGAGAAAACTACTAAACTAATGAACATTTTTATGAAACCCAAGTGTGTTGACTACGTACATTTTTTTTCTTTAAGGGGGGGACTGCTACCAACGTACCTATTTTTCAATTTGGTATACCATCATTATTTCTTATCAAATCGTTTTGAAAAAAATAATTTAGATATTTTGGGTATTTATAAAGAAAAATGTATCTTTATTTTTTGATAATGTTCTGTATAAACTCTTGTAGAAAAATAATGGCATACCCCGATTTTCAACGTTTTTCTTATATTTTTAATAAAATATAAGGCCTAGTTCAACATATTTTTTTTTAAATTAAAGAAGACAAAAATATCTAGAAAAATACGATGTAACGTTGCATTAATGCTTCAGGTTTAGAAAATAAAACTAAAAAACATTTATTTTGCATTCAGCGCCATTGCGAAATATAAGTTTTTTTGGTTTATTAACTTAACCTGATGCATTAATGCAACGTTACATCGTATTTTTCCAGATATTTTAATCTTCTTTAATTTATAGAAAAAATATAATGCTCTATACCTAATAGTTTTTTAGAAATTTAAGATAAATGTCAAAAATTGGGGTATGATTATTATTTTCCGACAATAACATATACCTACAGAACATAATTAAAAAATTAAGGTATATTTTTATTTATTAATATCCAAACTAACTAGGTTATTTTTTTCAAAATGATTCGTTTTGTAGTAATGACGCAAATTCAAATTGAAAAAATAGGTACGTTGGCAGCAGTCCCCCCCTTAATCATTGATTTAACGTCTCAGACTTTACTAAAATAACCCCATTTTTCTATTTTTGATAGCTGACTTTACTATATTTAAAATATTAGAAATAACATTACTGGGTAATAATGGAATGTTTCTATTGTAGTCAAACTTCTTGTCAGTCATTGTATTGGATCTGGTTTCAATCAAGTTGAATTATATTGTATGTATTATTTTAGTGAATGTGAGAAGAAGGCCAAATATCGATGAACTCATTGCTGTCTGAGGAAATTTCTGAAGGAATTTCATTTTATATTTATTTAAACGCATATTGCACTGAATCTACCGCAAAATAAATATTGATAGGCAGTAGAAATTGCTGATAAGCGAGTCTTAAGAAAATAAAAACAATTAGGTATATACTTAGCAAAAAAAAAAATAAACCCACGCAGTAAAACAATCAAATCAAAATAAAAAAAAAATAGAAGTAAGCAAACATAGGAAAAATATATGTATATTTGGACTCAAAATAAACAAAAACATTAAATAAAAATGTATTATAAAGGCATGAAATAGCAATAGAAGCAGTGTATTGTAAATTACAAGTGAAAATATACAAATCCATTTAACAATTGAAAATAACATAAGTTGTTTCTCTCATAAAAAATGTGTACATATATATCGTCCGTTAATATTTATGTTGATGTATTTATTGACTATATGCTCAGATTGAAAGTTGTTATCCAATTTTAATTTAAAAAAATATCAATCACACAGCTAAATTAATTACTGGCCTTGTTAAGAAAATAGTTATCATTTTTTTACTTTTTTTTGGCAGACTTTTCGAAACGATGACCAAACATTGATATTTGTTGAGATATAATAAAAATACATTCCTTTGTAAGAAAAATTGAGTAATTTGGCATTTTCCAAACTTACAACACCAAGACTTCTGGTCCAACGTGGCCTTGATGATGATCGATGAATCTAAATCGAAACGTCACCAAAAAAACTTACAACATGGGCTATGAAAAACAAAACAAAATCTATGATATCTCATTTACAATAATCAGTTATTTCATTGAAACGCGTCCCTGTTAAAATTAATTATACAAATGATTAATTTATGTCTGCAAAGCAACTAACCGTAGCTAATGTCACATCTCATTGTAGTCTGAGATTACTGACCATTGTCGAATATTATTATAAAACATTTGAGTTGTGGCATGATCGTATCCAGGGGTCCATCGGCTTTGGCTGTCGCAATTGTGTCACTAGCGCAGTTGTATCGAATATTTGCCATCACCAGTATCGATGTAGGTAACCGATTCACTCTATTTATAGGAACGACTGATTTATCGCCAACACAGAGTCGACAGAATACCTGAAGCAAACTATTCAAACCAATTATTTTTTTACTATCGACCAAACTCCATCTAACGAGAAGTTACGTTAACAATAAAAGAATAATACTGTCGATACAATTGTGCTACTGGAACATAGATGTCACTACTTAATACTGTCGATACAATTGTGCTACTGGAACATAGATGTCACTACTTAATACTGTCGATACAATTGTGCTACTGGAACATAGATGTCACTACTTAAAAACCCCAGAAATATAATTTCAACTTTCACTCGCTTACTTTCTTGAGCCAATTTATTTTTTTATCGACATAAATTTGTGTTATAGTAGCTAAATTTAAAAAAATAATTACTCTTTCTTATTTATCATATCTTTCTTTAATATTTTTTGTCTCTTTTTCCCGTTGATTGTAATCTTTTTTCCTTGTATTCCAAATTGTATTCCAAAGCGTTGTCACCTCATGTACATATAAATACTTTGATTGTTTACAAATCAATTTCTCAATAGATTGATGGCGTAGCAAAAAGTTTTTTGTCACTTTATAAATGGCGATGGTGTTTGAGCTAATTTTCAAACGAACAGATTTTCATGATTCAAATATAAATAGCTTTTTTATTTCAAAAATTGGATTGAATAAAAAACTCAATAAGAAGGCATAACTGGTGAACGTTGCGCAAACGCATAAAGTTATCACGTAAACCAGCCGATTTAAAGTCGTATGCTCTGTAGGCGCCTTTGAGTTCCCGGTTCTCCTATAGTATTCCCACTTCGTCTCTATTGAGATGTTAAAAATTTGTCATAAAAATAAATATTGTCATAAGTATTCCTTTTTACAGTTATTTTATTTATATAAAATGATTTAACTATTTAAAAATATAAATTCATTTTCTATTCAGAGAAGCAATAATTATGTGAGAAATATTTTAGTAAATTGTAATGACAGTGTTGGAATTTAATCTGAAACGCAACACAGAAATCGAACGACATTTTACTAAGGCACAACGGTCCCATATCTATATGAAAGATTATCGTTGTTTCACTAATATAAAAAGCACTTCAGATACGTCAAATTAATATGTTTAATTAATTTAATTCAAATTAAAGTTTCTAAAAATATGAATTCCCGGGCAACAGCTATACAGGTGCAAAAGATTTGGACTGTCCTGCTGTACCTATATGAAATTGGCAGGGAAAAGAAACATTCCTGTTTTGCAAGTATGGAGGAAATTATTATGTAATATTTATGTCTCGTAATATTGCTTTTCATCGCATGTTTTTTTAACATCCTACAAACGACTTCTGGACTTCAAGCGATAAAACCACTTCATTGAGAAATGCGTTTGCCAACAAGTAATCATGGAACACATATACCTACAGGGTGTCCCATAAGTCAACGTATTCCTTTTAAGGGCTGTTATACCAACTCATGACTCGCCAGAATATGCAAATATGACCTTTGTGAAAGTGCCTTAGTTTTCGAAATATTGCCACTTTTACAAAGTGCCCGAAAATCTCTGCCTTGGATTGGTTTTTCGAGTGCCATATCTACAAATTTCAATATTTTGGAATTCTAATTTATGTTTTATAAACTTGAATAACTCAGCTATTGATTACAATCCAAAATAATAATAAAACTTTTTTTTTTGGCGAAATAAAAATAATTATGTCCCGGGTTATGAATTTAAAAAAAAATATTACCCAATTTTGATTGTTCACACTGAAAAAAAAATGTATGACGCCAACCTGGCAAATTTTTGCAAAAGTTGGCGCAATTATTGTTATTTCCAAAATAGTACAACAATTACTATTTTTTACAGTAAAAAAAATAGATATTGCTATTTTACTGCAAAATGAGCTGATTGTGAAATTATTTCATTTATTTCCGGCGTAAACATTTGCTTTTGTTTATTAAAGTGACAAGGATTTATTTTAACTAAATAAAACATTTAAATAATCTAAAGGCATGTGTTCACACTGAAATTTTTCTTCTTCTTTAGTAAATAAGTGAACTCAAATAATAAAATCAAGACAATAAGAACTAGAATTAAAAATCTAAATCAAAAACTATATTAAAAAATCATACAAATCTATAGAATTACAAATCTTAAAAATAAAATAACTAGAGAAAAAACTGGAAAAGCATAAAATTATGTAGAATTTTAATTAAAGTCGTACAAACCACAAGCCAACTGCAAATGGAAAAAATTAACTAGCATAATGTAACCTTATAATTATTAAAAAAAAAAAAAAAAATTACTACAGCGAAAAAACTGACAAAACAAAAGAATATACATGATTTAAACCACAAAAAAACACAAATGAAAATAAATTCAATGTTCAAATTGCATGCCACCAGTTTCAATACACATTCGGCATTTTTTAAACTAGTTTCATGTAACACATGAGATCCAACTGTCGATAGCGATAGTATGTATAGTTGAAGAATAAGTACCAAACTATAATCTCATAAATACAAATTGTTTAATATTTTAAGATATTTGATTTTCTATACAACACATGTACCTACATATGTATGTATGTCAAGATAGGATAGTATGGAGGTCAGTCCTTTGATCCTACCCAGAATATGAAAACAGAATGATGGTATGTATGTATTGTCATGTTATTTTATTTAATAGCATGACTTACCTCCTCTCAGAGGAAAATTGAAAAAAGGACAATCCATTTTGTAATAAAATGATAAAATTATCGAGTTAAAATTATGCTAATAGGCAGAATTTTTTTGTCTGCGGGCAACCCCGTTAGACAATCACCGAGCGGAAACACCGGCATGGCGTCCATTTTGCCAATTTTTACTAACGCGAGGTGACGTGGTAAAAGAAAAAAATGGATGTCACTTAAATGGGCAAAGAAAGCGCTGTAGCGCTAATAATTGTATAAGAAAACCATAAAAAAGGACTAGTGGGAAAATGGGTAAGTCTCCATGCCTATTATTTGCACATAATTAGTTTGACGTCCGCCGACACACAATAATTTAATGACATATTACAGGGTTAACGTGTCCCCAAAAATTCCTTCCCACTAGTTTATATATATTTAGTATATAATACGATAAAATGTATTATGCAGACTAAAGTTAACCAATATCATTTCTCCGACAATCAATAATTTTGAAGACAAGTGGTTTTTAGAAGCAGCGAAATAATGTACGAAATTGAATCAAGATGGCGATGAGCCGTTTAACATCAAAATACAGACATTTTCTGTGAACTACGATGGCGGATAATCTAATCTTGTTTAACTTCATGCAGTTTTGATAATATAACATTCGAATTTAGTGTCTTTAAATATGAACTGTTTTTATAATTTTGTAAAACGTAGATTAGCGTCAACCATTTTTCTTGCCGTATTGTAATTTTGTATGTAATAATACGAGTATGTAAATTTGGCCAAATAATTTATATGATAACTTTTGATTATTAATAATGCTTTGTTGGGTCAGAATTGTATTAAGCTAGATTTTTCTTAAAGGGGTAAATTTGGGTCTTTTAAAATGTAATAGAATAAAAAAATGTATACGAGGTTGTAGTAATATAATTGTGTAAAATGGATAATTTTTATCTCAAAACAAAATTAACAGATTAATAAAAATAAAATAGAAATTGTTGTTATAATTCATGGTTTGCATTTATCTCTCCTCCTTTTGCCCTTCTGATGATCTGACAGGAAATAATCGAATATTTATAATAATAAATTACATTTATTTTGATATGATGGGAGTCTTTTCAATAGACTTCCCTTCACAGATTTCTTTGAATAAGAGTAAAATTCCCTTAGGGCAGGTGGCGACCCCGAGATTTCAATGTTTGGTAGTTTCTTGTGCAAACGGCTGGCTGGCCGGTGGTGCGGGTTCGAGTCCGGGTGGGGCGAGGCCCTAGGCCTCTTCCACCATGGCTTTAACCCTCACAGTATGTTTGGAGATTAGTATCAAACAATTAAGTCTTCTAAGATATTGTGTGTAGGCGATTGCCATACAAATTGTATGAAGCAATGTCGTCACTAAATTCAATTTTTATAAAAATCATTAAAAAAAAATTGAGATGTGCTAATACAATGTTAATATTTTTTATAGACTAGTTGCATGTAACACATGAGATCCAACTGTCGATAGCGATAGTATGTGTAGTTGAAGAATAAGAATCAAACTATAAACCCATAAATCCAAATTATTGAAAATTTTAACACATGTTGGTATGTATGACAAGATAGCACAGTATGGAGGTCAGTCCTGTTTTCCTACCCGGAATATGAAAACAGCATGATGGTTCTGTATGTATCTTTGGAGATTAAGTACCTATCAAACTATTAAGTCTTCTTACATATTGTGTATAGGCGACTGACATACAAATTGTATGAAGCAATGTCGTCACTAAATTCAATTTTTACAAAAATTGTTAAAAAAAGTTTGAGATGTGCTAATACAATGAAAATATTTTTATAGAAAATTAAATTATCTAGTTAGGGTGTTTCGGCTTTTTTCGATATTTTTGAAAAATTTGCAAATATAGGCAGTTAAACTCATAAATTTATCATAAAAAAAATTTTTTTCTTAATAAAAAATGTTTGAGAAACTCTTTTTTGAAAAAACTAATTTGAGATTTGTATTTGTCTATATTTGTACCAATTTTCAGCGTTCTAGCTTTTATTTTGGCTCAGTAAATTGAGCGGATCAAAGTAGGATTGGACTGGGAAAGAAATTTCAGCAAGATTGGAGTTGAAAAATGGTTTTATAATTTGAATGAATTAAAGCATCATGAAGAGTTTAGTGTTGGCCACAACCCCCATGTTCTTGTATATTGTTATTAAGTGTGAAAAGAGTATTTAAAGATTCCGCTTGTCCCATCCGCTTGGATCGATGAATGAATTCCATGTACATACTTTTTTTATTAATTCGTTTATGAGATGAATATATAAACAAACGAAAAGTTGATATTTATTAAATAAATAATTAAAAATCATACACCTATATTACATAATAATTACCTTACTTTAAAAATATTACACTCTAAAATATTAGTATGAGTATTTAATTTTAACTGTAGAAACAGAAACGAAAAAAATGACAATACAAGGTGTCATTTACATTGATCACAATCGATTCCAAATCACCCACAACAAATCATACTTAAACATCATCACGCTGTTTTATTCGGGTTCGGCAGAAAGGACTATTTAAATATGTAAGTGTGCCTATGATGATGCAAAAAAGAAATGTTGGATCAGTAGGTTTGTTCACATAATAAACAGTGATCGATCATTTGATCCGAACGCTTCGCGACCCTTATATACTTACTTCCGATGGCCATACAACTCTGGTAGAGCTTTAGCCTCCTGAACAATAGCTTTCCAAGCCTTCCTGTCAGCTGCAGTGGACTCCCAGTCATCACAAGCATTCAGCACGTTCAGATCTCTGGTAACATTGTCCATCAATCTCTGCCTTGGTCTTCCCAGGGGTCTCTTGCCCACCGGGTTATTTTGCAAGATACGTTTTGTGGCTCTTTCTTCCCCTGATCTGATAACATGTCCAATCCAAGCTAATCTTCTGGACCTGATTTCGCTGGTGATTAAAGATTGTCCTGTCAATGCACGAATTTCACGAACGTCTCCAGGTACCTGCCGCAATTCCTGGTCTTGGGCCTAATATTTTACGCAATATTCTGTTTTCAAACGTTAGCAGTCTTTGTTGGTCCTTGAGTGTCATGCACCAGGACTCGGCACCATACAGGATTACTGGTTTTTATAAATAAATATATTTGTTTCTTATCATATTATAATATATTATGTGACAATGATTAATATGAACACATATATAATTCCACAATTTATTTTATTTTTCTCCCGACGACCGTTTCGGCTTATAAGGCCATAATCAACTGGTATAACATAAATAAAATAAATTGTGGAATTATATATGTGTTCATATTAATCATTGTCATAATGGTATTCTACAAATTAGAAGCCGTCACAATCGAAAGATTGAAAAGTGCGTATAATATATTATGTAATTTTATCACACTGCATTCATCTCATATCTTACATTTTTCCTTCCCGTTTAATCCAAATTCATATAATTTTTGCCTTATCTTATTTTCATATAAATTTTTTTGTACTTTTAGAATAACGTTGAACACTCGCCATCTAAATATTTATTATTTCAATTGACCTTCATGCAAGAATATTACTTGAAAATAATTACCAATATTTGCGCCTGAATTCTGAAATTTGGATAGCTCAAATTACAAATAATAATTTGTTTGTTGTTATCCAATTTTATCATTTTTATGAGGTACTTAGAAACAGCACCAAATGAAAAACGCAAGTATATTAAAATAAAAATATTCCTCCCTTGGGCCATTATAAATCGAAAATTATGTAATTAAAATTTCTTACAAAGTATCAGGCTTGTATGCCGTGTCCTATACATATAATAAGAAGTACTAAGGTTTGTTCATCTGTCTTTTAATTCTTCAACACTTTTCTTTGGTACACCTGGCCAGCATAATTAAATATTAATTTAACACGCACCCAATAACAAGTTGCCACATTCTGGAGACTAACGATATTAATCGTCTCACAGATCCAGACTGAAAACACAATTAAAAACTATGTCTCCACCGGGAATCGAACCCGGGACCTTTGGCTCAGCAGTCAGATATCTAACCAACTGAGCCACGAAGGCCGACAAATAATGAAGTGCTTTATGTGGTTAACCGTCTGTTGTTTATTTATTAATCTTTTTGTACATAATATAAACAAAAAAAATCCACACTGGCAGGCCTATTGCCATTAGGCAATTTCTTCCGATCAACCAGATTACAAAGTAAGACAAAATTGTACATGTAGGGGAAGGGTGCCCAAAATGACATAGGAGGGCAATATGACAAATAGTCATATCTCAAAAACGAAGCAAAAGACAGGTTTGATCCTGTGCAGGAACAAACATCCGCTCGTTTCATGATCACTCACCAACATTCGGTTAGTCTGTGGTAACTACCGGAGGAGCACGAGCTGTAAATAACATTTTAACGCAAGTAAAATTTATTTTTGTTGGGACATTATAGTTAATTATTTTTTTTATTTAAGTATATTATTAAAATGTGATTGCAGTGTCTTGTTATGTAGCTAATTATCTATGAATTCCAATATAATTTTGTTAATTTTATAAAAGTGGAATGTGATATTTTTTTATGTTATTAAAAAACTTGGATAGCGGTGTAAAATGACATACGTAACGGTAGGGCAAAATGACATGGAATGTCAGCACTGTCAACCGTTCACTGACTACAGAAAATATTTGCAACATCAGGGAGAAAGCAGATTGGGACTGTATCAAGTGCCAAAAAGGATCACACACAACGTTCTTTGTTACATGGGAACAAATGAAAATTATGTTCCACCTTGTCTCATTTTTGCTCGAGAAAATATAAAAAATGAACTTTTGGACCATAAAAGTCTATTGAGTTTTAAAGTTTTAAACCTCAATAGATTGATTAAACATGGTGGAATAGGCGAATACCCACGGGATTTATTTACTATCAATTATTTTTCACTCTTTATTTGTGTATGAAAACATTAAAAAAAAAAACTTAGAAAAATACACCGTATGTCATTTTGTACACCCGGTGGGGCAAAATGGTTTTTATCAGTATGTTTTGTATATATTTTTTTTAATACAAAATTTCATATTTTTGACAATTTTAAACTGATATACGTTTACCTAGATAGTGTTACAAGTAAGTAATAAAGTTTTTTTCTATAAATTACAAGCCGTTTTTTTTATATTTATTTTTAAGAAAATCTATGTCATTTTGGGCAACCTTCCCCTACATGAACAAATCGATGAAAAAATATACATTACGCTAAGATAAATATTAAAAAAAAAAAAACAAAAACATCATATCAAATTGAAGGATTGGAAAAGAACAAGGAGAGGGAAACGGGATCAGGTGTTTAGGGATAAATATTCCTTCTTAAGTTCTTTCTTGAAAATACAAAGTGAGTACTATGTCCTATGTACGGCGTATTCATTCTACTTTATCGATTATAGACGCACTCATTCGATTATTTTCAAATTTTGTAATTAGTATATCTAATACTCGCTTAAACCTAAAGACCTTATAATTACTTTAGTATATAAGGTCTTTGCTTAAACCCCATTAGATTTTATAGGATATCTGATCATTACTTCTCATTTTTTTAACTGTCAAACATTTTTCAAAGTGACCCCGATCTCAGGAAATTTGATTTTTTTTTCCAAATAGAAAAAGGCACATCACTTTCACAAAATGGCATTGAAGATTTATCAAGTTTTCATAATAAAATATTTAAATAAAAAATAATTTAATGAACTTATTTCATGAAAATACTGATTTTACCATACAAAATATTAATACTATGTGGAGTGACTTGGTAGTGAGGAGTGAGGAGTATAGCGTTGGTCACAATCCAGTGTTTTTGTCTTGAATCCAGAAGGATGTCACGTATATACGGTGTTCTGTCATACATTTGGTTACTATATCTATACGCGAACGAAAATTATATCATTATCCGGTATTGAAGAAAATATAAGTACTATCACAATTCATTTCTACTATTCGACTTTATATTATTTCATTTCACAGTAATCGGTGGGACACCATCACTGTCTGATATTAGGCCTAATAACATATCACTATTGACATCTCAACCGGATATATAGTATCTATCCTACATTCAGTGGTACATACATTACAGTAACCGGACGGATGTCATTGAAACAGAAAACTGAAAAACCGGATATCCGCTGAATCTTGAACTTAGTGAAAAATGTGACCTCGATATGCGGTCGTAGCGGTGAACTGAGTCAAGAAACGCAAACTATGTTTTGGAATACCCAACTAGCAAACAAGTCGTATAAATTAGAGTTATATGACTTCTAGTCGTATAAGAGTTTTATAGTGGTTATTAACTAACTGTGTTAGTCGTATAGACGTTGTACATCTGACGGTTAAGTCGTCTAACTAAATAGTCTAATTGCAACGTCCAATATACGTTTTTGCAACGTAATTATACAACGATCACATAATGGTCTTAATCAAAACGTTAACTTAACAAAGCTTTAAGTCGTAAAAACGTTTCAGTCGTATAAAGGTTTTTAACTACTTTTGTAACTTTTTGGTCGTGTAAAAGTTTTCTCTGTACTCTTTATACAACTTTTTGGTAATTCTTTAACCTTTATAAAACATTTAATCAACTATTTTTGTTGTCATGTAAACCTTTATTCAACCATTATGCGACCAATAGGTCATATAAATTGCGCCAATTTCGCCTTTTATAACCGTTTACCTTACCAGACCAAAAGTTGTATGCAAAACGTTTACTCAACTTTTATACGACTTCATTTTGCTAGTTGGGTAATGGCTGTCAATGATTTGTGGCATACATAACCACCCCACAAACAATGTTGTTTTAAACTACCCTCATTTAATATTGACTGTGGTAAACTGTACTATTAGGGGGGCTTTAAGATATACTATTAATAAGTAAATAATGCACGCGTATTAATTATCACAATTTACACTTTATTTACAGTTATGTACAAATGAGAGATTTAACCTGAACACAGTGAGATATGTACACCAAGTAGCTATCTAGAAAGCAGCCACAAGTACCTGCTCAGTACTTCATTATATACCTCCACGATACGACTCCGGAAACGCCCGAATACAACATCGGTCGTACATGACAAACCAATTGCGGCAAAACAGGAGTATTGCCTAAACCTGATATACAAGATATTTCTATTTATATTCTAAGTATTTTTTGCTGTATTTCATATTTTATTCTATGTTTTTTTTATATATATAACCTGCAGGAGCGAGCCTAGAACCTTTGAACTAGGCAAACCCTTAAAGAAAATTTCCGAGGCCATTTGCGAGGCAGTGGTTTTGGAGAGCCTGATCTATTACAGGATCCAACTCCACTGTCATCGTTCACCAGTAGCTCAGTGATAGAAAAGCAAAAGTCTCTGCTGTCATAACTAGTGTTTACAATGACTCTCAGGGGTTCTATCTCGTCATAAACTTGAATGAGACCAAATAAGAAATAAAATAATTTTATAAAAAAAATATTATATTAATAATTAAGATCAAATTTAAAGAAATAGATTTGTTGCAAGGATTCTTGAGACAAAGACAAAGTTTTTAAGAACAGATTAACATTTATTTTGATATTAAATATTATACAAATTTACTAGTTTCAACCACATGAATGAATCTATTACAATTTAAATAAAGTATATGAAGAATAACTAAAACATTAAGGATGTTAACTCTTAAAGAATATAAGTAAAATTAAGAATTTAAATTACTTGAAAATACAAAACATCAAAAGATTTAAGTCGTCAAAAGAGAATTCTCTTTATATTGGAATGTCGAAAATTTAATGTTTTTTAGCATTGTTGTTCATTCTAGCGGCCATAAAAAATATTTTAAAATGACATGCCAAAGTAATATTTACATTTGTGGTCCTGTAAAGTATCGTCACAAACACAAGTTTTTTTAAACTTTATTGGGACAGTATTTATTTGAGAAATACTGTAATAATTTTGATTTTTGTATTATTTATCTAGGTATGTTTATATTATGTATACCTAGTAAAAAAATAGTATCTACAAACGGTTCAATTTTTAATTTTGTAGTATGGTTGCTATAAACAAATAAACAACTATTACATAGTTCTTGAATTTTTTAACATAATATTCATAGGCAAGCCATGATTTTCGGCTTGTATAAGCAATTCCGCTACCGATAACCTGTTATATATTATATTTTTTTATAAACCTGCTTCGTTTTTTTTCCTATACTTTAAGACTAATTTTTGTAATTGATTTTAACGCAGATATTTAGTTTTTTTCTTGTTAAAGTTTTTGTAAATGCTCAGGTGAGCATTGTAACTATAGGTAAATTAGTACTTAAATAAATAAGTTAAATATTTATTAGTTACTTTAATAAATATTGGTTTAATATAAAATATCTTCATACTTTGCCAACTAGTTGTTATAAAAATACTCAACGTGGTTAGAAACTAAGATATTTTATTTTATTTAATTATATATATAATTTATACTTACAGAATAATTAATGTTTTCAAAATTAAGTTTTACTAAATTTAGTGAAATTTTATTATAATTATGTAATTAGCATTTGAATTTCTTTTTTATTTTTTAATTATTGAACTCTGTAACCAGTTTTAAATTTCGTTTCATCATACATATATTATATCCTTTCAGTTATGCAGTTTAGACTTTTCTGAACAAAATGGCATTATTAGTTGTTAAATTGTGCCTTGATTCAGTTCACTACTAACGATAGAATATTATAAACATATACATATTATATTTGTCTATAGAGAGGAGAGTACTGCTATCTATGATTAATGATTATTTCACCTTTTGCATGTGATTTCTTTCATCCATTGGACCGTTCAATTCAGAGTGACAGTTTCTTGGCATCATTTCTTTTATAAAAACATATCCCTTTGATATACATATTTTTACGGTATCTTATCTAATATAGAAAAATTGAAATCGATTTTTCAAAAGACCTATGTACCCAACTACCAAAGGCTTCCAAACTTTCGACCCAAAATATAAACGAAAACTTATACAGAACTATATTTTCGTAAACAAGTGGATGTTCATGATTATGGGATTTTTTCAATGTTTGAAACTGTCACTTCATGATAGAACTCCATTATTAACTAAAATTATGAAAACAATTATATTTAATTTTATGTTCTACTTAAATTTTTCGCAAACGCGACTCCCATTCACCGGTATCGCTCTATCCTGAGCATCGTCAGAATGGTGAACAATAATGATGAAGACCATCTTTTGTCTTTGACTTTGTACTGAATTGTCTTTATTATGTATATTAATCTGTGGAACAATGTAATTGGCTTACTTTCCTGATTATTATTTTTTTTATTAATGTAAAGTATGTAACAGCTGTTTTGTTTCCCAAAATAAAATAAATAAATATATGAGTCACAAAGAGGATAACAATAAAAGATAAGGGGGGCAATTCTAAGATTTTTTTTATTATTTAAAGGTATTTAATTTTTCTTAGAATTGCCCTCTTCCTTATCTATTATTGTTATCCTCTTTGTGACTCATATATTTATTTATTTTATTTTGGGAAACAAAACAGCTGTTACATACTTTACATTAATAAAAAAAATAATAATCAGGAAAGTAAGCCAATCTATATATAGATGGTCTTCATCATTATTGTTCACCATTCTGACGATGCTCAGCATAGAGCGATACCGGTGAATGGGAGTCGCGTTTGCGAAAAATTTAAGGAGAACGTAAAATTAAATATAATTTTTTTCATAATTTTAGTTGAGTATGGGATTTATTTTTTTTAATAAAAATATAAACAAAAACACAGTTTTCATTGATGGTTTGTCATTTTTTGTATACTTCAGTAACATAAAATATTAAACACTTCCTTGCACCCTGCGTAAGTGACGAGTTTATTACCTTATGGTATTTTATTCCAACTAACCAACGTTTCCAGCCCGGAGAAGCAGTATTAGCGTGAGAAATAAATTTAAGTAAATTTCTCCTCTGCTGGGGATCGAACCCAGGATGTCCTCGCAGAAACCGAACGGCTTTTCCAACTGTCACAGCGGTCGGCATGTTCATCATCATCATCATTGGCTCCACAGCCCGAGATGGGCCTTGGCCTCATGTTGGAATATTCAAATCAAGTAAATAAAGTAAAATTTTTGACGACTTTGTGTCTCAAGTTCAAGTTTTAATGGATGTCTAAGTAAATGCAATTGCATGACCAAGGTCAGGGTGCAAAGAATGATTATACATAACACCTTCGTGGTTCAGTTGGTTAGGTATCTGACTGTTGATCCAAAGGTCCCGGGTCCGATTCCCGGTAGAGACACAGTTTTTAATTGTGCTTTTAGTCTGGATCTGTGAGACGATTAATATCCCAAGTCTCCAGAATGTGGGAACTTCTTATTGGGTGCGTGTTGAATTAATATTTGACATAGTAACTGTTAATATATAAAATAACGCAAAAAGTTATATCTTAAATACAATTATAAAAAATGAATATGTCTTTGTAACAAGAACATAATATACCTACCTACATCACCATACATTCCATAAAATAAGCAAAAATATTTGTACTATAGGTAAACAAAATCGGCCGAGGTCTGATTCGAACTCGCGACCTCTGGATTACTGATGCTAGCCGCGCTGACCAATTTGAAATAGCATATTATCGGTAAATCTAGGATTTTCGAATTATAGCTAAACGATTTTGGAATAATGCCAGGTAATAAAATGGTTATTTATATTATTTATATAATTTGCGTATATTACCCACATGTGTTTAAATAACATGCTCTTTTCGATATCCTCACCAGTGTAAAGAGGTTTACAACGTCCATTAGTAACTGTGTACCGCAGTGATAATGATATTTTTAATAACGTTGATTTAGATCGAATATTAGTATAGTTGCATATAAGCAAATATTGGATGTTTTTCCTTATCGGAAGTTAATGATATTTTATGATGATTTTATTTAAAATCTCAATTGAGACGAAGTACAGGGTATATGACCTGTCATAGGCTGGTTTACATGATAACTTTAGGTGACAGGAAAGTTATTCGAAAAACAATTATTCGAATGCTCAATTTTACGAAAATCAATTTTACGAATGGCAATTATTCGAATCACATTTTTTCGAAAAACAATTTTCCGAACACACAATTATCAGAATTTACAAGTGTTCGAATTTTTATGACGTCATGTTGGTAGTATTGTGAGAGGAATAAACCATAGATTTTTATTATAATATACTAGACGTCGTAGTTAGCAAATTTTGTATGAATCGAAAACAAATGACTCTCTTTTTGCACGGAGTACTACATCTACATATTATATTAGGTATGTATAATAAAAATCTATGGAATAAACAACATGGCGACGCACCGCGCTGTCAGATATCCTAGGATGTACACCTATTTTTTAAACCTAAACCTACAAAAATTTGGTAAAAATAGGTTGGTTAGGTTTGTTTGTAGTTATAATTGCGACTGGCGTGAGCCAGTTGCATTATATATTTAAACATATACTATACTATAATATTAAAATAAATTATATATTTAAAAAAGTAACTATAATATTAAAATAATATAACTAATTTGGTGTGAATACTAAATAAACATAAACTGGTGTACAAACTAGGCTATCCCGCGCTGTCAAACATCAGTTATTAAAAATGTGCAAACATACGTACCCAACAATAATACAACAAGTAATAATAGTCTTCATCGAATATATTTTACTGGCAACAAATATGTCAAAGGAGGCAACATAATGACACAAAAATATATTAAATTCGGTTAATTGGTTTTCCAACAAATGTTAGTTCGAATAATTTGCTTTCGGACAATTGTCATTCTGATAACTGATTTTCGAAAAATTGTTATTCGTACAATTGCGCATTCGAACAATTGTGTTTCGAAGAATTTTCATGTAATCGAACTGGCATAGGCTGGTTTACGTGATAACTTTATGCCCCAATTCACCAATTATGCCTACATATTGAGTTCCCTATACATCCAATTTTTAAGTTCTTTATATTTTAATCATGATAATCTGTTGGTTTGGAAATTTGCTGATACACCATCGCCATCTATGAAGTGGAGAAAAAACTTTTTGTAACGCCATCTATTAAGAAATTGATTTGTAAACAATGAAAGCAACAGTCCTTATATGTACATGCGGTTACAACGCTTTGGAATACAAAGAAAAAAGAACACAACTAAGGGGAAAAACAGAGAAAAATTATTAAAGAAAAATGTATAAAAAGAGTACTTATTTTTTTTTAATTTAGCTTCTAAAAAACGAATTGGATTGGATGCCTTAATGAAATACATTGGCTCAAGAAAATAAGCGAGTAAAATATGAAAATATATTTCTGGAGCTTTCAAATCGTGATATCAAGCGAATATTTTTTTATTTAAAATTAATAAAATATAATGATATCAAAACATTTTGAGAAGTTGAAAACCGAAATCCAAGAACAAAACATTGTGCAAAAGGTGCTTGAAATAGAAGCTGAAAAATAATCGTTCTTTTCTAGGTCACAATTTTAAGAATTTTGTTATTCATAAATTTTCAAGGTTTTTTTTTCTTAATTTCATTTTATCAGGTTTTATTTTTTTTTTGTGCGTGTAATGAACATGTTTTTTTAGATTATAATTCACACACGAGCATTTACTATTAGAAAACATTTGAAAAGGAGATTACATGAAAATTCTTCGAAACACAGTTCGAATGCGCAATTGTACGAATAACAATTTTTCGAAAATCAGTTATCAGAATGACAATTGTCCGAAAGCAAATTATTCGAACTAACATTTGTTGGAAAACCAATTAACCGAATTTAATATATTTTTGTATCATTATGTTGCCTCCTTTGACATATTTGTTGCCAGTAGAATATATTCGATGAAGACTATTATTACTTGTATTATTGTTGGGTAGGTATGTATGTTTGCAAATTTTTAATGACTGATGTTTGACAGCGCGGGATAGCCTAGTTTGTACACCAGTTTATGTTTATCTAGTATTCACACCAATTTAGTTATTTTATTTTAATATTATAGTATAGTATATGTTTAAATATATAATGCAACTGGCTCACGCCAGTCGCAATTATAACTACAAACAAACCTAACCAACCTATTTTTACCAAAGTTTTGTAGGTTTAGGTTTAAAAAATAGGTGTACATCCTAGGATATCTGACAGCGCGGTGCGTAGCCATGTTGTTTATTCCATAGATTTTTATTAAACATAATATACTATGTACATGTAGTACTCCGTGCAAAAAGTGAGTCATTTGTTTTCGATTCATACAAAATTTGATAACTACGACATCTAGTATATTATAATAAAAATCTATGATTTATTCCTCTCACAATACTACCAACATGACGTCATAAAAATTCGAACAATTGTAAATTCTGATAATTGTGTGTTCGAAAAATTGTTTTTCGAAAAAATGTGATTCGAATAATTGCCATTCGTAAAATTGATTTTCGTAAAATTGAGCATTCGAATAATTGTTTTTCGAATAATTTTCCTGTCACCAATATCAACACCATTTATTTAAAAGAAATCAGAAAAACACAAAGACATTAATTTTTTTTTCAGATTCTGTAGGCATATTATATTTATGGTCTGACATATCCAGACTGAAAACACAATTGAAAACTGTGCTTCCACCGAGAATCGAACCCGGAACCTTTCGCTCAGAAATCTGATATCTATGTATTTTACAATGGCCGACATTTTTAAACAAATATACCTAGTATAACGATTGCATAATATAAACGAGTGGGTTGTGACCAACGCTATACTCCTCACTATCAAGTCTCTTCACAAAGTATTCAAATTTTGTATAAAAATTTTAAGAATTTTCATTAAATGAGTTTCTTAAATTATTTTTGATTTAAATAATTTTTTTAGGACAACTTGGTAATTCTTCAATGCCATTTTATGAATGGGATTTGCATGTTCACCAATTTGAAAATGAAAATATCAAAATTTAAGTTTCCTGAGCCTAAGTTGAAATATTTGACAGTTAAAAAAATGAGAAGCACTATTCAGATATCCTTCAAAATCTAATGCGATCTAAACGAGTATTAGATATACAAATTTCCAAAATTTAAAGTATTGAATGAGTACTTTAGTCTATAATCGATAAAGGAAAAAAACACGCCGTACATAGTACATAAAACTTATCACATATACACACATATACATTGTGATGAAACTTTCAGAATACAATCTCAGCATGATTCTCGTTGATAATCTGCAATAAAAAAAAATCTTAAAATTTCAAATTCACTAGGTATATACCCTTGGGGTAGTGAGAAGTCAAAATAATACCTAGCTTGGGAAATGAGGTGCGTTTGTTATTTATGTCAGGTAGGTATCTACTATTAAAGCCCAAATATAATATTCATAACACTTACCATTCCAATTATAACCTTTCTTCTTCCCCAACAAAGAAATAATCCGGCATTTCATTTCTACCACAACATGGTTTGACTCCGGTAAAATTTTGACTACCTGAGAACTTAGAAAGTCGTACATTTCCTCGGGAGAATCCAACCTCTTGGAACCGAGAAACTTTGCAAGGGCTGTCTGTATGGTGCCGATCTGGCGATGGGACATTTCCAATCCGCACGTTTCACAGACCCAGTTCGAACACACATCCAATGGGCTTATTGGCAATATGAATCCACCGCAAGTTTTGTCCAAACAAAGAAGTGCCCCAAGGTTCGTCCCGAGTTCAGTTCTGTCGGAGCAACGCGAGCAAGAACAATGAAAGTGTTTTGTGTATAAAAGGTGATGTCTCCTAGCTGGTGTCCCCCAAAGTTGTCCCGTATAAGACGTGCATATCTCTGCCCCTGCAGGAATGAAAGAAGTCGCCCTTAAATACATGCTTCCTTCGGCGTCAAAGTCACATCTTGTATTAGGAGTGCAGGAATGATTCACCAAACCGGCAACAGGATATAAACCACGCAACGTCACTTGTTCGTTTGAACCAGTCACTATCATCATTTCATAGGCGTTTGCATCCAAAACACAACACGCCTTCATCATTAAATCCTCTTCTTGCTGTGACATCTCAAAATACGTTTTAATAAATCTCACTTCTCCGCCGTGTCTGGGAGAGTTGTGCGTCGCGAGTTCGAGCAGAAATTTCTTTTTACTCTCAGTCAAAAGCAGCGCCCTCAATGGAACTATATTCTTGGCAAAATCATCTGGGTCCAAATCTTTCGATGTAGATTTTCTTTTCCATGACTGAATTAACTGACATTCGAGCATGTGTGATTGATTGTTTTGACACTCTTCAGAACACACTGACAGACCGCATCCATTCGAGCACAGCCTCAAGGGTGTCTTTAAGGTACAACACGAGATACATCCCGGTAAATTTTCAACGGATGTCCTCGGACCCCTGATCAAAGTATGATCTACAAAGATTATATCCCCCGCACGTATATCACAGGTAGCTATCACACCTCGACCATCCAGATCAGAGGGTTTAATCTCCCAAGATGTAATGTCCCTATTATCTGGTACAAGGTTTAAATGGTGTTTAACTAAGCGATTTATATGAACCAGGCCAGACATTATGCTTAGTATGTGAACGCGGTAAGACTGAACGATTATAATTAGATTTTTTTTACATCTTACTTCGAAAATGTCAGTTAATTTAAGTACTTGAATACCAGGGGTGGTTTGACTCATTAGTTAAATAATAATCATTTTTTAAATCCTAAAATAGACACAGAATTATATAATAACAGAAATAGATACAAAATAATGTGCTACCGATTTGTATTGCTACGAGATACAATAATATTCTCTCGATTATAAAATCAGTCGGTAAAAACGTAATCAAAAGAGTAAATGAAATTACTTAAATATTTCAAGTAAACTTACATAAGTTGATTTCTGTGAGGATCTTGATTAAATATTATTAAATTCAAACATTGAAATTGTTCGTATTTTGTTCACGAATAATTATTATTCCCTGATACATTTCATTTCATTTTAATTAATTTAGTTTTCTTTGGCGAAACGGAATTAATAGTAACTTAAATTAAAAATTGTGATATGGTTTTTTTTACCATTTATAATTTTATTTGGGGTTGGTTATTTTGTAATTATTGCGACTCGCGCGAGCGAGTTAGACTAAAAATTGAGTTAAATCACGTTTTCTAAAATCTGAAAATTCAAAGTTTCCCATCGTTTTAAACTCATATTCAATCTTTTTGTCTTTTTTCTATTTTTTGTTTTATTCTGTTATCTTTATTATATTTTTTTTTTATTTTTGTCTTATCATTACCTTATTGCCATAGTATGTACACATTGTATTGTAGGTATGTAAACGTCAACTCCGGTTGGTTGGATTAAATTGCCGTTTGACAATTTAATCCAGCCAGTGTACCTACAAATTATCAAATAAATAAATAATAAATAATAAACAAATATTTTTTTTATTTTTTCTTTGTTAAAAATTCTTCTTTGTTAATTTCTTTGCGTTCAAACTACATCAAAGTATTTTCATTTTCATTTAGTTGAGAAAACCCATATTTTACCTGATTCTACTTTTAACATTAAAATTTGTAATTAAACAAATGTGAATATCTTAAAAATACAATTTTTTAAAAGATTCAAAACACTATTTGAATAAATAAACAATTGCTCAGCTGTTCACCCGTGGAGACGGTTTTTAGCAATGCCTTGGACGTTCACAAAAATAAATAAAATTAAAGATATCCATATAGAGAGAATAAAAAAAAATTTAAAAAAAACAAACATATAAATATGGTATACAGAGGAGAGAATAAAAAATAATATTTCTTATTTTATTCAACTAAAATGAAACATTTTAAAAGTAATAGATGATAAGAATTTTGTGTAACATTAAATTACACAAAATCTATCTGATTAATCAGATCTAAAAATAGCGTAATTAATATTGATTAGGAATATAAGTCCGTATCGTAGCAAAACTGTCATATTCTTTAAAATATAATCATTGTGGGTTGTATGTATGGCCAATATTATAGCAGAACTGTCATTGTAGGTAATGAGAAAACCCAGTAATTTAATAATTAATAAGTTATATAAAAAAGGGAAGGCGATCTACAACGGACAAAAGAAGTCGTAGATTGCCTCAAACAGGGTGGTCTGACGATATTAGAAGGGTGGCTGGAGGAGGTTGGATGCTCAAGATAGAGAGCTGTGGATAACTCAGGGGGAAGTCTATTAATAATATTCTTTCAAAAACATTTATAAAAAAATTGTGATATTTCAAATGCATAAAGACAAATGGAAGGTCGCACCATGCCTTTGTACTTGTGGAGACTAATAGACAATATAACACATACGAGTTTTGCACGGCACTACTACACGTACAATGGGGTGGTGTGATTCAACTAACTTGAAACAGATTTGAGACTAGCAACTGAATATAATGAATTCAAAAGAAATATAAAAAAAATAAAATAGACTTGTTAAGGGGGGGACTGCTGCCGACGTACCTATTTTTCAATTTGATATATCATCATTATTTCTAATCAAATCGTTTTGAAAAAAATAATTTAGATAATTTGGGTATTAATAAACAAAAATATACCTTAACTTTTTGATAATGTTGTATAAATTCTTGTAGAAAAATAATGGCATACCCCGATTTTCAACGTTTATCTAATATTTTTAATAAACTATAAGGCGTAGAGTAATATTTTTTTTTTAATTTAAAGAAGACAAAAATATCTAGAAAAATATGATGTGACGTTGCAGTAATGCTTCAGGTTTAGTAAATAAACCTAAATAACATTTATTTTCCATTCAGCGCCATTGCGTAATAAAAGTTTTTTTGGTTTATTTACTTAACCTGATGCATTAATGCAACGTCATATCATATTTTTCCAGGTATTTTGTTCTTCTTTAATTTACAAAAAAAAATATTGCTTTATACCTTATATTTTTTTAGAAATTTAAGATAAATGTCTTAAATCGGGGTATGCTTATTATTTTCTTACAAGAATATATACAGAACATAATCAAAAAGTTAAGGTATATTTCTCTTTATATATCCAAACTAACTAGGTTATTTTTTTTTTTCAAAATGATTCGTTTAGTAATGATGATGGTATATCAAATTGAAAAAATAGGTACGTTGGCAGCAGTCACCCTCTTAAATTTGAATGACTTGTAAATTATATTCACTTCATTTTGTATGGCAATAATTCTGTATATATTATTTTGTTTCTTTAGTTTTTAAATGTCTCCTTAACACACGAATGCTTTCACTCTGTTAAAGGATAATATGTCTTTTTTTTATTATGTATCTTTTTGTTGTTTTTTTTTCAATATATGTGTTATAAAAAAATACTGTGCTGATATGATGGTGATGGAGGATTTTCAGAGAATTCAATCTTGCGAAGGTAATCGATAATAATAAAATGAATCCATATATTTACAGTTCGTCCCTTTTCTGGTGTCTAGCTCCCGTATGTCGTACTTGGGAATAGGTATGCTGAATGGAATCCGATAAACATCAGCAGAGACGAACTCATTAATCAAAACATATTTACCAAATACTGGTCCCGCTCGCTACCATCTGATATCCATTGCTAACAAGAACATATCTTATAATATATGTCACAAATTTTATCTCCCCCGTATTATTAAATGTTTACCTACATTGCTCAAAAAAATAAACTTGAAATGTATCCGAAATGAAAATACCATCGAAGACAGCTTGTGATTAAAGACATTCTCCACCTGCGAAATTTGACTAGGCAAAATGATATTAAAAAAAATTATCTCACATTTATAAAAAAACTGTATCATTCAATTAATATAATATTTCGTAAATACCACCAAGGATGAATTTTAAAGTTGGAATTCTCTGCGGAATTTGTAATATTTTTTACCTATATTTTCCATAGAATTATTGAATATAGGTATGAAAAAGGTAATTCTGGCACCTAGGAGTGGTTGAGTTTACCAGTGCGCCTCCTCTTTATATAATGTAGATGAAAATATAAGATTTTTTTAACAATAGTTCGATATAATTTGTACTTGTATGTTGTTTTGTAACAAGCCAAAATTTGTAACAAGCCAAAAAAATTCAGAAATTTTCCCGGGTGTGAGCTAAACAAATCAAGTTTCATGGTGACCAGATGGATGGTATAAGAGCACAAAAAGGACTTACAAAGATACAAATTATACTAAAATCTACCATTTTTACCCATAGAAAGGGAATGTACACTGGTAAACGCAACACTCCCAGGTACCAGACTTATATTTTTCATAACTATATTCAATACCAAACAACCAGCGGAATGAAAATACTACGATGCATAGCTGGCAAACGCCTTCGTGATAAGAGTCAGAAATATAGAGATCCGAAGAATCTGCGAAGCTGAGGATATGGCGGCGCCAAAGGAGAAGGTACTGGAACGAACACGTCAGCCGCATATCCGAAGATAGGATCCCAAAGATAGCCCGAGACAACATACCGGAGGGGTCTTGACCACGAGGACGCCCACCAAAAGGATGACGAGATAGTTGGCAGTCCACATCACAGGAGGCTGAAAATGCAGCATTAAACAGGCCCTGAGCATAATGAAAGAAAGAGAAGAAGAAGATATTCAATAAGGAAATATCAAATAACTACCTAACCATCAAAACATGAATTGTTTTTGACATTGCAATCTCTTAGACTTTTGACTATCATTTCATTTGTTTTTTTTTTCTTTCTTTAGTTTTCTTTGTAATAAAGATCGATTCCAGCTTGATGAGCCATTATTGCCTCCCACGACGATCAATAATTAATAACAATTTATTAAATTATTAAATAATATTTAATTTATTATGAATGTATGTAAGTCCGTACTATTCAATAAATAGTTCCATTGTTAAGTTTGAATAATCGCCACAGTCATATATACTTAGATGAATAGATAAAGTACCAATGTACCATCATACAAAAATAAAAATAGACCACAAAGTTGGCAAAGGAGATGTTCCATAACAATTGACATATTTCAATACAATACAACAGGCGGTTTCAAAACAATCGATGTTTACAAATATCTTGGATATAATTACCATTTGCCCCCACTTTCACCAAGGTTCCTAAGCGCTAAAATCAATTTTTTGATGCACTTAACATAAAATTTCGTTTCACCAAACAATCTTTCTACCGTTAAGTGACGCCGGCGACTCAACTCTTAATTGACGGTCTATTGTGGATCAAGTCATTCATCGACGTATTTTGTAACTAAAATTATTACATTTTAGCACTTATTGTTAGTTGTGTTGTGTCATAAGTAGAGACCGGATTATATGCAACATGAAATACTCGAAATATGCATGCAAATATGCATTATAAATGTTCAAAATATGTAAGAAAATCACCAAAATGTGCCAAAATATGCAACATCAAATTTAAATAAATACTACAAAATAACATTATTTCATAATAAAAAACTGCATAATGTACAATCAAAATAAATTACCTAGGTAGTTACTTAATAACTAGGTACATATTTTTAATTTTAGTCCTTAAAAACGTTAACAATCAAGTACTGTTCCAAATGTTCAGTTTTGTGGTTATGCCTTCTATCTCTTAAAATATTTTTATAAATAGAAAACGATCTCTCTACATCCACTGCTCGAGGTCACTTGGCAGTATTTGAATTTTGACGATATATTTGCAGGAATCGCCTCTGGCAAAATTTAATTCGATCCATTGATGAAGCTATTGATTTGGCATAAAGATTCATAACCAGGGTTGTTGTTTAATATGTTTTCAAGCTTTTCTCGTAATTTTGTTGGGAATGTTTCTGGCAAGTTGGAGTTAATTTGATGCGTCGCTCCCAAAGTCGCTCCTCTAGACTTCCGAAGACAGCCGAATGTCTTCGGGGATCTTTGTTAATTCGCATAGGTAGGTAATCGGTTCCACAGATAGAGTTAACATTTTACAAAATGTTCTCATTTATGCACGATCAGTAGATTTTAGTCAAAATATGCAATATCTTACAAAAATAGCCCAAATATGCAAATGCATATGCAAATGCATATAATCCGGTCTCTACTCATAAGTGTTATATTTTATGTTATATTTGATTTTTCTATATTATCCAGATATAAAATTGAATTTTATTTAAAACAGCATAAATGATGTCAACAGATGCTAATGAAAACAGCATAAATTATGTGTTCTTGATTTTTAAATATTTGTACATAATTTAACTTGAGTTCGTATTCCTGTACACCGGAAATTTAAGGAGAGTTGAGCCTAGGGCTCAATTAAGAATGTTGGTTTTTAGTTGGTGAAATATAAATTCACTGAGTGATGCACTCAAGGATTTGAGCTCCGAGCAGGTAGTTAGTTGATGATCCATTTGATATTCCTTGGTGAACACGGCCACAATGGAGTTCTATAACATCTTAAGATAGAACTCCATAAGATAATTATTTTATTTTATTTTACAAAGGACAGCACACAGTACATACATACATACAATTATTAAAAGTAAATAAGTAAAAATACCATAGAATTACATATAATCTAAGAAAAATACAAATGTAACATTTACCTACCTCTTACGTACTATACCTAATATCAAAAGAAGACTTTAAAAAAGTGTGAATTATTAGTGTGGGTGCGCGCATGAGAGAAGAGTAACAATATGTATGTGTGTGTGAAAGAGATATCTAGAAAGAGTGTGTGTGTATGTGTGTGTGCGTGTGAGAGTGGGTGTGCAAAATATGAGTAAATATGGATGGTTTTGATTCCGCCGGTTGACCAGACTTGCCCCCCAAGTCTGGTTGAGACAAGAAAAACATGACACGCGGGTATAAATTTCAATATGATATTTTTAAAGAGAAAATATAACTACGTAAGAAACACAATTTTTAGTAGGTACATATGAAAAATGAACTTTCACTATTTATTTATTTATTTACATTTTTTTGGGAGACTAACAGTTTTACATTTAAGATAATAATTAAACAGCCAATTATGAGTTTCCGCTGATAGGCCATACCATCAGTTGCAGGACGAAAAATACAACATCACAATATATTGTGTTTCTGTAATAGATAAAGTTTCATATTGCAGCCGAGGTAAACATAATATTAATATGAAAACATTGTTTGATCTTGATATTATTATTTTTTTTTTTTTTTATTTCCAAATAAAAAAGAATCACATAGGCCATAATTACATAGCAATATTAATACAAAATACAAAACAAATATTATTAGGTACATAATCTATTTTATTTATGGATACATTTCCTCACCTCTATTTCTACTTTTTTTATTCGTCGCTTCGAAACCAGTGATTTCAAATAACCGAATATTCAATAAATTAGTAAAGTCTTGTCGTAAGCAGATCTAACAGATTCGTTTACTACAGTAAATTCACTTTGTTGTTATAACACGAATAACTGAATGTCGGAGAACAAAACATAGAATCAATCAAACCTCAACAGAGGCGATGCACCATACCAGACGATGCAGGGCACCTGGGAACCTCAACAGAGGCGATG
The DNA here is from genome assembly GCA_963576475.1 of Molanna angustata. Lineage (NCBI taxonomy): Eukaryota > Metazoa > Arthropoda > Insecta > Trichoptera > Molannidae > Molanna > Molanna angustata. Next base: position 1,604,813 of record OY754968.1, read on the forward strand.
CACCGTACCCCTTGCCATAGCGAAAATGTTCAAGAAGTTTGGTAGAATCTATATCATTATTTTAATTACAATTGTGACGTCTTAATTTTATTTCACCTAAGACTAATTTAATTATATTATATTGTGACATAATCGTATCGTTGGACGTGTGTGTCAATTGACATTTTTATTCATAATCAGATTACGATTTCATTTATTTACAATTTTATTTATTTTATTATTTGACCAAAATGCTACGAACAGACAGTTTCGAGCATTTAAGTGAAATCATCCTTTGCGTTTTCCAGAGGGAGGGAATCAGTATTTTATAAATACGAGTGATACCCTCCTCCCAAGAGGCTGGAAGGATGAGCTCACTTTTCTTTAATGTCAAAAATGGAATTTGATATTCCACACATAGTCGCTGAACGAGATTGATAAAAAACTAAACAAAATTTGAAGCCGTGGTCTGACGATACACAAATGTCAAGTGTCAGCGCACAAACGTCAGACGGCACGGTCATGTCACAAGATAAAGTTATTAAAATGTCTGGTAAAATAAATAATTAAAATAAATAACATTGTCAATAAATTAGGACGTCACAAATTTAAGATAGATAGTCAATATTGGACGTCACACGTTAAAATGAATAAAATAAATAACTTTAAAACAAACACACAGCCAAATTATTGTCACACGGAGAAAAACAAATTATCACATATAAGTATATAGTTTTCTGGGGCACACATAATTTCCTCGTCTCGGCCATGGGCGTGCTGATGCACCGCCAATGCCGGAATGGATCGTCGTCGATGGGCGAAGGGGCAAGGCTATCGGCGACAGCAACCTCGGGTCCCAGACACCGGCAGATGCCGGTTGGGTGACTGGCGGGAGCGACAGCGGCGGCGCGAGTCTCAAGGAGACGCAGGCCGTTGCTCCAGGGTCCAGCGCGACCCAACAGCGTTTGGAACACTTTCCAAACTCAGCACCCGCTTCGGTCCAGGAAAGCGGCTCTCTCGCCGAATGGTGGTGCGCCGATCCATCTCGGCACTCCAGGTGTCACATCCATGGCTGCCGGTGTGAAGCGAGCCTAACCGACACCCTCTGGTGCGGTTTGCAGCTGCTCTGGCCACAATGAGCGCGGTCCGTGTCGACACGACGCGTGTCTAATTTCGACTGTCATCTGTCACTTGTATTGTCACATTTCAGGTTATGTCTTATTGTCAACTATTTTTTTCTTACACTTTAATATTCACAAATATTTGTTTGTGGTCTGATTTAGCGCCGATTTCAAAATAGAAAATAACGCGAACAGGAGAGGTCACGTCACGAGTATTTCATACTTTTTTAGTATCTTATTTAATTAAAACAATCAATCAGAGATGTGACGAGACGGCAATGTCAAAAATATATAATGCCCTACTACTTATTTTAAGCGTGTGTCGATTTTATGTTAATGCCCAACACTATATGACATAGGATTATTTATTTTACGGCTGGTAAGTATTATGACTTTTGCTATTTCATTATTTCATATGACAACACAGATTATCAGTTTTAAAAATGGCCGATCGCGTTATTGTATTTTGGTTATAATCGGAGTGTCAATGAGACTTTCCATGAATATCGCTATTGTTTATAATGTCAAAACAGGGCAAGAGGAAGATCACTGTTGAATTGCCTAAAGTTAAAGACCTTTCTAATAGACCCAGTGTTTTTGAGAGACTAGGTACAAAAAAGGCGGCCGCAGCCAAGAAAGCGAATGAATTCTGCAGGCAATGGGCGCAGAACGGGACTTGTGCTTATGGTAAAAATTGTAAATTTGCATCTACGCATACATTGATTAGTCCATCCAAACAACGCGCAGCTATTAAAGATTCTACTGACGTCAAACGAAACGTTAACAAGGATGATCCAAAAAGTCGTTTACATTCCACTGTGGTTGTTAGGTCTGGCCGTAGTCCTGAGCCTGAATGGGACAATTGGGACCAAAATGACTTAGAATATGCCGATGCGGATGTATTAGAGAAACGTCGTCAGCAACTTCAACGTGAATTAGAAATACAGTTGAAAATGGACTCTGGTAAAGATCACCGTAAAGAGAAGAAGAAGCCAGTCAGCAGCTCGTCTTCCTCCAGAAGTTCTAGCACCACCAGCGTTACCTCCTCTTCCTCTGCTGGGACCTCTTCTTCATCTTCCTCTGCCAGGTCACTTCTTTTTTCATTACTATCATTGTTGTGCGTAATATCTTTGTGTAGGTATTTGATATATTTTTATACCACTCAAATAATAATTCGTACATTATAATATGATTGCGTTATTTTTAAATACAATACAATTGGAAATAATTAGGATATAAATTTATTAGTGTAACGTCACTATTTTGACTAATTTTTCGGACAATAGTCTTTATTATTTTCCTCTTAATATCCATACATGTTTCTAACTACAGAAGTAATTAAAAAACTGATGTTCCGTTTATTTTACTCTGTTCTCTTAGTTACATCAAGGATTTAGCAAAGTAAAACATATTTTATCAGACAGACCCAATAATTAGTTTTTTTATAAAGTTAGGTATGTACATGTTTACTATTGTGAATGCTACAACATTTAATATTCATCTCTTATTCTGAGTTGTACTATTGAATGGCATTGCAATCTTGAATGTACCAAAAATGTATAATTTTTGTGTATTTTAATTCATAACAAGATTCATTAAATTTTTAAGTTTGAAAATTCATTGGACCTGGGGGACAAGTCTGGTCGACCGGCAGATTCAAAACCATCCATGTTTACCCATATGTTGGATATAATTATCTTATGGAGTTTATTTATTTTAAACTTTTTGAGCACATGTGCACAATGGCAGGCTTATTGCAAAATGGCAATATCTTCCAACCAACCATATTCATTTGATGTATCAACAATTTTATGAATACAACATATAGTAAAAATATAATTACATACAAAACAAAAAAATAAAGAAATGGAGGGGACAGGAGAGGGGGAGGGGAAGAAGGATAGGATAATGAGACAAATTTAAGGTGAAAATTGCACAAACTCAGCTTCATCTTGAGGTCTTTAAATTGCTTTAGTTTGAAAACTATTTGTTTATTTTGATACTCATGCAATAAAACTGTGATTTTTATTGGAATATGTATTACCTAACTATAAACTGTTTTAAACCATTTATTTTTTTTTTATTTTTTCATTTATTTTTTTTTAAATTTAAATAAACAATTCAGAACAATAATGCAAAAGTGGAACACTAGTACAATTTATTATACAACATAGTGCGGGGGTAAAGTATTGTCAATAATTAGGGTGTATTTAATGTGAATTGAATTACTTACATAGGTAATCTTCAATCGTATCAAGTACGATTGAATTGTCCACTCTTTAACTCCTAGCACGACACCTGGAATCGAACCCTGTGTCGGCGAATTAGTAACGGTAATTGAACCTGTTACCAATGCTATCAGAACGCTATGCGTATCATATGACCAACTCCCTCCCCGACAGACAATCTAAGTACAAAAGTACTTGGATCGTAAAGAATCAATAATATGAGTATATGTAGTATGAATAGAATAATAGGTGATTAATAGAAAATAAACGAGTGCACTTACATGATATTTATTTAAGCAACACAAAACAAATTAATTACATTTATAAATTATAACTTAAAACTAACAAAGGATTGCAACAATTTAAATTAAAAATCAAGAGATACGTGATTAATGTTTTAAGACAGAGTTTTCCCGAGCAGAGTGATGGTGCCCCGTTAAAATGGCCTCTATAAATCACCTCTGTTCGAGATTGCCTTTGGAGGGGGTAATTAGGGATGGTTAATTACCACCACAATAGGAATATTGGAATATGCTGGCACCGACAAAATGCTCCAAGAGGACACCATGAACAGGGGGGGCTACTCATGACACGTTCCTAATACATTCTAATCTTGGCTTAATCCTAGAAATTTATATCCTCGATCATAATCTAATCTTAACGTCCCTCCACATTTAATCATAAAAAAATGATAATATCAACTTTTAGTCTGAAATTGTCATCAATTTTATATTGTCTCATTGGACGTCCAACTAGGTGAACCTGTTTTAGGACGTCCGATATGTAAATACGATTAGTAGGTATCAATAACGTAACCAATTTATGATGCTTGATAACTTATTAAATAAAAATTATATTTAAAAATAGCGATGTTATATTTGATCTTTTGATATTGTTTGTTACAGTAATCGTAAAAATACTTTTTTTTCTTTATAATGCTTTATGTGTAGTTTTATTATAGCTGACCAAACATGACACAGTGGTAAGTCATTTAATTTCTTTTCCAGCATCTTCGATACAATAATTTGCAATGGAGTAGTTTTAAAATTGTCGTAGTCGTACCATTTTAGCGATTCATTCTGTATTGCACACATTTCAGCCCAACTTAAGTGATTATTACTAACCCAGAGCCATTAGTAGTGATATGAGAGGCAGAGGTTTAGTACGAAAATGGCATCACAATATATCATCTTGAAATAGAGTGATAGGAGGCCCATTTAAGATATCCTACCCTAATAGGGACATGAATTACGACAATGAAAAAAAAAATTTAAGACAACTTGTTGTAGAATCTGTCGTAGTATTTGTTATTTTTTCTTTTAAAAATAAGTATGCATTGAATAGGAGTGGGACCTTTCACTCCCACACTGCGACCATGTTTGTTCTATTGTGCACTAAAAAAATAAGTATGTGTGAATTGAGTAAAAATAAAGTTTAAATTAAAATTTGTACAATATTAAAATTGTTCCATATTGTAATCTGTCATTTGTTACTTTTACTAATATGATTATCATTACAGAGAGGCGAGGAAGAAGGTGAGAAAAACCAAATCAAAGCGCAATTCAAGTTCCTCTTCGGGTTCGGATCGTTTACCAAAAAAGAAACGACTAAAAGTTGATATACCCAAAAGGGATCGGTCCGTTGGATGCAAAAAGAATCCAATGAAAAAGGACAATGCTCGTCCTGTGAAGAAACAAGAGACAATCATACAAAAAAAGAAAGTGCCGCCTAAAACGACACTCACTAAAAAGTCATTGTCACCAGCCAAGAAGTCTGGGGGCACACCTCCAATAAGTAACAAGAATATTCCCAAAGGTTACATCCTTTCAAAACATAACACTCACACCAAATCTCCAATCAAGAAAGACAAAAAGAGTACTTCGCCGCACATCAGTAAAGATAGAGAAAAAGAAAGGGAAAAGGAAAGAGAGAAAGAAAGACTGAGAGAAAAAGAGAAGGAACGGGAAAGAGAAAAAGAGAAAGAACGCGAAAAAGAAAGAGAAAGGGAGAAGGAGAAAGACCGCAGAAGAAGCAAGTCTCCCAGATCTAAAGGCCGTTCTAGATCTCCCGTACGACGTCACGGTTCTCATGCACCCAGAGACCCAAGAAGAAGAGACAGTCCACGAAGCAGAGGTTCCTCCCCCAAGAAGAGGTCCGGCCACAGAGATACAAGCTTAGATAAACACAGATCCAAATTATCACCCAACAGAGATGACCGCAAAGATGATAAACGCAAGGACAAGGACCATAAAGATCGATCCATGGAACGACGTAAAGACAAACACGACGATAAAGACAGACAAGAGAGAGAACGAAAAGACCGTTTGGCGAAGGAAGCCAGAGAAAAGGAAAGAGAGGACGCGCTGGCTCGATGCCAGGAACGCCAACGTGAACGGGACAGATTAAAGGATCAAAATAAGCGGGAGCAGGATTCGAAAAGAAACATGGGACGCGGTCGTGATCGAGATAGGGGACTCAACAAGGGTCTGAAGAAACCCACTCCTGACAAACCGGTCGAGAGACTCCTTCCCCGACCCGAAGAAAGGCTAGCAGCACTCGCAGCGACAAACAGAAACATCGGTCTGGAACGGGCCATTTCTTCTAATCGAGAAAGATCCGAGGCCCGCACTGATCGAAGTTCTCGTAAGAATGACAGGTCTGTTGATCGAGACAGGATCGACAGGGGACCCAAACGTCCAGGTGACAGACGAAACAGTATCGAGCGAGTCGATAGAAATGAATATGGTCACGGCATAGAGCATCCGTACGACCACTCGCATTCAATGGATCGCAACTATGACCGTCCCAACGAGAGGTACGATGACATGGTGCCCATCGACAGAGAAAGATCTCCAGGATCTTTCAACGTGCAACGCGACAGAGAGCATCATTATGATTCACCGTACGATATGCAAGGATCTCATAGCCGTGGTTATGTTGATCCAGATGAAAGGGGATACGAAGACCACATTGAAGATCATCATACTATGGATAGAGGTATCAATCATTTTTAATTAAATCCTGTACTTAATGATGACGTAATGTGACGTAAGTCTGGCAGTTGCAGGCTCTTACACTATTAGATTTTCCTGTTTTTTATTGCCCTGAATCATTCTTACTTACAATATTTATTCGCTTGCTTAGTCACATTTCCTTCTTCTTTCGCTGTTTTCAAATAACATAATTTTATCAACCGTGCTCTCCAACCCAGGTCAGGTCTTAGCCTCCTACAGAATTTACCTACATGACTCAGTTTTGTTCAGCAAGCTGATATGTCTGTATATTGCACCAAGTCCTAATGTTAAGACTATCAACACCACCACCAACAACAATCACTCATTCCTACCATAGAGAAAGTCATACATACAAGTTTCTTACGGGTAACAGTTCTTAAGGAGATTGGCCTTTCACTTTGGCTGATTGACCCTTTGTGACACCACTTATTGGGCTGTCTTCCCCCTTACGTATCCACCCTGAACCAGTCTGAGCAGCTAATGAATGTCATAATGTATCCGATATCAGCTGACGCTATGTCCATTAGATCATCATAAGAGAAACTTCCCAAAGAGCTTCTCCTATTACCAGAGAGAGCAGGACAGTGACAGAGGGCCACAGTCTTTTCTTCCTCTTCGTCTTGCCATGCTCTGCAGTAGTCGTATACCTCCAGTCCTAGCCTTCTGGCATGCTTTCCTATGAGCCAATGTCCCATTAATAGCATATGACTGGCTAATAAATCTCTTCTGAATGAGGTTCTTCTAAAGGTCATATTTTGGCCATGTTTGTTTCGCAATGGACCGTGTGCTTTCCTCAGACAACCTCTGGTCAGCACCAGTAGTCTTTTCACAGGTCTATGCTCGATTGTATCTAGAGATAACAGGATACCTGCTCTGGCAAGTTCGTCTGCCTTACACTATCCCGCTATATTACTGTGATCCGGCACCCACATGATATGTAGATTGAACCACTCCACTGCTCCATTTGAGACTGCGCCAGATCAGGGTCACTAGTGGTCGTACATACACCCTTTAGGGCTTTAATAACCCCATGGCTGTATGTGAGAATACGGACAACGCTGTTTGACACTGTGTTACCTTGTATCCATTCTACTGCTTCCTTAATTGCCAAGATCTCTACTTGAAAAACACTATAATGGTCCGGCAACCTGAAAGAAATATTAATATTTAATTGCTCCGAAAAGAGTCCTCTGCCCACCTTACCTTCTAGTTTTGACCCGTATGTGTAAAAAATTTGGACTTCACTATGATGAATCAAACTCTCCTTCTACATCTCCCTCGAGGGGATTTGGGTAGAGAACCTATCCAACTTACAATTATCAATCAAACAAAAGATGATGGGCACAAATGTATGGAACCTGGTTCCGGCATCAATCGAAATGAATGATGCCTCGTTGGAAAGGCCTTTTTGTGTAGAATAAGAATAAATATGAGGCTAGCTAATATCTAGAGTAATTCTGCCTTGAAAGTTATTTATTTTTGATGAGTTTTTTTTTGTAAAAAGTATATTTCAAAACGGACAACTTATGCGGGTTTGTCGTTATATAATTTTTGTTGTTCACTTGAAAAGAGGTATTCAACAATATATTTTTTTGTTCATCTTAATAGGACATGGGTACCAAAACGTCAATCATCCTTTGTGGTACTGAAATATACAGAATCTTTTCAGGGTTTATGGATGAGAGACGTAATAGGGATATGAACAGAAGAGAGGATCATCCGTGGGACAACAGAGAGACATCTGTTGATCAAGACAGACAGTACATGCACCACGGACAGCATCCACATAAGGAATGGGACAATGAAGACTATGGAGAATGGAATAGACAAGATAGACATTGGCAACACAGAGATACGCAACATCAAGTTAGTCATTATTTATTTTATAAACATTACTATAATAATAATAATAATTTATAGTTTATAAAGCTCTAGGAAACTTAGTTCTTTGTGATTCATCACAAAAAAAGTTCTTGCTCTGAGTTCTGCGGACATAGAAGACAATCTACTTCAATTTTAGAACCACTTACACCCAGCACTGAAGGTTTTAAATAAGGCTTGGACGTTAGCTTGAACCATTTTAATTAATGACAAATTTTAACATCTCAATTGAGACGAAGATGGAACATTACAGTAGTACCAGGTACTCAAGGTACCTACATGACATTGGCTGGTTTACATGCATCTGCGCAACATTAACCAATTATGCCTTCTTCTTGAGTTCCATATCAATCCAATTTTTGAAAGCTCTATATATTTTAATTGTGATAATCTGTTCGATTGAAAATAAGCTGAAAAAACACCAGTATCACAATAATTCTTTTCCACATAACTCTAAATCCATCCTTCATATTGCTATATTACAAAAGTGACCTAATTTGCCTTTTGACGTGTCCATTTTTGAAAACTCTGAATTAAAATTGAAGGTTCATGAATGGGGTGACAAAGAACGAGACATGGAAGGCCCCTGGCATCCACATCGTCAACAGATACAAGGAAACAATTCAAGAAATCGAATGCATGGTAAGTTTTTGTTTGATAATCTACTAGTTATAAACTTGCATAAATATATTCTTAATTGAGTGATGAATGCAGTGTTTCGTCAACAAAAAATGTTGTGTTGTTTAGACTTTGACAATATTAATTCTTTGAAGCACATTTCACTATTTGTATATTTGGAATAATAAGATAGAACCTAATACTACAAACTACTCTTTCTCTCAATTGCATCAGCAAGGTTGGTTACTTACTCAATAATACATGTAAATAATAAGATAGAACCTAATACTACAAACTACTCTTTCTCTCAATTGCATCAGCAAGGTTGGTTACTTACTCAATAATACATGTAAATAATAAGATAGAACCTAATACTACAAACTACTCTTTCTCTCAATTGCATCAGCAAGGTTGGTTACTTACTCAATAATACATGTAAATAATAAGATAGAACCTAATACTACAAACTACTCTTTCTCTCAATTGCATCAGCAAGGTTGGTTACTTACTCAATAATACATGTAAATAATAAGATAGAACCTAATACTACAAACTACTCTTTCTCTCAATTGCATCAGCAAGGTTGGTTACTTACTCAATAATACATGTAAATAATAAGATAGAACCTAATACTACAAACTACTCTTTCTCTCAATTGCATCAGCAAGGTTGGTTACTTACTCAATAATACATGTAAATAATAAGATAGAACCTAATACTACAAACTACTCTTTCTCTCAATTGCATCAGCAAGGTTGGTTACTTACTCAATAATACATGTAAATAATAAGATAGAACCTAATACTACAAACTACTCTTTCTCTCAATTGCATCAGCAAGGTTGGTTACTTACTCAATAATACATGTAAATAATAAGATAGAACCTAATACTACAAACTACTCTTTCTCTCAATTGCATCAGCAAGGTTGGTTACTTACTCAATAATACATGTAAATAATAAGATAGAACCTAATACTACAAACTACTCTTTCTCTCAATTGCATCAGCAAGGTTGGTTACTTACTCAATAATACATGTAAATAATAAGATAGAACCTAATACTACAAACTACTCTTTCTCTCAATTGCATCAGCAAGGTTGGTTACTTACTCAATAATACATGTAAATAATAAGATAGAACCTAATACTACAAACTACTCTTTCTCTCAATTGCATCAGCAAGGTTGGTTACTTACTCAATAATACATGTAAATAATAAGATAGAACCTAATACTACAAACTACTCTTTCTCTCAATTGCATCAGCAAGGTTGGTTACTTACTCAATAATACATGTAAATAATAAGATAGAACCTAATACTACAAACTACTCTTTCTCTCAATTGCATCAGCAAGGTTGGTTACTTACTCAATAATACATGTAAATAATAAGATAGAACCTAATACTACAAACTACTCTTTCTCTCAATTGCATCAGCAAGGTTGGTTACTTACTCAATAATACATGTAAATAATAAGATAGAACCTAATACTACAAACTACTCTTTCTCTCAATTGCATCAGCAAGGTTGGTTACTTACTCAATAATACATGTAAATAATAAGATAGAACCTAATACTACAAACTACTCTTTCTCTCAATTGCATCAGCAAGGTTGGTTACTTACTCAATAATACATGTAAATAATAAGATAGAACCTAATACTACAAACTACTCTTTCTCTCAATTGCATCAGCAAGGTTGGTTACTTACTCAATAATACATGTAAATAATAAGATAGAACCTAATACTACAAACTACTCTTTCTCTCAATTGCATCAGCAAGGTTGGTTACTTACTCAATAATACATGTAAATAATAAGATAGAACCTAATACTACAAACTACTCTTTCTCTCAATTGCATCAGCAAGGTTGGTTACTTACTCAATAATACATGTAAATAATAAGATAGAACCTAATACTACAAACTACTCTTTCTCTCAATTGCATCAGCAAGGTTGGTTACTTACTCAATAATACATGTAAATAATAAGATAGAACCTAATACTACAAACTACTCTTTCTCTCAATTGCATCAGCAAGGTTGGTTACTTACTCAATAATACATGTAAATAATAAGATAGAACCTAATACTACAAACTACTCTTTCTCTCAATTGCATCAGCAAGGTTGGTTACTTACTCAATAATACATGTAAATAATAAGATAGAACCTAATACTACAAACTACTCTTTCTCTCAATTGCATCAGCAAGGTTGGTTACTTACTCAATAATACATGTAAATAATAAGATAGAACCTAATACTACAAACTACTCTTTCTCTCAATTGCATCAGCAAGGTTGGTTACTTACTCAATAATACATGTAAATAATAAGATAGAACCTAATACTACAAACTACTCTTTCTCTCAATTGCATCAGCAAGGTTGGTTACTTACTCAATAATACATGTAAATAATAAGATAGAACCTAATACTACAAACTACTCTTTCTCTCAATTGCATCAGCAAGGTTGGTTACTTACTCAATAATACATGTAAATAATAAGATAGAACCTAATACTACAAACTACTCTTTCTCTCAATTGCATCAGCAAGGTTGGTTACTTACTCAATAATACATGTAAATAATAAGATAGAACCTAATACTACAAACTACTCTTTCTCTCAATTGCATCAGCAAGGTTGGTTACTTACTCAATAATACATGTAAATAATAAGATAGAACCTAATACTACAAACTACTCTTTCTCTCAATTGCATCAGCAAGGTTGGTTACTTACTCAATAATACATGTAAATAATAAGATAGAACCTAATACTACAAACTACTCTTTCTCTCAATTGCATCAGCAAGGTTGGTTACTTACTCAATAATACATGTAAATAATAAGATAGAACCTAATACTACAAACTACTCTTTCTCTCAATTGCATCAGCAAGGTTGGTTACTTACTCAATAATACATGTAAATAATAAGATAGAACCTAATACTACAAACTACTCTTTCTCTCAATTGCATCAGCAAGGTTGGTTACTTACTCAATAATACATGTAAATAATAAGATAGAACCTAATACTACAAACTACTCTTTCTCTCAATTGCATCAGCAAGGTTGGTTACTTACTCAATAATACATGTAAATAATAAGATAGAACCTAATACTACAAACTACTCTTTCTCTCAATTGCATCAGCAAGGTTGGTTACTTACTCAATAATACATGTAAATAATAAGATAGAACCTAATACTACAAACTACTCTTTCTCTCAATTGCATCAGCAAGGTTGGTTACTTACTCAATAATACATGTAAATAATAAGATAGAACCTAATACTACAAACTACTCTTTCTCTCAATTGCATCAGCAAGGTTGGTTACTTACTCAATAATACATGTAAATAATAAGATAGAACCTAATACTACAAACTACTCTTTCTCTCAATTGCATCAGCAAGGTTGGTTACTTACTCAATAATACATGTAAATAATAAGATAGAACCTAATACTACAAACTACTCTTTCTCTCAATTGCATCAGCAAGGTTGGTTACTTACTCAATAATACATGTAAATAATAAGATAGAACCTAATACTACAAACTACTCTTTCTCTCAATTGCATCAGCAAGGTTGGTTACTTACTCAATAATACATGTAAATAATAAGATAGAACCTAATACTACAAACTACTCTTTCTCTCAATTGCATCAGCAAGGTTGGTTACTTACTCAATAATACATGTAAATAATAAGATAGAACCTAATACTACAAACTACTCTTTCTCTCAATTGCATCAGCAAGGTTGGTTACTTACTCAATAATACATGTAAATAATGCTTGGTAAATATTTCATTATGATGTTCCGATCCCATTTCTTACACGTTGCAAACTAAGTTCTTGCTGTATATTTATGGAGATCTGACTACCCAACTTTGCAACTATTTCAGAATTTTCATGTACCGTCTTTCAAAAATATGTGCTGCTTCAAATACATAGGAAAGTCACGCCATGTCTTTGTATGTGTAGAGAGTAATAGGCGAAACATAGAATTGTGCACCCCGTTAACATATGTTTTGCACAACACTATTACACATACAGTGGTATGGTGTGGTTCAATCAACTCCAAACAGATTAGAGACTGGCAACTGAATTTTGTAATTTCAAAATAAAAAATTAAATATACATCAAATATTGACGATATATTCACTCCATTTTGTATAGCCATAGTTCTGTAGGTATAAATGATTGTATTCTGGTAAAGGTGTTATTTTTTCATTGTGTATCTTTTTTGTACCTTGTGATTGTGTATTTTGAACGTGTTGTTTTTTCTTTTATTTTGTATTCTTTATTTTATTTATTTACTCAGCAACAAACAGGTACAACTACTTAAAACAATAACATTGTGGTAATATGACATTAGTAAAATATGTAGTGCCCCAATTACGTGTTGCCTGTTACATAATATAATATACACACAATTATAATTTTAACATACATATAACATGAAATAATAAAATAAGAAAAATGGGGAAGGAAAGGAAAGGAGAGGAAAGGAAGGAAAGAAAAGACAAAAATTATACAATAATATGAGACAATCAACCAGGATACTATACGCTCCGCTGAGCCAAGCACCGCCGCACGCTCATCCTGAATTTACTAAGCGATATGTTAAATATGTCTATGTCACACGTCTTGGCATTAAACAATCTACCTGATCTATTCAGGAATGAGTTTCTGCAGTAATTGGTGCTACAGTGAGGTATATGAAGTTGTATGTCCGGGCGTCTAGACGCTAATCTAGGAGCGACCACACCGATCCTGCTACGCAGAATTGAGCTGTCAACGTGGTTATTTATCACCTTGAATAAAAATACTAGATCGAGTTGATCTCTACGCTCTCTGAGGCTGGTGAATCTGTAATGAGTCATAGAGGCATCATAGTCCCGAAGTACACGGTGAAGGCCATCCCGACGCAGCAACGCTCGTAAAAATTTCCTCTGGATTCCCTCTATTCTCCCGATATGTACCTGATACTGGAGGTTCCAGGCTTGACTAGCGTATTCCAGAATAGATCTTACGTATGCTTTGTATAGGATGATTGCAGCTTCGCTATATATTATAATAAAATAATTGAAATTATTTAATAACATTAAAAAGTATATGGATGCACTATTGGTTTTCAAAAAAAAATTGGTTCCCTCTGTGATCAAGGCACATGGAGAATCAGATACAACCATGAACTAGAGGGCCAATTCAAGGAACCTGATATTAGCCAAACAATTTAAATTGGGAGGCTCCGCTGGTTAGGACACGTGCATCATATGGACAATGACCAAATCCCAAAAAGAATCTTCCCAACACATCCCGAGGGAAGGAAGTGTGTGAAGACCTTGACTACGATGGATGGATGGAATCGAGAGGGACCTTCAGATAGCCGGTATGCGAAATCGGAGAGAAAAAGCCATGGACAGGGTGCAATGGAGACAATTCCTTGAGAAGGCCAAGGTCCATCCTGGACTGTGGAGGCATTAATGATAATGATGATAGTAACATTTTAAATATAACATGAAAATTCTATAACCGCTTAACTGATGGAGTGTTGCTAGAAAGTGTGTCCAGTGCCCCGTTCCACCATCGTACTTTTCAACTTTGCGCTTTGCACTTTGCATTTCGTCGGCTTGTTTTCGTTCCACCATTACATTTTTTCGCAAAGTAAAAGTTGCAATTTACAAAGCGAAAAGTAGACGCCTATTGCAAAGCAAATAAGCCGTTCTGTTCCACCATCGCTACTTTTCATAAAAAACTTTGCAAACCTTGCGAATGAATTGAAAAGAATATTTTGACATTTCAAATTTGCCATTCGTCGAGTTATGAAAGTAGAAGTTGTTTGTTTAGAATTTTTGAGTAAATTTATTATAAAATTTTGCATAAATTATTGTTAGAAAGGGATGAGGAAGACGGGGTTGTAATAAATTATAGAGAAAGGATAAATTTCGAAAATATTTTACCCACGCAGTTCCTCGAATATTTTCGCATAAATAGCACTCAGTGTGAATATGTCGATTAAGTACACGATTTATTCTGATTTTTTTTAGGTAATTTAAACTATGTTTATGTGATTATTATGTCCGCTTTTTCTAAGTTTATATGATTATTTCACTACACATTTACACATATTTTAAGGTACAGAACAGCACTAAGAGAAGCAAATGATTGTCTCCTCAATGGCAAATAATTCAGTGAAGCACCTGTTGTTTCACTGTATTAGTGATAGTGTCACTAATTACTCCAAAAATAACTCCTTTCTTTTCATTAATTATCTCCAACACGGCTATTTTTTTCTTAATATTGTCTTTCCGGCTCATTTTCTAACAACAACAACGAAATCACAGAACAGACAAGAACGAACGGTGTCAAATGATCGTGTACGCTACGCGCGAAACACTCGGTACTACTAAGTTATCACTAGGTGTCGCTAGCGTCAATTGAAAAGACTTTGTAAATGTTTGGCGACGCCGCAAAGTGACCATTTTTTTTCGTGGAACGTGAACGCTTTGCAGTTTGCGAAATTCTCAAATCGCAAAGCGAAGAGTGAAAAGTTGAAAAGTACAATGGTGGAACGGGGCACAGAATTTAATTTTCAATATGACATACAATGTCACACGATGACACATTGTACACAACAAAATTCTGTAAACAAAAACAAGCATAAACACAATCTGTCCGAACAACAGTGCGCAGTCGCATGCTTATTCTGTGCCTTAGACAACTTGTAGATTTTAGTTTTAGGAACAATTTCGGTTACAGAATACGAAATTAAGTTCAAAAGACCTTAATTCTAAAATTGTAGAACATTCCTATTTTAGTTCAAAAAGTTACTGAATTGAACGCAGTACTTGTTAGTTGCCCGAGAAGCAATATTAAATAAATAAATAAAATCCCACTGTAAATAAAAGTGTTATATTCTATGTCATTATCATGGAGTTTCACCAAAAATTGACTGCCAACAAACTAAATAAAAAAAACATTTATTTCAAATGGTGTGTCACAATGCCAGACATTCTGTTTAAATGTATTGAATTGCTATGTTCTTCTTGCTATATTTAGAAGAAGGGGGTTACAGAGGCAGAATGGATCACAGGATGGACCAGGGTCCCCCCCATCCCGTGCATCCGGTACAGCAGACAAAGAGGGGAGGGGGACCGCCCCCGAGGGACGCGCCTCCCGAGCAGGGAGAAAAGAAGCAGCCCCCAAACGTACAGATCCCTCCCCCATCGTCCCACCAACCGCCGGAAATAGAAGACCCTCCCATTCCAGACGATCTCAGCGAAATCAGCGACGACCCCGACGAGATTTTGAATCGAGATGACGTAAGTTTTAATTAAAAAATTGACCGTCGTCCATTAACAACAAATGTCATTCTTCATTCTAACATTGTCATGTTTAACTCTGAGGCTTTTCACTTTGCTAATATCTACCAGAACTAATATTATAAATAACTGTGGTGATTTGATTTTGTCAGCTTTGGAATATAGTTTTTTCAGAGATTGGTTATTGATTTTTGTGACTTCCCTAATTGGTGCAGGAAATATCAGAAGTAACAGAAACGGCTGTAGCGTCATCTATCCTGCCCGAAGGTCAAAACTCCCTTGACCCTTATGGAATGATTGGCCTCCAACCGTTCAGACCCGACTATGAACCTGTAAGATCTAAAATACTATCCCCTTGCTATTATTTCCTTGTTCTTTGATACTTTATTCCATATTTTATAGATTTAGTGCATGCTTTCCTTTCCTTTCCTCTTCTTACTAAGTTAAATTGCAGTTTTTCATCACCGTTTACCATCGCATCAAAGAAAAATCCACTTTATATTTTTTTGTTACTTAACCTCTTTGGGCTTCATTTCCCCTACCCTGTAGGGGACACATAAAATATACATTCGAAAAATGTTTCCTACATTAATTTGGTTTTCAAAATTGTGCAACTAATCATCAAAAGATGGATGTTTTGAGTCTTAGCAACAATAAATTTAAAAATATGTCCGTAGATATTTTATTTGTGTCAAAATGTCGTTTAAAAAAAAAACACTATCTTTCAATAATCAACTGAGTAAGTTAATTTTATTTACTATTTTTTTTTAAATATTTGATTTTTAAAAACAATTGATATACCTAGTTTTATTTCTAAAATGCATCAAATTTGTACTTGGGGTCGAAATTGAACTTGGGGTCCTTTATCTCCTAGAGGGGACATACATTTTTTTTAAATATAATTTTTATACAGAATTCAAAATATCGCTACTTTTAAAATAAAATCTTTGGGCCTGAGGAGGTTAATTCAAATATATCGTGTTGAAACTTGTTGTTTAAATATAGTACTACATATTCATTATGTTATTTGTGCGGATAATCAAATATATGTATTGAAAATGATGAAATGAAATCTAAATTTTTCCTGCATTTTAGCTTAGTAGGGCTAGAACTATGTATGTATATACTTACTAAAAAAATTATCAAAACTCTTGATGTAACCGTTTACTTTAAAAAAAAAATGTATGAGATTTCTAACATTTTAAATATTGGTGTAATACTTTAGACTACTTTTAAATATTTGATGTATCTCTTGGTCTTGTCTGGTTCAAGTCTTGGCTAAACATCGCCAAGACGCCACGTCACTTATAAACATAAAACATGGCATATGATTAACATAAATATTTTACGCATAATTCTGATATTGGCTTGCCTTTTGTTTCAACATCATGGCTGATTTTTCATACCTTATATTTACCAAACATTTCTCACTTTTGGTTGCATGTATGTAAATACACATTTGCACATAGAATAATGTGTACCATGAAATAAGCTTCATGATCAATCAACACACACACACACACAATGCTGATTAATGACAATTTATTCACTGTTGTATTGTTAAGATTGTAAAAATTAGGTTGAAAAAGAAATACACATTTTTTATTAATACTCCGAACTCCACCCTTTTTAAGAACAATCTTATTCGGTGACAGGAAAATTATTCGAAAAACAATTATTCCAATGCTCAATTTTACGAATGGCAATTATTCGAATGACATTTTTTCGAAAAACAATTTTCCGAACACAATTATCAGAATTTACAATTGTTCGAACTTTTATGACGTCATGTTGGTAGTTTTGTGAGAGGAATAAACCATAGATTTTTATTATAATATACTAGATGTCGTAGTTAGCAAATTTTGTATGAATCGAAAACAAATGACTCACTTTTTGCACGGAGTACTACATCTACATAGTATATTATGTTTAATACAAATCTATGGAATAAACAACACGGCGACGCACCGCGCTGTCAGATATCCTAGGATGTACACCTATTTTTTAAACCTAAACCTACAAAACTTTGGTAAAAATTGGTTGGTTAGGTATGTTTGTAGTTATAATTGCGACTGGCGTGAGCCAGTTGCATTATATATTTAAAGAAGTAATATTAAAATAAAATAACTAAATTGGTGTGAATACTAGATAAACATAAACTGGTAAAACTAGGCTATAAACTATAAACTAGGCTATCCCGCGCTGTCAAACATCAGTTATTAAAAATGTGCAAACATACGTACCCAACAATAATACAAGAAGTAATAATAGTCTTCATCGAATATATTTTACTGGTAACAAATATGTCAAAGGAGGCAACATAATGACACAAAAATATATTAAATTCGGTTAATTGGTTTTCCAACAAATGTTAGTTCGAATAATTTGCTTTCGGACAATTGTCATTCTGATAACTGATTTTCGAAAAATTGTTTTTCGTACAATTGCGCATTCGAACAATTGTGTTTCGAAGAATTTTCATGTAATCTCTTATTCATAATTTATTCTCCTTCACACACGAGAACTTGCACTCTGGTAAAGGGAAATATGTTTTTTTTTAATGTACATCTTTTTCTGTATTTTTATGGTCTTATTTTATATATGTATTATAAATTTAGAGAAGAATATATAGATTTTGGCCTTCATGAACTTTATTTTTGAATGTGGTTAAATATATATGATTGGGTTTCATTATTTGTGGGCTATTTTTGAAAAATTTTGTTTAAAATTACCTTGTAAATCAATAGTACATAGTATGTATGGTGTAAACATATATATCTAGAAACGTACAAATTAATGTATATTTATTTAATACTGTAAATGTTTTTTTTTGTCATACTCCATCATGGATGAAAAGTCATTGATCTGTCACTAAATATTTTTTTCTTACAATTTTTTACAATTGTTTTTTTTTTTTACAAATATAAAAAGGAAAGATATTGTTAAAATTGCCTACATTAAAATCTTGAAACCATTTCAACACAAGGAATTCTAGGTGAGGTTTTAATATAGGAATTTTGTGTAAAATGAATTGTTACTTTGTGCAGATGTTGGAACAAGAGATGGAAAAGACCTCACCCAAGGCACCAAGCGTAGAAACTGTGATCAAAAATGAAACTTCTAGTACAAGTCAAGTAAAAAAGGTGAGTAGTTTCAATTATAATATGATATTAGTAAAAATAAATATCTAATAAAATAATAAAAATATTACCCTTCATTATGTCAGCCACTGGCATTATTCCAAAATCGTTTAGCCATAATTTAGAAGTTTTAGATTTAATCAAAAAAATTAACACAGTGAAACCTCTGTATATGGTTCTTAAAGGGATCTAATGAAAAAAACTATGGATGCGGGAATACAAAATGTATAGAAAAAAAAACACAATATTTACATACACATTATGTAAAATTATCATTCATTATTTTTCATTTCTGTAAGAAATCAACATTCAACAGAAAATTAATTCATTTTTACATAACAAATTGTTGTCGTGTGGTGAATGTGTATAATTTTTTTTTATTAAATTTGCTATGTAATTTGAACGATTAATGCGGGAAAATGATGAACAGAGAACGATCAATACGATCTATTTTGTATGAAATTAATTTGCACATGCAGAAAAAAATGACACACACGGGAAAAAGATTGTTCGGGGGAACAATAGATAGAGGTTTCACTGTAATAAAAAAATGGTAATAAATGTATACATGTAGAATCATAAAATACTTTAAATGTTAATAATCAGGAATCAGTAGGGTTGATAGTTGTAGTATAGGGACCTCCTCAGAACCTAATCTTTTGATATGTTAAGTATTTGGATGTGGGTTAATTATTTCCAGTTGAAAGCTTGTTTGTTTGACCTTTCTGCATTTTATTTTGACCTTTTAAATAATTTACAATTTAGCATAGAATTATAAGTTACAGAAGCCACGTGTAGTACAAATTTCGAATTCAAATGTGAGGCAAGTTTTTTTTACATGTGTGTGTGAGGCGGTAGATCGGTAGGTGCACGTATTATGTAGGTGTACGTATACGGCCGGGCGAGGTAAACTCAGAACATTGTTCTTAGTTTTTGTTGTCATACTTTCATTGCGCTGACTAGGTATCTGTATCATATATAATCTAAGCAATTTACGCATTGGTCCGGAAGTGCGTAATGGTAATAATAAATGAATATTATTTTTTGTAGTACTTTTTTCATATCATTAGCAAATCGACTGGCACTGTTAAAAAATCTTTGTTCTCTATGAATGAATAGCCAATCAAACCATTGTTCCTTTACAAAAAAACACTCCTCACTACCAAGACTCTACAAAGTATTCAAATTTTGTATGAAAATTTTTAAGCCTTTTCATGAAATGAGTTTGTTAAAGTATTTTTGATTTAAATATTTTATTCTGAACACTTATGATAATTCTTCAATACTATTTTATATATAAGTAGTGTGCCTTTTTATCAATTTGAAAATAAAAATATCAAATTTTAAGTTTCTTGAGCTTGGGGTCACTTTGAAATATTTGACAGTCAAAAAAATAAGCACTGATTGGATATCCTTCAAAATCTAATGGGCTGTAAGTGAGTTTTAAATACAATAATTTGAAAAGAATCAAATGAGTTCTTTAGTCTATAATCTATAATGTAGAATAAATACGCTGTACATAGCACATAGTACACACACACAGAGATACATTGTGATGTAACTTTCAGAATACAATCTCAGCATGATACTAGTTGATTATCTGCAATAAAAAGATATCCTTAAAAATTGCGATTCATGACTCGCCAGTATATCCCTTTGAGGTAGTGAGGAGTAAAAATTTGATACACTCCGTGCCAAATTTTGTTTCACCTCTATTTTCTTTTAGCCTAAATACGGATAATTCTCAAGAAGACACGCGATGTAAAAAATCATAGGAAATAAAAATTGAATACTACAAATTAAATATAATTTTATGTGCATTCAGGAGTCAATCTCAATGCCTGAGGTCAAAGTGGAACAAAGTCAGGATCAAAACGACACTGAAGACGCATTGGACAGTTTGGATTTCGAAGAAATTTCAGACGGTGAACTTGAAGAAGATCAAAAAGTGAAAGGTGAATATTTTACATAATTTTTATAATTCAGATTGTAAATTATGTGCAGACAATATTTGAGCTGATTATGTACTAGGTCAATTTGGTGTTAAAAGTCAATTCAGTAATTATAAATTCTATTTTTTATGTAAATTATGTGCAGACAATATTTGAGCTGATTATGTACTAGGTCAATTTGGTGTTAAAAGTCAATTCAGTAATTATAAATTCTATTTTTTATGTAAATTATGTGCAGACAATATTTGAGCTGATTATGTACTAGGTCAATTTGGTGTTAAAAGTCAATTCAGTAATTATAAATTCTATTTTTTATGTAAATTATGTGCAGACAATATTTGAGCTCATTATGTACTAGGTCAATTTGGTGTTAAAAGTCAATTCAGTAATTATAAATTCTATTTTTTTCAAAGCAATATACTTTTAAAAGAACTCTACATAATAAAACATTTAAAATTCTTCCTGCTTCTTCTAATCTTAATAAAGCATTATATAGTATATTAATAAAATTATTCCTACCAGTCAACCACAATATTTGAATATAATATAATAATAATAAGTCATTTGTATAGCGCCGTTTAATGATTCAAGATCATACCAAGGGCGCTGATAGTCTAATGTTGTGTTGCTATCTGAAACACAGCTGTTTTTAATCCTTTAGTGAAAGTGCTCTTGCTTTGAGCACTGCGGACATCTAGAGGCAATGAATTCCACTTAATAGGACCACTCACACTAAAGCATCGGTCATAGTAAGCCGCTTTGTTGACTCTGTCCAACTCCTTTAAGGAATTGTTACTCTGTGATCCAGACGACCTGAGTGTGAGATGCCTCCCAGAGAGATCTCTTCTCTGACACAGCTCTTGTATATATTTTGGTGCCAGGTTGTTCAAAGCATAATATATGAATAACCATTTTTTTATTTAAAGGTTTAGGTGATGCACTCGGAGTAGACTGGGCCAGTCTTGTGGCTGAAGTCCGTGGCAAGAAAGATAATGAAGCAAATGGCGAAAATGATTTGAACAAAGAACCCACGCGAATTCGTCAATATTGGCAACCAAAGAAGATATTAGCGAGGATTGGTGTCTCTGTCTATATGGCCGGTGAAGAAATCATAAATAACATCTTCAATTCGGAGACCATTGTCAAAGAGGAAGACCAGAATAATCACAACAACACTAAACCTCCATTCTTTAAGCCAGTTCATCCTGTTGCTTCTATTCAGGTTTATTGAAATTTCATTATATTTTTACTTAATAATTTATCTAATCTAACTATCGATTTGTTCAACAGAATTTATTTCTCGGTCATGCCATCTTTTTGGATGACTCTGATCTCTTAATATAATTAGCATTGCATTTTTTAAGCTTGTGGGAACTGAAATAAATCAAAGTGTTTCAGAAATAAGTGGGTTTTTTGTAATTATCGTCTCAATATTATAAACTCTCGAGATTCGTAAGGTATGGCAATGGGTATATATTCTAAGCAGTTGCTTTCATTTTATCTGACACCTTACTGAATTTATAACTACGATCCCAATGTATTCAACTTCGTATCCTAATTTTAGGTTGCCATGGAGCGAAGGAAAAAACAGCGTCTCTCTTTGTTTGGCGCTGGAAATGGCTTCACGAGGGCCCTGTGTGCCCGTCAGGACTTGGCGCTGCGACGTCACCTCTGCAATCTGCCAATCAACGAGTGCGGACATGAAATACACCCGCCCGATCCTCAACTGTTTGCAATGGCCCAGAAACTGTTGCAAGAGACGTCCTGACAACAAGATGAAAACTGAAACTAATATCGAGATAGTGAAATTATATTTCTGCTGAAATTAATTGAAATTGAAATGAAATTAAATCAGTCATTGAATTTTGGTTAATCAAATTTGTTAAGTGATTAGTGATTGCCAAATATTACAACAAAAGATTTATGTGCATAGTTATTAAATAGTTAATTATTTCAGTCTGTCTGTATAGTTTTATGATGAAAAGTTATAATGGTAATTCATTTTTGTGTTATTAATAACTTTGTAGTAAATTTTAAACAATTTTATTTATCATAATTCAGTTGGCACCATGAATGAGGTATGACCGATTTCGAAGCGACTGTTTCTTTCTCAGGACGAATGATAACGGATTATAGCAGTGGCGGAACGGTTTTTTAAAGGAAGGGAGAGTGAGGTCACATAAGTGGAGGTCACGTGTGTCGTGTAACAACATTGATGTGCACCAACCGTTCCACTGTGCACTGTTATAATCATCCGTCCTTGGAAAGAAGGAGTCGCTTCTAAACCGGTTTTATAAAATAGATTATTAATGGTTCAAACAATGTGAATTATGTAAATAAAAAAAAATTATACATTTTAATATAGTTTCTAATACAATGTTGATTTACAATGTTTTTTTTATGAATACACGCTTCTCCGCTATGCACCTATTAAAAGTACTATAGGAGTCACATTTTTTACTGATTGTTGAATGTATTTAGTATTAATTTAAATTGTTCATAGCATTCGCACAATGGTTTTTAAAACTTAGTTGAGTCATTTTGCTACATATAATAAATGAACATAGTAAGAAAACTACAAAATCACTAATTATTTTAGTAAGCTAGAAATAGAAGCCATTATTTTTTACTACAATTTAGTACCTGTGTCTATTCAACACACTTTATTCATAAAACCATCCATCTCAGATTTAGATTAAAAATATTTGTCAATATTGGACGTGGAGACTAGAAAGTTGGACAATTTATTTATTAATTAAATATGTTATTTTTCATTTTACCAATATAATATGTTTATGTTGTGTTTAATTCTCATCAATTTATTTAAAAATGATAAGCTTGTGTTCATAATATGATATAAATAGTTATATTTAGAGAACAGAGATGACTAGATACAATTCTTTTCTGTCCATTGGTGGTTTCATGGATCATCAGTGAACGAAGAATAAGAATAGTTATATAATTTTTGAAAACTAGTTTCTTTTAAATTTAAAATTTTGTATTTTATCTAGTCCACACTATCAATATACCAAAATCTGAAATGTTCATCACAAATATGAGTGTGTTTTATTGACTCAATCTTTTTCTACATAATTTTGTGTATATTGAATTGATGTTCGCATTATTATATTTGTACTAGAGTCTAATCAACAAACTGTATTGTGTTCAATTCATTCAAGTCATCCTAAGTTTTTATTTTATTATGTATCTAACTTAATTTATGAGCATTTTGATGCACCACATAAGTTTTAAATTTTAATTTGTTATAAATGTCATTAAATATTGAAGTTTATTATAAAACGCTCTGTGCCAGCCACATCTCGGACAGACATTTAATATTGTCATACATTTCATGTACACCTTGGTCCATAAAAGTTGTCAAGTGTCAATCATGCATTCAATTTATTAATTCAACCACTGTGACATTGTGGTATAACATTTGGCTTCTGCGCAGGTATATCCTTGGTTCAATGCACAGCAGAGAAGAAATTTATTTAAAATTATTTGTCACTCCAATTCTTGCCTCTCTGTGCTGGAAACGCTGGTTGAATATAAGAAATTTCCAAATGGCAATAAACTCGCAGCTTGCAATTTTTTTTTAAATATTTATTGTATCCTGTGCTTGTAAAATTATGTTGTTTTAAAAAATTGTTTAGTGTCAATTTTTTCTAACCAACAAACAAATCAATCGTCAACTGTTTGTTGATTGACTCTGATGACTAGTTGATGTTTGAAACATTTCACCAATTCAATACTCAATATTATAAAACAATTTGGTGGTGGTCAACTATTGCAGCATATTGTAAATAGTGATATAGAATGTATATAAAATGTTTTTTTCCCCCAAATGCAATTTAATGAAAGCTATTTCCTATTTATAACATTTAATTTAAAACTTTATACAAATAGAAAAAAAGAAATTTATCGAAAGTATTAAAAAAAACTTTTTATAATCTTTGGTCTTGTAGTTATAATAATGTGTATGTACCTCCACTTTGAATGTAATGTCTTCCTTTAAAAAGCACCACTTAGTAAATATTTATAATTTATTTTGAAGTTATTGTTAAAATACCATAATATTATTATATTTAAATAAATCAGGGACTCAAACAACTGAAAAAAACATGTCATGTATAACCAATTTCTACAATATTAATGTCTCACAATTATTCATTATTTTTTGTACATTAAAGGCTAGTACAAAAGTTTTAAATTTGAACATTCAAAACTGAACAGAAAAAAAAGTAAAGGTTGAAAACCCCAAAATAAAATATTTTTTGTGTATAATTTGGCAGATCTCAAAGTTACCAACTTCGAATTAGGTGTGCCTGAACAGTATGGCAGACTAATCATCGAACTGTAGAAATTTGTAGAGGATTTTTGCAGTCTCCTACCGCACTCTATTGAGAATGTTCAAAATTGTATTTGAAACCTATTTTTGCATTTACTATTTTTATGCTAACATAGATATATTGTAATTTGCCAAATTGTATGATTTACATGCTATATATGTAAAAGTGACTAAATAGTCAAAATTACATTAAATTTGTATTTGATTCAATGTGTTTTACAATTTAAATAGTAATAATGTGTTGTATAAATTTAACATTTAATAACTACATATTTCATAGCTAGAAAGTAAATGAATTAAAAACTATTAAGATTAATGAAGTAAAAGGATGAAGTGTGTACATTAGAATAAATGTATACATACAGTACAAATACATTTTGTTTATTTTTTCCTTCAATGTTTACCCATGAACAGGACAAAAGTAAATGATGTGTCCAGAACAAATTGACTTGACTACAAGATTTGAGGGAATGGAAGTAGGGTTTCCTCATATTCCTTACCAATATACACGGCAGAATGTTTCGCTATTCTCCAAGCTTTGGATCAAATCCAATTAAATAACATTTCCAATGCCTTAAGGTAACAGTTCGCTGCGCGACCGAGACAGGAGACCGAGTCCGTTAATTGATTGTATGAAATTGTATGAACACCAGTTCGCGAGCGAGACCGAGACAGCAAAGCGGTCTCCTCCATACAAAAGTGCTGTCTCGTGGTGTCTCTCTGAGTATCACGTGGTTTCTCTGAGAATCACGTAACCGAACAATGTCAGAGTGACATTTATCATCAATATTTCAGGTTATGGTTTCAATTTTTCGCATTGTTTTTTGCAGTAAATTTAATACAATAGTATTTTATTTAACTGAGAGTACATTCTGAACATATTTTCATCAAACAATAAATTTCTGTAACAAAATGAAAAGGATTTTTCTTTCCCTCTAGTTGTGTATAATTTGTTAACAGCCATTCTTCGTTTTGTATTGTTCAAATGTCGATTTGTTCAAGAGAACTTAGTTCTCTTAACATATCGACAAAGTTTCAAGCCAGGATACGCGATCTAGTTTGTCTGCCGTGTGTTATTAATAATCTGTCTTTAGGTCTCAAAAAATGCTGTTTATTTTGTCCTTCCAAATGATCTTTAGCCATTCGCGGTGCCTTTTTTAATCGGGAATCTACGAAATGCATTTTTCGTAGATTCCCGATTCCCGAAAAAAATCCTGGGATTTTTTTTTTTTTATTCCCAGGTCCCGGGATCATCAAATACCTGGAAACTGGGAAACCTATAATTATAGATTCTATATAACAGTTATTTTTTATTTTTTGTTATCTCAGAGATTCTAGATAACCAAAAAATAAAACATTACGGATCAACCGTTTTTATATGTACAGAGGTAAATAAGTATACAGGACAATGTCTGCCATGTTAGTAGAGATATAAATTACTATCAATAATTTATTTACCAATTCAGTATCTTCTGACCATTTGATAAAATGAAAGACAAGGCACATGATAAATTAACTTGATGAATGTTGAATGTATTCATTTATTATAATGAATTATGTAACAATAGTAAAATGTTATTACAAAATAAATAATTCATAGGATTTATGAACAACAATACAAAAATATATACATACCTATGTCATTTATTTTACAAAAATATATTTGATACACAATATATGTCCAAAACCATTGATTAAGAGGGCTTGTAAACCTAAACACCCCAATTTTAAATCAAATTTCTCAGATATTTATAACAGTGTGTTTCTAAAAAACAACATTTCTCTAGTGAATGTTCGTCACATAATTTTAAAATTCAGCATAAATTCTCCGAAAATAATTATTTAAAACATCCTTTTTTACAATATTTTTTTTAATTTACTCCATAACTATGCGTCGTAAAGAAATAAATCTTTTATATGCTTAAAGAGAGCATAAAATCGAAGATTTATTTACAATTCAAGTCAGGTTTGTTCATAAAATGCAAAAAAATCAACAAATTTGGGATTTCCGATATTTTGAATCACATATAAACCATTTTTAATGCACGCCATAGTTACCCTTACTAACGTGTAACTTCATAATGCATTAGGCGGTTTTAATATATCATGTTTTCAGTCACTAGGTTTAGATTTATATGTCCTCTTAAGAATAGTCCTTCTCAAAACTACAAAACGCATACTATATAATAAACCTGTCATTTTTCTCTTACGAACATATAAATATTATAAATTTTCATATTAAATTGGTTATTTGCATTATTGGTTAATTGCATTTAAAAAAAATTAACATATTTTAATTAAATTTATGAACACATAAAATTGTGTTTATAAATTTAGTTGTTTTAAAATTATATATTTCAAACAATATCATGAAATAAAAGTACTTCAAATATAATTTAATTTCAACACTCCAGCCTCAATGAATTGATATACAATATTCAATTGAAACAGTAAAATAAAATAATAACAATACATTACGATGGAAAATTATTTTTAACATTGGTAAGGTTAGCGGCAAACTTCTTGAGCACATCATGGGGGGGGGTGTGCAGGAGTGCAAATTCATGTTTTTTTGTTTGGTTCTTATATGCGCAAATCACTCCACTCCATAACTCTATACTACTACGAAACTATATTCAATGTTTTGATAAACAAATATTTATGTTATTAGTATTACGTAATAAACATGATTTTTTGATTTCTTAAAGAAATCATTTTTTTTCGTTAAAGAGAAATGAGAAATCAGCTCCAATAGGATATTCCATAGGTTGTTTCCCCCTAGAAAAATAAAAAAATTTTCAAAACTATGAACGTAAACTATATAAGAAAACCAATTCAGATATAATCGTGTTTCTTGTATAACATAATCATTGACAAAAATTATTTTTAAGAAACATTTCACATAATATTAATCTCTATGATAGTGAGTTTTGGTATGATGTACATACCAATATGGTGTGAGTTATTTTAAATATAAAAATTTAAAATATAAAGTATTAAGTTTGACGACTTCTGACACAATAATCGGGTAAAAAAAAAAATTAAAATGTATTATTTTTCAATGTTAATATTGAAAATACGTATGATTATTTCAGGTGTCTTCAACTATTGGTTGTGGTGTCAAAAATATTCGTACTCTAGTAAAAAAAATCTTCACTTCACTTCTCTAGCCGTACCGGTATGGCCATACTTCGATTTGCAATGACGTTTCCTGCCATACGGGTACGGTACGGCCATACTCGCTTAGATGTTAAGAATAAATTAAATTAAAAATAAAGAAATTATTGACATGAAAGGATGATTACATACTTCACTCTCAGGTAACTAACTGTTCTGAATCAACTTTTAATAATTCTAAATCAACTTTTAATATTTGGTATCTTGATTGTATGTTTTGTTTTTATTTAGTTTTTATAGTTTTAAAAATAAAAAAATACTAACACGTGTATAGTACGACATATAAACCAGCAAATTCGACAACATATTAACTTATAAGTCTTACTAAAAATATTCTAGTTAGACGGGCATGTTGCCGAGTTCGCGATTTTGTCCGCGACGTTATTTATTGACTGTCGTTACATTGCACTCGCGTATGCACCTGCCAATACAGTGACATTCTGCCGTGTCGGAGTGTCATTGTATTGGTAGATTCAGACGTTGAGTCTGTTTCGTTGTGACAATTTAATGTAATGACAATGACGTTCATATTTCATAGAAATTGATCTATGATAAATTGCTTATTTTTATCCTTTAAAATATGCTGGGTAAAATCTATTTGTTTTTTTTTGTCTCGGTTCAATTGTTCCTTCTTTTTTTATGTTTTATTTTATTAGTTCAACATTTGTTTTCTTTCTGTTTTCCTACATATATGTATATGTGTATTTTAAACTTTTCTTTTAACTGTGCAAAGTAATGTCTTTTTTATGACGTTGATTGTACATACCTAACTATGCACAATAGCCATGCGGGAGATACCTGTTATTGGAGCACTGGAGATTCTATTTTTTGTTTCATGTTTTTTTTTGTTTGTGTTGTTCAGTGTTCTGTTGGTGTCTCTGTATATTAAATAAATAAATAAATAAATCAAAACTATAATATTCACTCAGTACTGTTTGTATTCCTTCACTTTCTACATTCGGAAGAAGCTAATCTTATTTTATAAGCAAGTACCTAAATATTAGAATAGTCTGTTTTCATTGATTGTTTTATTTTATTTTAGAATACTTCTCAGGCAACTATCAGATCAAATATTTATTTAACCCAACCCATAACAAGTTGCCATATTTGGGAGACTTACGATCCACATTGAAAAGAGAATCATATATCTAATTAACGGAGCCACAAAAGCCAATTGAATATCTAGAGTTGAAATACTTACGGTTGAAACAATCGTGCTGTAGCAACTCCTAGCAGCGTAGCATTGTTTCCATCAACTCTAAGTGTAGCACCTTCCCGCATTCCTAACACGGCATGATTGTTGACATCTTCCAAATACTGCAGAATTCTTTCTTCCCTTGTCTCTCCCTGGTGGGTGTCCCCTGGGTGAGGATCCAAATAGTGTGGGTTTATGTTGAACGGCACGAGTTTCAGAGCGTCAAAACTAGGAGGATATACAATGGGCATGTCGTTTGTGGTACAAATATTGACCGTAGATACGTTTGTCCCAGCGCTGCTACCCATGTATGGCACTCCGTCGTTCAATACTCTATGTCTGATTGGATCTAACAAACTGTTGTCATAGAGTGCTTTTAACAATTGGAAAGTGTTGCCACCTCCTATGAATATAGCTTCTGCTGATAATATAGCCTCCTTTTGGTCCTTACATGTGTGGATACCTCGCACCTTATAGCCCCATTTTTCAAGTACATTTTGAACTTTTGACGTATAACAGTTGTGGTCTTTCAGGGCATATGGTACAAATAAAACTTCATTCACTTTTTTTCTAAAATAGAAATCAATAAAATCTATTTTATAATACAACAACTAATCACAATCATTTAAATAATAATATTCCATCAACATTGCAGCAGAAGTCAGATTAAAAATGGATTTTGTTTTATAGGAAAACTGTAAAACTTTTGATTTTTTAAAACTTGTTTTTTTTTAATTCACAACTATAATTTAAAATTTTTAATTTCTCATAAAATTATTATTCAGTTACAATTTTATTTTATTTAATTAACACAATTGAGAAGACAAAGGCAAAAAATGCAATTAAAAAAACTTACGATTTAAATAATTCTTCAATATCGTGTCTAGCATATTCCAAAAAGGAATAACCATGAGGCGATGATGAAGAAAGTAAAATAAGTTGTCTCAAAGGATACATATTTTATTCTAAAAATAAGAATAAGGCAATAAGTAATGAGCAATGTACACGCCTCCTTTATAATATGCAACACAGATTATATGATATGCAATTGATAATGTTTCAATCAGCAAACAATAGTCCCTTCTTCTCTTATCAAAAATGACATAACAATTACACACTGATTAGAAGTGGAATATGAAATATGTACACTGATGTACACGTTGATATAAAAAATATGCTGAAAAAGTATTCATGTATCGTACCAAAAAAAATACAATTCATTGGCAATTGTTCTGATTTTTCTTTTACAATATAAAATACACTTGAAAATGTTATATTTTTGATTTTGAGCCTATTTCAAAAAGAAAACAAATTTGTTGACATTTTAAAAGTCAAGTAGTAATAATATAATGAGTTGCCATTATTTAAATTTCATTGTGCTGAAAAAATTATATAATATACTGCCATTACCTACTTCCAATAACTTGTTATGCCCGAAAAAAATAATGCCGAAAAACAATGATTTTTATTTTGTTCCACGGCAACATTTCGGAAAACAGCTAGCGCTCGTTGCGGGCGAGCAACGAAACTTGCAGCTAGGAGCTAGCACGCGCTATGGCACGCGCTCTCTTGGCATCTGACATTCGTAGTGTAAACATCTTTTTTTATTGAACGGCTGTGGTAAACGAACGGAACGACGCCGTCATCGGTCGACACGCGCGTCCCGATGGCCGCCATATTTTCAAGAGCACGAGGAGGGGTCTGTGTGACAGGACCCGTCACGCGCATGGACGCTGATGGTGCCCTAGAACCAAGATGAGGGCATCAACAGGACAGGAGGTTGGAGGCAGAGCGCAGTGTGGGGCCACCGCGTAGGGAACGCGGCGGCTCGCAGATTGGACCACGAGGGGCAATCCGTGTCGTCTGGGGCGTCGGTTCGCCTCCGGTGAGGCCCCAGCTGGTATGCCACCTCTGTCGAGATGCGCCGTCATAGCGTGCCGTGTGGCACAGAGCCAGCCATGGGTGACGGTCTGGAGGAGGAGAAGAAGAAACCACGCCGGACACGAGGAAGACCTGCTAGCCTGACGCAGAGGCTGGGCCCCACCGTACTACAGTCACCACGTGGAAGACTGTGACATGCCTGGAGGAAGGATGTCGCTGTACCCTGGGGCGGTATATTCTGGTCGGCGTCTTTTCGTGTGTTCGCGTGTGTTTGACAGTTCGTTTCGGTAGATGCCACGTGTTTCTGTTTTATTTGTTGTCTGTTGTTTTTATTTAATTATTTTTTTTGCCATGGACCATTTGTGAATATTATAAATAAAAAAGCGCCGTACTAAAACAATTTTTAAGTGTCGCCATCATTTGTCTCTCCTTTTCTTCCCCACACCTTGGCTTGATGTTTCCTCGTGGTAGACGAGAGGTCTCATCAAACTATAGGTATTGCTACTACTCCCGTAGACAACGGTATTATACTTCTTTAAAAAGTCTCCATAAAAAACGTCGTCTGCTATTAAAGAAACATCGCATAGTTGGAAAAAAATATGCATATCATTTATATTGTACATTATACTCAATCGCTCATAACGCTGTCTTAACGCTGTTTTTTGTCCAACTTTAACATAAATAAATGAATAAATAAATAAATAAATATGCGGGTAAGCGAGATTCGTACATAAAGCCCGTCACGTGTGTACACCGATCACAAATTTGTGTCTTTGCTTGGTTGGTATAGTTGTAGCCAAACATCTTGAACTTGTCGAGAAGAGGGGCGATTTTCACGTAAATCAACGAAGCCAAAGACACAAAATTGCACTCTGCGCAACCGGAAGCTCGTTCAAGATGTTTGGCAAAAATTATGTATATGCAAACCGCCCCCCTCCACTGCGAAAAGGCTCAGGGCTATAAATATGTATGTTGTTTTTTAGTAATAATTAATATTAACGAAATAAAGAGCAGTATTACAAATCAAAAGAAATACATGGAAAAAACATAGGTAACTCTAGAAAAAAACATTATAAAAGTTAAAACGCGCCAAAAGACAATTTTGGGTAGGTAATTAATTTTTAAAAACCTATTTAAATATTACATAAGAAATAACCACTAACTTTATTTACTAACTTAATATATAATATTTTAAAAATTATTTAATATATTTAGGACTGAGGAATAATTATGACAAAAAGATTTACCTATGACCTCCAGATGCAGATTTATTTCTTTATTAAATTTTTGTACATGTAAGTTTACAAAGGCATGTTTATTGACAATAAATAAAATATTTCCAACCTACCCAATCTTGAAATCTCAAGTAAATTGGTGCAGTAGCATACCGTATATTTAGTTCGATTTTTTGTTCACCCGAAACCTAATAGGGTTCTGTGATAATTCGCTAAAGTCTAATCAGAACGCAACAATTCGTAACACGTCAAAACAGAACATTATGAAATAGAACAGTGACAAATCAACACATAGTCAAAACAGAACAAACTATCACTGAATCGCAATAATAACTACCTACATAAATACATAACAAACCTATTCTAACCAAAAGTTTGGATCTTATGCGACTCTGAAATTGTATTAGAAATGTTCTGTATTGTCTGTGTTGATTTGTCACCGTTCTGTTTTTACATGTTTCGAATTGTCGTGTTGATTAGACATAAACGATTTGTCCGTGTCACCAAGCCAAGTAGCAAGGGCAAGTAGCGATGCGCGATTCCGAGATGTTTTAACAATCGAAACAATCGCAGTCGTCATAATAAACAATCGAGTCAACCATCGACTCGCTTTTTTAGAAAACAATCGAGATGTTTTTCGATTGTTCCGAGTCAGCGGAATCGCAAATAGCTCTCGATTGTTTTCATTCGGTTTGGTTACTCAGTCGATTGCATGCATCGAGCCGAGGTGTACGTAACGAAAGAATTGGACTCGAGTCAGACGAATTGCCGTTCGCTTTGTTAACCCCGAATATGATACATTGTATTTTTAATTAGAATTTTATTTATTTTAATTTCATTTTTATTTTATTTATTTTAATTTCAATAAACTATCACGAAAATTTAAAAAATAAATTGTGTGTAGGTAATAAAAAGCAGATTCATTAATAAGCTCTATATATATTTATTCCCATGGTAATTTCTATCTAAGTGTAAGAAAAGTTATACATATCGGTTAATAATTTTGAAAATTACTTGGGCTGCGCAGAAATTTTGACAGACCGATTTCGAGTTTTATGTTTGGTAGATAAATATGCAAAGTGCCCCTCACCATCTTGAAAATCTTTTAATTTAATTGCCGATATTTGTACACATGATTTACTCAAATAATTTGCAGAAAACTACAACTAAAATATGCATTTTATTCCCGTCGCTCCGTTTAATATTTTCGATTGTTCTTGATAACTCGCATCGCACTATCACAGTCACAACGCAAGTCGAAAACAGAAACACTCGAATGAAGGCGCCATTCGAGATGAGAATCATCGAGGCGAGAATCATCGATGCGAGAATCATCGATGAGAGAATCATCGAGGCGAGAATCATCGAGATGTCCGAACAATCGAATACAATCGAGATATTCAAACAATCGACAAAAACCTCTCGGCATCGCGCATCGCTAAGGGCAAGGGGGTAGTGCCATGGTAGTGCCTTATTTCATCACAAATTACATACACGCAACCCTTTAGCTACAAAATATTAATAGCAACATTGTAACTGTCAAAAGTCAAATAGAAATAACCAAAATGAAAATAACCTATGGAAAAAGCTACGTTCGTTTTCGTTAAGAATCATTTATTTTATTTATTATACAAAATACGTATATTAAAATAGTGAATATTGTGGTAGTATTATAAAAATGTAATTCGACGTATGCATTTATGTTTTATAACTCATCCTCTCGGTATTGAAATAATAAACTCCCGGTATAATTTGTTTTTATATATTCAAATTTCTTTAGTCGATATTTTCTGAACATCCCAGCCAAATATGCCTATCCTGGAAGGAATGAATATAGATATCGTTTTCGTAAGTATTGTTATACAATTCATTTGATTTTACAATCTGTAATGCAGGATTAATACGATAAAACATATTCTGATTTTTAGGTTAATTTGTATTGATTTGACAATTTTTTTACTTACAGAACGAGGATGATTTGCCGTATGAAGAAGAAATTCTACGAAATCCATTTTCAGTGAAGCACTGGCTACGATATATTGAACATAAGAAAACGGCTCCGAAGAATGCTATTAACCTTATTTATGAAAGAGCCTTAAAAGAGTTACCAGGATCATTTAAACTGTGGTACAACTATTTAAAAATAAGACGGATTCAAATTAAAGGCAAATGTATAACAGATCCTGGATATGATGAACTTAATAATGTATTTGAAAGGTCTTTAGTTTTCATGTATAAAATGCCCCGGATATGGATGGATTATTGCGTATTTCTTACAAACCAATGTCGTATAACAGCCACTAGAAAAGCATTTGATAGAGCTCTGAGAGCTTTACCCATAACACAACACCATCGCATATGGCCCCTCTACTTGGAATTCTTACGTAAGCACGATATTCACGAGACTGCAGTCAGAGTGTTTCGACGCTATCTCAAATTATGTCCTGAAAACACTGAAGAATATATTGAATATTTAATATCCATCGGGAGGCTGGACGAAGCTGCAGTAAAATTGGCTCAGATTGTCGACAATGAAAACTTTCAATCCAAACATGGGAAATCAAATCATCAACTGTGGAATGAACTGTGCGAAATGATATCTAAAAATCCTGACAAAGTACATTCACTCAATGTGGACGCCATCATACGAGGAGGACTGAGACGGTACACCGATCAACTGGGACATTTGTGGAATTCACTGGCAGATTATTATGTCAGAAGCGGTTTGTTTGACAGAGCGAGAGACATTTATGAAGAGGCTATACAGACAGTATCGACAGTCCGGGATTTCACGCAAGTTTTCGACGCATACGCTCAATTCGAAGAGCTCAGTTTGAACAAAAGAATGGAAGAAGTAGCCAAGAATCCTAACCCCACAGAAGATGAGGAAGTGGATCTAGAACTGAGACTGTCAAGATTCGAATACTTGATGGAAAGAAGATTGCTTCTGCTGAATTCTGTTCTTCTACGACAGAATCCTCACAATGTACCCGAATGGCACAAAAGAGTTAAATTACACGAAGGTAATCCTCACGAGATAATCAATACATACACAGAAGCTGTTCAAACTGTCGAACCAAAACTAGCCGTTGGTAAATTATTCACTCTGTGGGTTTCCTTCGCTAAATTCTATGAAGAAAATAATCAGATAGAAGATGCTAGACTCGTTTTTGATAAAGCGACACAAGTTGCATATGTTAAAGTTGACGATTTAGCTTCAGTTTGGTGCGAATGGGCCGAAATGGAAATTAGACACGAAAACTATGAAGAAGCTCTCAAATTAATGCACAAAGCTACCGTACTGCCGAGCAGAAAAGTGGCTTATCATGATGACACAGAAACAGTTCAAATGCGACTGTATAAATCCCTCAAAGTGTGGTCAATGTATGCAGATTTAGAAGAAAGCTTCGGAACTTATAAATCCTGTAAAGCCGTGTACGATCACATAATAGACTTGAAAATAGCAACACCTCAGATAATTATAAACTACGGATTGTTTCTCGAAGAACACAATTACTTTGAAGAAGCATTTAGAGCTTACGAAAAAGGAATTGCTCAATTCAAATGGCCAAATGTATATGACATTTGGAATACGTATTTGACAAAATTTTTAAAGCGCTATGGAGGTACAAAATTAGAAAGAGCGAGAGACCTCTTTGAACAATGTTTGGAGAACTGTCCTCCCGAATTTGCCAAAACATTATATCTCTTGTATGCTAAACTAGAGGAAGAACATGGTTTAGCGAGGCACGCTATGGCTGTTTACGAGAGAGCTGCTAGCAGCGTTCCACAAAAAGAAATGTTTGAAATGTTCAATATCTACATTAAAAAGGCTGCGGAGATTTATGGTGTCCCTAAAACTCGGCAAATTTATGAGAAAGCGATTGAAGTTTTACCAGAGGGTCAGTCGCGAGAAATGTGTCAAAGGTTTGCCGAAATGGAAACAAAACTTGGAGAAATCGACAGAGCGAGAGCCATCTACGCCCACTGCAGTCAAATGTGCGATCCGAGAGTCACAAATGAATTTTGGCAGACTTGGAAAGAGTTTGAAGTCAGACACGGGAACGAGGAAACAATGCGTGAAATGTTGAGAATAAAACGCAGCGTCCAAGCAACGTACAACACCCAAGTTAACATGATGTCAGCTCAGATGTTAAGTTCCGCTACACAGTCCGCTGGTACAGTCGCAGATCTGGCTCCTGGTGTCAAGGACGGTATGAGGATGTTAGAGGCTAAGGCTGCGGAGATGGTCGCTCCTGCTCTGGGACCCAAGGGTGGAAATATTATGTTTGTCAGAGGTGAGACTCAAGGACAGAACAGAGACGGAACTGACACCACTCGTGTTGTGAATCCGGATGAGATAGATATTGACGATGATGACGAGGAAGAGGGTGATGATAAAGATTCTGAAGAAAGTGGAGATGACCTTCCTATAGAGAAGAAATCAGTACCAGCTAAAGTTTTTGGTAGTTTGGCAACAACAAATGATGATGAATAATGAGTTTTTTGAATTACACTAATTTCAAAAATAAAAAATTACAATTTGTTTTGTTTGTAAAATTCAGAGTTATCACCCTATTAATTTATTTTTAATATAACTGCCAACATCTTTAAATGATGTAATGGTAGATTTTTTTTAAAGTCAAGCACTGCAAGGAGAACCAGTTACTATTAATATGACTTTTGCATATTTTAATGTGTAGCTATTTACTCAGTTACACTTTGTTTGTTTTTGTCTTTTTGACACTTTATAGTTTGCTTGCAAGGTTCAAGAGTTCTTCACGGTTGTGTAAAGAGGCTATGTGTTGTTTGTTTCCAGAGAATAGAGACTGTTAAAACCTTCCACCATTCAAAGATGATTTAGTAAAATGCCTCTTCACCATTTCTTCAGTAGAAGCTTTAAAAATTATAAAACAGTAAAATAAAAGAATATGCACATTTTCGAAACTTACATTTATTTCAGCAAGTTGATATTATAGTATGTAGTGGGAATTTCACATCCGACACAGAAATAACAAAAATTCGTACAGTTAACAAAGTCTCATAGAAAGCGAGGTGCTTATAAAATTAATTATGTGGGAGTTAGAAAACTGTGTTACATACAAAAAAAAGAAAACTAAAAATATGATCATATATGGTAGAAACTATAAATGTAATGTCAGTAAAACAAACGACAGATCAATAAGTAACAATTAACAAAAACAATTAAAGCATTACTAGTATAAACCTCGATTATTCAGACATACTGTCCAGATTATGCAATTAGAAATTAATGACCAGTTTCGACTCTTCCATTATTTATGATATCTCAATCAAGATAAAGTAGAAATAATTGGTAGATCAGACACATACATAAAAAGATGTGTTAATGACATTCAGCAATTGTGCCTTTCATTGTTCAATTACTTTTTAATTTCTATTCATAAGTTACACATATTTCAATATCAGATGATCTACTGTTTAAATATAACTTAAGATGGTAATGCAATACTATCTATTAAAACATTATGTGAACTATTAAAGCCTCTACGCTTATATTGCGGGTACGCATACAAGTATTACATAAATGTCACCATAAAATAGTGGCAGAAATAATAATTCCTCTTTGGTTTGTTTACAAATATTTTACCAACATATATACATTCACACCATGTCCCTACTGGATTAAGCACTTAACACGTTTCTTATATTCCCTTCTTTCAAAATATCCTTGATATCCAACGTGATCATGCCATACCTTTCTAGAGTGACCCTTACTTTTCACTTCATCCCAATCACGCATTATATATTTCTCAAGTCAGTTGTTCATTTTCAATTCTCTCAATCCACTGAATACACATTACATATTTCCTATTCTGATTCGTCTAAATTTATCCGTCTGAATTTTAGTATATGAGAAATGTCAAAAAGTTGACTGCATTAATTTATACGGGATTCATTACATCACACAGCGCAGATAAAATCCTTTCATCCACAGTTGCCCATTGATTTAGAAGTTTTCGTACTCTGAAACGAATTAGAATAGGTCATATTATGGTATTTACTTTCACTTTACTCAAAATTAGTGTCCGACTGAAGGTCAGATTTTGGCCGAAGCCGAAGCCGATTGTTCAGCCTTAGCCGTAACCTTCGGCCGAAGCCGAAGGTTTGATTTTACTAAAATCGATTAAAATAATAAATAATCTGCTTTCGTGACTTAGTTGGTTAGATATCTAACTACTGAGCCAAGGGTCCTGGGTCGTTTGATTTTACTAAAAAAATTCGATTAAAATAATGAATAATCGGCTTTCGTGACTCAGTTGGAATGATATCTGACTATTGAGCCAAGGGTCCTGGGTGACACTGGGCCGGCCGAATCTATACACCCACTACACATGTCATGTTCGCGCATGTTTTTACAAGTTTTAACTGGTTTTAGCGGCTGACAAAAAGCTTCGGTGGAAAATTCGGGTTATTTTTGGCCGAAGCCGAAGGTGTTTTTTTTTGCCAAAGGTGGCCGAAGCCGAAGCTTCGGTCGGACACTACTCAAAATATCTTTTTTGCATTATCTGTTAAGTCCACATTATTTTTTCTACTGGATACAACATTGAAGTTACTAAATTTATCCTCTATTTTTGATACTGTCCTGATATTAATTCTTAGTGTTCACTTGTACATAAAAAATTATAATAAATATAAAACAAAATATTGTTAAATCTTACTAAAGCATCTATAAATAATGAGTCTTTCCAAATTGCAGGTAACACAATTTTGTGAATTACACAAAATAAACTTCTTAATAATGAATTCAATAACTAATCAATTAATTTTTGTACATGTTATAAATTGCACACAGGTGGAGCTTATTGTCTAAAGAAAAATAAGGATTTTATAAGACAAGTTTGTTTTTTATAATCAAAAATAAAACATCATTTAATCTTTGGTTTCCAAAAGATCTTCCCAGCGACAACTTGCTCAGCTTGTGGAAAAAGACAGTTTCAATTTTTATTCAAATAAACCAATAATTTGTCATAAACTAATGTAATATCGAAAGAAGAGTTATGGCAGGAAACAGAGTGAATGGAGCACTGAGACCAGTTATGAATGATCGCAACATATCAAAGGCTGCCAAAGTTGCCATTCATAATGCTATCTTAGTGCCAACGTTGACGTATGCAAGTGAAACCTGGACATGGCAGAAGTCGCACGAAAGCAGAATAAATGCTGTTGAAATGAGATCGCTAAGAAGAATTTGCAATAGAACGATGTATGACAGGGTAAGAAATGAGAACATAAGGAAAGAATGTAAGATGAAGAAAGATATCATTAATAGAATGAAATTGAATACACTGAGATGGTTTGGCCACATGGGTAGAATGAATGAGGAACGCCTGACGAAGAAAATATACAATGCGGATAGGATTGGATTGAGAGGCCTGGGCCGCCCAAGAAAGGGATGGCACGACCATGTGAATAATATTCTGAAAGAAGGAAATGTTAGAAGCATGTACAATAGACGAGCATGTATGAGACGATGCATGAATGTTGACGAGGCGATGAATGTGTGCCAGGATAGAAAGATATGGCGTTCGGTTCTCTCTGCCTACCCCGTAAGGGACATGGCGTAATGGTATGTATGTATAACTAATGTTCCGCAAGATATACTGGTCGATGCGTTTCACATGGAAATTCCTTTTGATCAATTTATCTAATATTCACTGGTAAAATATATGTGGTCCCTCCTCCACCCACTCGCAACAGAGTCACTCGCTTCACTCAATCCCAGCATCCATTCACAGTGGACCTTCAACATATACGAACAAGTCGCTTCTCGAACTCCTTTATTAACACAGCAGCCCGACTGTGGAACGATCTTCCGAATTCTGTGTTTCCATCTTCGTACAACCCGGGTCTTTTTAAAATCCGAATTAATAAACTCTTTTCTAGATTGCAAACCCCTCCCAACGCTACGTAGTGCGCTTCTTCGGAAGAGTAAAATGGACCCAAATCCTAATAGCTGGCGTCCCCTACGTAGACATGTTAAAAAAAAAAAAAAAAATATGTAGGTATGTGAATGCAAAATCAAAGCTTTATATAAATGCCATTTTAATTTGTTATTTTTATACCTTATCTGTCTGAATAATAGAGGTTCTACCAACGTATCAGGGGCTTCAGATCATAAGGACAAAACTACAAAATGATTACTTTGAAAACAAGAGTTTTGTTTCAATGTCAATAGGATTTTCAATCACTATGATAGAACGACAGCTTATTACTACACGTTTAAGCGACTATCTGTTTGGCTGTCATTTTCCATTGTCTCTATTGTTTCATAGTCACAATTTTATTGTTACACAAATCACCGTGTCAATATATTGAGTTCTGTTTAGCAAAATGAAACATGAGCAGCATAGAATTTAAAATCTGATTAATTGTATGGCTAACTGTTGTGTTATTTCAGGAAACCAATTCATTGAAAATACATGAGATACTTCAGTTTTTGTAAAACTGCAGGGCTACTCATGAAATTGATACACTAAAATTAAGATCGGCTTCAGACTTTAGCAATCTTAGAGGTTAAACTAATTGAATAATTTCATACTAAATGTTGATATTAACACATTTTCATGATTAAATGTAGAGAAAGATTAAAATTGGATTATAATTAAGTACTGATTTATACATTTTTAAGATTAAAGCAAACTAAGAATGTGTCATGAGTAGCCCCCCTGGTCAATAAAAATCGGCACTGGGTTGAGTTTGTTTGGTCGGATAGATAGGGTATAATTTCTAGCTTGTCGCCAAGATGCGAGTCAACAACTCGAGACTTTTTTATTTAGAGTGATGGTGAATCTCTAATCAGACCAACTCATTTGGATTATCAATTTGATAGTCATGAAAATTTAACCTCTCAGATAACCACTGCCATTATTTTCAAAACGATTCAAGTTTAAATAAAAAGTTTCACTGTACCTCAAAAAATGCTTGTTTTATTTCAAAGTTCCATACTTTTTATTGAAATACCCATCTGGATTAAATAAAAACAAAATATTTTAAGAGCAGAATAAATCCTTATATACAAAAAGTATTTCTGCGGATCAAAATCAACAAATTTAAATTTTGTAGTTTAGCTTATGATCCTGATCCCCCAATTGGTATTTTTTGTCAATTAAATAATATCTCTGGGTGGTGTTATGAAGTGTAACGAATTAGAATATTGCGGTGAAGAGGTATAGTTGTTGGTTAGGCTGACGTCATTGTGGACTCCTCCAAACATTATTAGTTCTCCTTTACCCCTGACTAACGAATACATTATGAACTCCTCTGGTGCCCCGCTCACTTCACCCTCCCTTGGACAGAGCCAAGACACAGAGGAATAGGTATTTTCGTTTAATACAGAAGAGATGTCCAGTACGTGTATGGCCAGCGTGTTTCTGCGCAGTTTCTTGACCACCGGAGTATTGGCGAGTACCCTGTCTGCACCCTCTATTGCGTCCCTCAGTCTTAACGCTAAAGAGATTCTTCTCTGATTGATCAGGTCGTGTTCGGGACGGGCGTTGTAGGTGGAAGAATCGCAGGCAAACGCGGCCATTCTGAACTTGTCCGCATCGTTTAGCTGTCGTACAATTTTCAATCCATTTGAGAAGGGCTGAAACCAAATAAATAATTATGATAAATAATTAAATGTGGAGTGTTGTACTTTGTGTAACTTCATTATTTAAAATGTTAAATATTTAAATCACATGTCTTTGTTAAATTCCACAAAATAAAAAATAGAATTTAACAAAGGAATGTGTTTTGATTAACATTATGATCAATTTGGTTTGTGTATGGATCAAAACAATGTTGAAAATTGAATTGAAATAATATTTATTTAAATTAAATCTTATTTCACAAAAACTATTAAGAAACTAATCACATCAATGATAAATTAACGAAGAAATGTTCCCTTTGCTCATAGTAAGCTAAATAGTAGATATTAATGTAAAAAAAATTCCCCAGTACCCTCAAAAGATACATCTTTGAACTAAATAACAGTTTATTTTTACAAATATATACATATATACTATTGCATGAGTTTTTTGAATTTGTAATAATTTTCTTGTAAAATTAGTTTCAATAAAACCTTTTTTTAATTTCATATTGTAATTAAAAAAACTACATAAGGCCTATGAAGCAGATTTTTACTTCAATCGAAAGAGAATATGAAAATATTATATTCTAATAACTATTCTTGCTAATAACCTCTAAATTATTGTATATCACAGATTTGGTGATGCACAATATTTTTTTTGTGTTTCATACATTAGAAGGTAATTTAGTGTGCATATTTATGTACAGATGTATATATGCCTTAAGGAATGTCAACCAGAAGCTCGATTTTTTATGTGCACCAAAGATAACATAACACCATGTATAAGGAGTTTTACTCAGCGGCCAGCCATAATGAAAAGCAATCTGAAATCTAAAAAAACATTCTTTACATGGTCTTATCAAAAGAAAATATTTTACCTTGTTTCCTGGTCCGTTTTTAACAGGCCTCTTTGGGATTTGTTTATTTTGTGAGTTAATTGTATCATTAGGCCTATTTTCACTTCCGATGGGAAGAGCTTTGGGTTCGGGTTTGTTCTTGTCAATATTTTTTGACGCATCTCCGTTTGAACTGCACGCGACATTTTCGTTGTTTTCTCTTAGTCTGCTGGTCAACTTATCCAAGTCTAAATTGAGATTGCTCGGTCCCGCTGCGGATTCGTTCCCACCGTTTTCTGCGCTGCTGGTGACTGTGTCGGCGCTGTTTGCTCTGCAATGCGGCAGACATCCCCTCCTTCCGTTGACATTGTTATCCTTGTCCAACGGTCTTCGCATATTCAATTGGACACGTTGCGACAGAGAGTTGGAAGTCGCTC
The DNA here is from genome assembly GCA_963576475.1 of Molanna angustata. Taxonomy (NCBI): domain Eukaryota; kingdom Metazoa; phylum Arthropoda; class Insecta; order Trichoptera; family Molannidae; genus Molanna; species Molanna angustata. Next base: position 1,648,804 of record OY754968.1, read on the forward strand.
TCTGTTCCGCAGTGGAAATTCTAACAGCTGAGGTGACGGGATGCCAACTGCTGTTTTGATTGCGGCTTAAACTAACTACTTTATCTCCGACCTGAAAAGATTAAGACTTCAATTAATAATTGGTATCTTATTTATTTATTTATTTTGTTCATGTTTTCTCTTACATAGGTTGTACACTTTTATTTTGTTTTACAAAAAATACATAATATAGTGATGAGTGTAGTTAGCAGTGTTGGTATTGTTTTAATCACCGTCAAACTAGGCAAGGCCTGTACATAATATAGTGATGAGTGTAGTTAGCAGTGTTGGTATTGTTTTAATCACTGTCAAACTAGGCAAGGCCTGTACATAATATAGTGATGAGTGTAGTTAGCAGTGTTGGTATTGTTTTAATCACCGTCAAACTAGGCAAGGCCTGTACATAATATAGTGATGAGTGTAGTTAGCAGTGTTGGTATTGTTTTAATCACCGTCAAACTAGGCAAGGCCTGTACATAATATAGTGATGAGTGTAGTTAGCAGTGTTGGTATTGTTTTAATCACCGTCAAACTAGGCAAGGCCTGTACATAATATAGTGATGAGTGTAGTTAGCAGTGTTGGTATTGTTTTAATCACCGTCAAACTAGGCAAGGCCTGTACATAATATAGTGATGAGTGTAGTTAGCAGTGTTGGTATTGTTTTAATCACCGTCAAACTAAGCAAGGCCAGTGTCATGACGGCTATTTCATGGTAATTAGATTTAATTTTTAGATCGAAAGCACTTCATGGAATATCATTTTAATTTTTAAGGTATTATTAATAATAAAAAAAATTTGAATTCATTTTCCATAATTGATTTCATTTCTGATCATTTTCGAGTAGGTATTTTTAAGTTTTAAATCCAATTGTAATTAAATAAATCAATTACCATACTTTGTTTTTGATTCTACACTTACATATTTACTCAGTCTATTGCGGTTTTTATAAAGAATATTTTTTCCCTAATTGAGGGCATTTGTCTTTTCTTTGTGGACAGATATCGGTAACCCAAGGAATTGTTAAAGTTTATTTTATTTTAAATATTATTATTTAATCGTTTAACTGTACATCTACATAAACACTATGTACCATAAATTTTTATATTAAAAAACATCTCTGACAGTGCAAGTTTTTTTAGTGAAAACAAGGCCCTGAGTCAAATTGAAAACGCTGTTCGTTATCACCAAGCGCTAATTTTTATTTGTATGAGATTTGATATTTGTTATAGAAATATTTTCTACAATAATGAACAACAAATGTCAAATTCCACACAAAAAAATAGCACTAACGAACAGCGTTATCAATTTGACTCAGGGGCCAGGTCTGTATAAAACAAAACAGAGAATGCTACAACTTGATTGTTTTATTTTCACAAAAATATTTGCCACATATGAATCCATTATCAACAGTAATTTTCTTGATTTTAATTAAGCTTTGCTGGTTACCCAATTTACCCATTAATGACGGATGTTTAATGCAATCAAAACATAATGTGAATAATACAAACCTTTATTGCAGGATTACACCATATGTTAGCTGCTGACCATTCCTTATTTTTAATAGTCAATTCGTACCATGTCCAAATATGTCCCTCCATTCTCAAGACCCAACAGTCATTATAGACACATCTGTTATGCAACGCTTGCACTCCACCCAAGATCATCAAGTTGTTGCGGTTTAACTTAATCAATGATTGGCCATACCGAGGACTCGGTTTGGGCTCAGCCGTCACTTGCTTGCTCCAGACCATTGTCTTCAGGTTCAGTATCCAAACGTCATTTGAACACTGAATCTGCGACTGCACAGTCGGTTTGTACAGTCCACCAAACACGATCATGCAGTCATCTTTGATCATGGCAGAGTGTCCAGCCATGGGTGGCGGATTATTCGTAGCGTTGATGAGGATCCATCGATTCGAAGTTATATTGTAAAAATGTATCTCGTTAAACATTGTCCAGTCTTGATGATATTGTGACGAGGAAGGATACGTCCATCCGCCAAAGAGAATTAATGAGTCCTTGTAACAGATCATTGAAGCATATGCCTTGGGAGTAGGATAGGCTCCCATCGTCAATGGCCTGATCCATTGTCTTCTCGAAAGGTCAAAACGCCAGAGATCGTTGAATGCTGTAGAGTTAGTGGTGCATCCGCCAAATATATACATGGAGTTTTCGTGAACACAGGCAGCGTGGGAGAATCTTTTGGTTATCGATGGGGCCATGTCAACGGGAGTTATGTTCCTCCATCGGATATTGAAATCTGCTATCGCTCTGTGAAGATTGTTAGTAGCTTTTCTCGTCACATCTAGAATAAGGTAAAAATATATACATAAAAAATTTTATAAGAAATTCACACATAATACACTCTTTTAACTTTTGAAAAGGTTGCCAACCAGAACTGGAGTTGGGCAGGGCATGTCGCTCCAACCATCAACTCCAGATGTATTAAGAAAGTGCTAGAATGACGACCTAGAATGGGCAGTGTTGGAAGGCCTCAAACAAGGTGGTCTGACGATTAGACAAGTGGCCTGGAGGCGGATGGATACGGTCTGCCCAAGATAGGGAGCTGTGAAGGCCTCAGGGGGAGGCCTATGTCCATTACTGGACGAAGTAGGGCTGACGAAAAAACCACTTCCTTGCACCCTACGCAGTTGGCGAGTTTATTATCATTTGGCAATTTCTTCCAATTTCCAGTGTTTCTAACCTAGAGATGTAAACACAATGAATCTAACTTTGTATTAAATTTTTTTGTCATAAAAACACTAAACAAATTTAGAATAAAATTCAAGTAAATTAACCCTTATGCATTTTACAATATTTTTGAAGCTATTTATATATGTTAATAAAATTAGTTCATTAACCAAAACTATTGATAGAACTTTATATTAATACTAGATATGTGCCGACTATAACTTTGGCCGACTAGCCGGTTACTCGGTTGTAAAGAGGCCGATTAGTCGGCCGACTATTCAGCCAAGCCGATCACAGTTTTGGGGGTATTTGGCAATTTAAGTGATGCTTCATCTGAATCACGCACAAATCGCAATCGCCGCCTGCGAGCGTGTTGGAACATGTTGGCACTGTTTTAGGTAGTTAGAGGTAACAGGGTCGGATGTCGGTATTTGATATGATTGTTCATACTCGTAGTATTTACTGTTTTTCCTTGCCCACCACGAGAAATTATCATTTGGCACTGTTTACACTTGACTTTACGGGAATCATTGTCCAATTGGTCAAAAAAAATCAACACGAGACATTCTTTTGACATGATTAAAATTTAATAATAAGAAATTATTATTGTTTTATTAGTTGATTACCAAAGGAAAGGTTGCTTTACATTTCAAAATATGTAAGACTTATTCTAAAATAAAAATATCTCTAGACAATCAAGATTTATATAAAATTCCTGCTATATACATTTTATTCAGAAATACATACATAATAAGAAGCCGGATAGTCGGCGCTCTTTGCCGATTAGTGCTGACTAGTCGCCGACTATGAAAGAGGCCGGATAGTCAACTTTACCGACTAGTCGGAACATCACTAATTACTACTAAATTAAAATAATACATAAATATTATTTTTATTATTTATTATTAATCAATACAAATTTACATATGTAAATTACAATTAACAAGGTATATACAGACGGTGGCCAAATTAATACAATCAAAGGAAAAAAATGCAAAAATAATTGTATTTTTAGCTGTTATCCAGCAAAATCGAATCACATCAGTATATTTTTAATTGTGGCAACTCCCTTCATTATTGTTATCGTACTTGCAACACTTTTTAAGCATCAACATGAAGTTTGTCACATACAAGATAAGATAATGTCAGTTTAGTATTGGTCTTCACAGAGTGTGCGGGTGTTAATGGAATATTTTGCCCATTGATTTTGTGTTTATTTGAGACAGTGTTTGAGTGTTTCTTACATTTTTATTAAATAACAGGTAAACCTAATATTTATTACTAAATATTTATCACAATTATACTACTTATCAAATTATTACGATTTTGATAAATTATTTTCTAAATGTATGCTGAATTTCAGAATTTTTTGGTTTATTTTAGAAATGGGAAGATCTTGTGACCTCACTCCAAGAAAAAAATCTAAAATTGCAACCCTTCTTGGTCACTGTGAATACAGTCAACGAGAAATTGCCACACTTACCAATGTTTCTCAATATTCTGTGCACAAAATAAGTAGGCAAATGAAAGGAAATGTACCCCTTGAACCATCTCGAATAGGAAAATGTGGACGAAAGCGCATTACTACTCCGCGAACAGAAAGAAAAATCAGAAATGTTGCTCTAGAAAATAGACAGAAGCCTCGAAAAGTAATAAAATCTATTTTGCAGACCACAGGAGTCAATATATCTGATCGTACATTGAGACGAAGATTGGTGGAAATGGACCTCAAATGTTATCGCCCAGTGAAAAAGCCAAAACTAACACCTGAAATGCGTAAAAGGCGACTAGAATGGGCACTAAAACACCAAAATTGGAACGAAGACGATTGGAGCAAGGTATTAGAATGTAAAATAAGTTTTTATGAAACTTTCTGTATTAAATAAAATTGACTAGTGAAAACTTCTCGTGTTCTTTCAGGTTTGTTTTTCTGATGAATCCTCAATCCAAATACTGCAGGACAAAACTCAATATGTGAGAAGAAGGCCAGGTGAAAAATATAATGAGGAATGTGTGGTCCAAAGAGTGAAGCACCCTCAGTCAATAATGATCTGGTCAGTGATTAGTGGGATGGGTATGGGAAGGCTGTATATTGTGAATGGCACAATGCGTCAGGACCAGTATATAGAAGTTTTAAAAGGGAGACTAAAGCCTCAAGTGGCCGAATGGTTTCCAAATGGAAAATATGTATTTATGCATGATTCTGCACCCTGCCACAAAGCGAAAACCGTTACTAAATTTCTAGAAGGAGAAAAAATAAAGGTATTAGATTGGCCAGGAAATTCACCGGATCTAAATCCAATTGAAAACGTTTGGGAGGCTCTGAAAAGGGCAATTGTAAAAAAAGGTGTCATCACCAACAAAAGACAACTAATAGAAAACATAATTGAGGCATGGCACAACACACCAGAATTAAAAAATATCTCAATTAAATGTATCTCCAGGATGCCCAGAAGAATATCAGCAGTAATTAAAGCTAAGGGAGGATTTACTAAATATTGATCATTTTACCATAAAACGTATTTTATTATCAATAAACTATTATATATTCATAGTAAATGCATTTTATTTTATAAAAATATATTAAATCTCCCATAATATTCTAGAAAGATCGAAATAAAATAAAAAAATAATAATTTTCAATGATTCGAAGTCTAAAAACTGCTATAAATTCATTTGATTGTATTAATTTGGCCACCGTCTGTAAGTTCCATGATGTGTTTCATAATAACCCTATTTAATTGAGATAAAATCTCGTGTTAAAAGAGGGGTGTATCTATTTTGTATTGCTAACATTCACCAAAACATTGCACATCTACTAAATAATACATAAAACATGTTATCACTAAGTTTTATCATATTATTATTCTGAGAATATGCCTCATATGAAACACATCTAATCACAATAATTCTTAACTCAATAAAACAAAACCAAGAATTACTCTATTTTAACTAATCCTACATCAAAAATACTTTTATACAGCTGAAGAAATGTTAAGCGAATAGCATGGTTAATTTTCTATTCATTGCATATTATTTATAATTTGTTTTTTTTTTAATTTATAATCAGTGACGACTCCTAATGTTCTGTTTGAGAGCCTACGGAGTATAAACCAATACTAAACAATTATCATTGCTCCTTCGAAAACTAATTAAAATAAATTTGACACCCATTCAATAACAAGCTGCCACATTTCGGACACTAATTGCTGTTTGAAAACTGAAACAGAGCGAAAAACTATCTGAGTCAAAAACGCAATTAAATGTCATATATAGATAAAAGATTATGTATTCACTTTATAATATACAAATAAAAATTGTAAAATAAAATCTGGGATAGGTTTGTTATGTATGTACTACATAAATATTATGAAATAAAAACTAAATTTCGAAATTACATTTTTTTTTATATGAACTTAAATGGTCTCAAGTTACGTTCACTAGCCCATTTTAAATAATGTTTCTTTAGCAAGAAAAAAAGGAATGTTTTTCAGTTGACATAAATAATTGAATAAATTGCAATCACTAGTTGATTTAATGTATATAAAATAAATAAACCACTAATAGAATGCTGGTCCATTGTATAGAAATACTCACTTTTAGATATAACGTACCACCTTTTCGAAACACACATGCAATCTTGCAAATCTTTATAGGGTGGTAGAAAACCCAAAACAAATTCCAAGACTTCATCGGGAAGGTCGTTTATAGACTTCCCGAAAGATAAATCTTGTGATGTTATGTGTATTGATGTCATTATACAATACAAATAATTTTCAAATAAATATCACTTTCCCCATATTACGAAAAACTATTTAGTTACAAACCCCTAGATAACAAACTACAAACGTCAATTGACGTCACTGAAGATTTTGCACAATGACAACACTATTTTTATCTTTATCACAATGTTTCCTTATTAAAAAATACTTTGTTTCTCATATAAAAGAATTTTAAAAAATCAACTTTATTTTATTAGATTGATATATACATAGGTATTATGATCAAAATATTACCATGGGTTATGGTAGCATAGAAGCCAAACATCTATTATTTTGTTTCAACAAAATACCTTAATTCTTGGAAAACTTTCTCTTATAATGGTTTTATCAGATTAACGGGTCTTTGGGTCCTTAATGTGTTTAAACAATGCTTATATTTTGTAAATATGTCATTTCTAATAATTTTATATTCAATGCATATTCCTGGAACTTTATACTTTCTAACTTGGTAGGTGAAATGGAGGCTTCCTATTGGTAGATGGTAGAACGCGCCCCGCCGCGCGGTGGGGTAGCTCCTCCCCCCCCCTGTCTCCAGCGGTGGACGCGATAGCTGGTTTGAATCAGTATTGAATAGCCGCTCTGCCGGGATAGACGAATTTTAACTCACGCGTACGAAAGATAACTTATATGTTTTTTTAAAAAACAAACGTAGACCGCGAACGTTGAAAAAAAAGTCTTATCTCTGCGAGGCGTCTACTTGATGCTCAGCATTAAATTTCATATTTGCATGGTAGTGCATAAGTGTGTTTCAGGTCCATACATAACCAACGAGGGGTGAATTTAAGATAGTTTAAGTTACTATTAAAAATAACTTTTAAGAATAAACATAACTTAAATAATCGTATAATAGTGAATAAGTGTGTTTCAGGTCCATATAACCAACGAGGGGTGAATTTAAGATAGTTTTAAGTTATTTTCAATTAATAAAAAGTGATATTATGTAGTGTAAGTGTTTCATCTATAGACCCGGAACGAGAGCAGCGGTTGGTAAGATCTTTCTGATTTATTATTATTTGTTTTCTTTGCTCTGAACATTTCGTTTCGTAATTTATTTTAGCAAGATTGTCATCAATATTACACGTGCATTTCATGTATTTGAGTATTCTTTTCAGCACTGTTATTCTCTGCTCCACGTGTATTTCCTGTAGTTAATAATTCTTTTCAGCGGCCGTCATCACTGGTTTTCTAATTAATTTTCCTTTTAATTTTACAGCAATTTTTATTAACCGATAATTACTATTACGCGTGTATTTCTGTCAATTGAAGCATTGTTTTAATTTATACTCTCAACACGTTCTTTCGTCTCCACCATATTTAATTATTGTATTGACTAGCCGGCATTTAAACACTTATCAACGCTCTTCTTTGTTATATGCGATAACAATTTGGCGCTATCCAACGTGTAGCCATTTTTAAAAACAGTAGTTTTTATCGAACCACCCTGAGGTTTTGAGCGTTTTCTTTTCGTTTGTTTTTTCTCGTATTAAAAAAAAAATGTTATTTCAACTTGTTTTCCGTTTATTTAAATATATTATTTTCGGAGTAGTAGAGCGCGAAAACGATGGCGGCGGAGGAGATAGTAGACGGGTTACTAGGGCAAGAACAAATGATAATGTTATCCGCGATTTTCCAGAACCCCCAAGAAACGATAGCCCGGGAATTGAACATTTATTCCCATATTTACAACGTCGCGAACTGGAAGATACGTTCAGCGGTCTTCCAGAAGAAGACCCTGTTTTATTTATCACGGCATGCGAAGCGTTTTTCGGCCACATGTTTTGTTCTCCTGCGTCAATGGTCGGCCGTGCGTCTCAGAGGTTGCGAGGAGAAGCCAAGCGTTGGTGGTCTCCTCATGCGCAGGGTAAATGGACATGGGATGAATTCAAAGGTTTTTTAATTGGTAGATACGGAATAGACGTTGCCCGGTCTTCGCTTATGGCTAATTATTATGGTGACCGTCAGCGTGCGGATGAGGGTGGAATCGCTTTCCTTAAGCGGAAGGAAGCGGTTCATATGCGGCTCTTTGGAACGGCTCCGTCGGATGCTTCATGCTCCGACTTAATATACCTGATGAGAGACACGTATCGCAACATTTTAGATGTCGGAGTGATTTTCGGAAATTTTACGTTCACGTCGCTTAAAGAAAAAGTAATGATGATTGATTTCCCCCGACAAACGTTGTTTCAGCCAGTTGCCGAACGTAATCATGAAAATAGGAATACCCAACGTGACAATTCGTGCGAAAGCGGTAATAACTATAATACCTCAACGTACCGGCAGGATAATTACACTATACGTCCAAACAACCGTAATGCGAATTCGCGCCCTAATAATAATAACCCAGTAAATAACAGAAAACAGTTACCAAAATGTCAATTTTGCCCTGGTCGTCATTTTAATAAAGATTGCGTGGAAAGAAACGAGTTTATCGCATCGGCATCGGGAAACGCTCGCCGCCCCGACAGGAACACAAATTACGGACCTCGACCTGTCGCGGGCTCCCGAAGAAATTAAACCTGCGTTCCACCAGGTTAACAAACGTGGAACTGGCGCCCTGTACTGATAATGAGAATGCTATTAATATGATTGAGTCTGTTGATGAAGTAATTGTAGAAAGAGACGATCAAAAATCTGTAGGTTTTACTGTGATGGTGGTAGAAGCTGATGTGCATAGAGAGGATGATAGCATTGAGACCGTGGAGGCTAATAATGAAAAGATTGAATATGTTGATGAAGTAATGGTAGAAATAGGCGATCAAAACTCTGTAGGTTTTACTGAGATTGTGGTAGAGGCTGATGTGCATAGAGAAGATGATGAGGATAGCATTGAAACCGCGGAGACTAATAATGAGAAGGCAGGTTACATACGAGATAGTTCGAAATTCGCGTCGGAGGTAGAGTTAGTAGATATGTTGAACGATAGGGAGTTGATAGTTGCGTCAGGTACGTCGGATGATGAGAAGCTGGTAGTTGCGTCAGAGGAGTTCGAAGAAAGGAAACCGGTTGTCGCGCCGGATCACAAGTTAGGTACTGCAGTAGTTGCACTGGGTAGTAATGAGATGGCGAAAGTGATGAGTAGGTACGAAGAGGAGTACAGTGACGGAATTTGCGAACTAGAACATAAAGTAGACGGTGTATGTGCGATTGGTAAAGTTAGCCTCCCACGGATAAGCGTGACGATCGATGATCGTCTCTATGTAGCGTTAGTAGACTCTGCCGCCTCTCACAGTTTAATTCGTGCAGATTTAGTACACAAGTGTAGAAGAAAATTTTGTGACGTAAAGAGTTTAAATCTTGCACATACTTCGGCCAAAATGACGGTAGTAGCGAAAGCGGAAATAGACTGCTCGATAGCAGATGTTAAGATGAAAAATGAATTTTTAGTAGTAGACGGCCTACGAGATGACGTAATATTAGGTATAGATTGGTTAATAGCGGAACACGGCGTGATTGATTTTATTCGTGGAGCATTGTATTTCGGCAAGAAGGAAAGGATTTCGGCATATTTTCATTCGACGAAGCGTCAACCAAATTTAACTAACGTACAATTACCAAATATTACGAACGACTTATCTAATGCGAAAAAAAATGAATTACATAAAATATTGCGAGAATGTAATGCTTTATTCACCCCATATGCAGGCGCTGCTCGCTTGCAGCCGCACGTTATCCGGCTGAAAGATGAGACACCCATTCGTATCTCACCGTACCGTTTATCAGACGCTAAGAAACGTAATTTACATAAACAAATCGAAGAAATGTTAACTGATGACGTAATCGAAGCGAGTAGATCTCCGTATTGTTTTCCTATCGTGATGGCTCCGAAAAAGGGAGATAATGATTATCGTATCTGTGTAGACTTCCGTCGGTTAAATGACGTCACTGAGAGCGAGGTCTCCACTTTACCGGTCATCCACGAAACATTAAAGGATCTCGGAAACGCAAAGATATTTTCCACGTTAGATTTAACAAAGGGGTATTGGCAAGTGCCTCTCGATCCTGCTTCTAAACCATATACGGCATTTTCTACTCCTGACGGTGCGTTATATCAATTTAAGGTTATGCCCTTCGGACTTAAGGGAGCCCCTAGCTGCTTCCAGAAAGCGATGTGTCAGCAAGTTCTTGCCGGTTATTTAAGAGAATTTTGTATTGTATATATAGACGATATTGTAATCTATTCTTCTGACTGGGAGAGTCATCTTCATCACTTAAGACTGGTTTTTGAAAGGTTAGATCAGTTCGGGTTGAAATGCTCGCCTGATAAATGTAAATTAGCCACGTCAGAAATAGAGTATTTGGGACATGTTGTTACTGCGGAAGGAAATTATCCTCAAATGTCTCATTGCAAGGAGATTTTCTCTACACCAGCTCCGCGAACTCGTAAAGAACTACGTGGCTTCTTAGGACTGTGTAATTGGTTACGAGAGTATGTACCGCGATTCTCTGAGATTGCTGCTCCTTTAACCGATTTATTAAAGGTTAATCGGCCGTATCGGTGGAATAGCCAAGCCGATACCGCTATACGTAATATTAAGTTGGCTATGTCGCAACCGTTAAAATTGTCACGACCCGATTTTAATCGCGAATTTATTTTACAAACAGACGCGAGTAAGTTAGGTATTGCGGCCGTATTATATCATCCACGCTCTGACGGAGAACGGGATGTTATATCATATGCGAGTATGCGTTTTTCACCGGCCGAACAAAAATGGCATTCGAATGAGCAGGAAGCGTTTGCGGCCGTGTGGGCCATTAAAAGATATCGTCCGTATTTAGAAGGACGATCGTTTAAGCTACGTACGGATAATAAAGCATTAACGTGGTTGAATACGGCGAAAAATGTTAGAGCAAAGCTCATCAGATGGGCACTCCTCTTACAGGAATTTGATTTTACAGTTGAACACTGTCCCGGTCGTAAAAATGAACTCCCTGATGCGTTATCCCGAAATCCCGAATCGTCCCCAATAGTAACGGAGGCAGACACAAAAGATTTAAGTCGCATGATGTACCCATCAACGGAAACGAATGAGATAACGGCACAAGTACATCAAACGGAAGATGAAACGGAGGTGACGGAGGACCAGCCGGACGCGGTTGAGTCATCCGACGATGTTGAGGTATTAGATGTAAGTCTTGCGGAAGAAATACGGTTACGACAGAAAAGAGATACCGACGTACAACGACGTATAAATAGGTTGCGTATATTATTATCTCGACCAAATACATCGACGGCACGTCACGAACAACAATATTTACGTGATTATGCGTTATTAGGTGATTATCTTTGGAGAAAATTTGCGGATGATGATATGCGTTTATTTGTACCCCGATCGATGGTTTTGAAGGTTATATCTACGTATCATGATAATCGTGTGGCAGGTCATCCCGGAGCTAAAGAAACGACTCGGGCTGCGGCACGCCATTTCTTTTGGCCGAACATGCGTACTGACGTTGAGCAATATGTGAGAGCGTGTATGACGTGTGCTCTATCGAGAGCCGTACCGACTCGTCCTGCGGCCCCATTAGGTAATACTCACGTACATAAACCATTTGACGTATGCGCAGTCGATTTGATGGGACCATATCCTATATCCACACACGGCAAGCGTTTTATTGTAGTAGTTACGGATTTATATACACGATGGGTGGAAGCGTTTGCGGTACGATCGAGTAGAGCTCCGATTATAATTAAAATATTAGAAGATGACGTATTCTCTCGTTACGGATATCCAAAAGCGATCTTGTCGGATAATGCCACTAATTTTAAGAATCGTTTGTGGACCAGCGCACTAGATAGATGGCAATGTTTGCACTGGACAACGGCAGTGTACCATCCACGAGCGAATATTACGGAACGTAGAAACCAAGAAATTAAGAAAGCGTTGCGTATTTATTTACAAGGTCAACCTCATAATCGTTGGGATGAACATTTATCGACTATTTTATATGCGTTACGTGGTCGTCGTAATGAGTCAACAGGCGTATCTCCTAGCACGGCATTATTAGGTTACGACATTCCCCGTCCAGGTGAATGGATGATTCATTCTCCCGATGGAGATATCTTCCCAACAGCGGGAGCACGTGAGCGTACCCAGTTAGATAACGAAATACGAGCGTCTCAGGAGGAATATCGACAACGTTACGCACCTGATAATGATACGGTTTCGAAATACGATATAGGGCAGGCTGTATTAATTAGAGAACACCCTCAGTCTGATATGAATACCGGTTTTCACGCTGGATTTGCTCCTAAATGGAGTGGTCCGCATCGGATCTTATTACCCATCGGAAGAGGACACGTATACTGGGTAGAACGTCGCGGGAAGCCTGTTAAAGTTCATGCCGATGAGATTCGTTCAGCTCCGGCATAATAGTTTTGTCTACTTACATGATGTTTGGTTTCTTTGGTCTTCACATGGTATATCTTGATCAAAAAAAGAGGGCCGATTGATATATACATAGGTATTATGATCAAAATATTACCATGGGTTATGGTAGCATAGAAGCCAAACATCTATTATTTTGTTTCAACAAAATACCTTAATTCTTGGAAAACTTTCTCCTATAATGGTTTTATCAGATTAACGGGTCTTTGGGTCCTTAATGTGTTTAAACAATGCTTATATTTTGTAAATATGTCATTTCTAATAATTTTATATTCAATGCATATTCCTGGAACTTTATACTTTCTAACTTGGTAGGTGAAATGGAGGCTTCCTATTGGTAGATGGTAGAACGCGCCCCGCCGCGCGGTGGGGTAGCTCCTCCCCCCCCTGTCTCCAGCGGTGGACGCGATAGCTGGTTTGAATCAGTATTGAATAGCCGCTCTGCCGGGATAGACGAATTTTAACTCACGCGTACGAAAGATAACTTATATGTTTTTTTAAAAAACAAACGTAGACCGCGAACGTTGAAAAAAAAGTCTTATCTCTGCGAGGCGTCTACTTGATGCTCAGCATTAAATTTCATATTTGCATGGTAGTGCATAAGTGTGTTTCAGGTCCATACATAACCAACGAGGGGTGAATTTAAGATAGTTTAAGTTACTATTAAAAATAACTTTTAAGAATAAACATAACTTAAATAATCGTATAATAGTGAATAAGTGTGTTTCAGGTCCATATAACCAACGAGGGGTGAATTTAAGATAGTTTTAAGTTATTTTCAATTAATAAAAAGTGATATTATGTAGTGTAAGTGTTTCATCTATAGACCCGGAACGAGAGCAGCGGTTGGTAAGATCTTTCTGATTTATTATTATTTGTTTTCTTTGCTCTGAACATTTCGTTTCGTAATTTATTTTAGCAAGATTGTCATCAATATTACACGTGCATTTCATGTATTTGAGTATTCTTTTCAGCACTGTTATTCTCTGCTCCACGTGTATTTCCTGTAGTTAATAATTCTTTTCAGCGGCCGTCATCACTGGTTTTCTAATTAATTTTCCTTTTAATTTTACAGCAATTTTTATTAACCGATAATTACTATTACGCGTGTATTTCTGTCAATTGAAGCATTGTTTTAATTTATACTCTCAACACGTTCTTTCGTCTCCACCATATTTAATTATTGTATTGACTAGCCGGCATTTAAACACTTATCAACGCTCTTCTTTGTTATATGCGATAACAAGATTTATGCTGCAAAATAAAATTAAATTAAAGCAACCTTTCTTCAGCGGGGAAGTCACATCGAAACGGGCGTGGGAAAAGAATAATATACACATTTATACAGGCATTAAAAACAACGTTCTAAGACAACGCAATTTCAAAAATAAGAACACCATCTTACTCACAAATATTTTATTATTAAAGCGCTTTAAAAGAGCTCAACATGAAGACCCACATGGCGACTCTGAATTAACCTTTACCTTTGTTGATTCAGAATGAAGCAACATACAAGACGATCCAGGAAATTCTTTACCTGGGCCACGCAAATGTCAGCCATTCCTATAATATTATGAGCGATGGCCCAGTCATATGCCCAGAAACAACAACTTCTACACTCGACAAGGCCGTAGCCAGAAAATAATTTCGGGGGGGGGGGGGTTTAGCGTGGAACAGTAGAAACAAGTCTCCCCGTAGTCATCTTAAGTAATAAAATGTGTGTTTGTCTCACGCATCCTGAAAAAATAAGAACATCTAAAAATCTAATGTATGTGCGAGCATGTACCAGTATACTTAACAGTGTTACACTAAAAAAAATGTCATAAAAATGCTGAATTATTAAATATATTTCAATAATTATTTTTTTCATGCAAAATTTTGAAATAGGTGCACCGTAACAACAGAGTGAAATGGGTGCACCGTATGTAACTGCAGTCTCATTGTTACTTACTAAAGAAATATATTCTTTTTTTCATTTTTTCTGGCTACGGCCTTGACACTAGAATACAATTATCGTGGTTTCATGATATGGCATCGTCAAAGTAGAATAGTAAATTTCAAAACCCATGTAATGCGAAAATATTAGCCGTTATCATGGCTGAAAAAGGGTTGCCAAGAACGAACACGTTCCCATTCATTAGCTGTAGGTGGATGAGCATAAGATTTCCACTTGTCAATGCCCACTGAATACATTTTTCTTTTGGTTTTGATGAAAACTAGATGCAGAGGGCATTCACCTTTCTATTTTTTGTGTTTTGCATAAAATACTTTATTTTTTGTGTTTTGCATAAAATACTTTGTTTCATTAGAACAAAAATAATAATTTATTCATTAAGTACAATCATAGATTTTCATATAATATACTAGACGTAATACTCCGTGCAAAAAATGAGTCATGGAATATCGCGCCTTTGACGTTTTGGTTGACAACATATTTCAGTTTTCCTTACATTTCAACCCATCCTGGTTTTTTTGACAAATAAATCCGAAAGCAATTCACATTAGTCGTTATTCTCTTGATATTACCATAAGTATTGATATATTTCCATGCATTATGATACCAAAGAAACCCAATATCCATTATTTTACTTTGGCCTAATGTATTTCTTCTACTAATTCTAGGAACGGGTTATAGCGGCCTTGTTCATATATTTAAACATTGTCTTTTATATTGGAAATAAATTAAAAATATAAAATGTAATTAACAGAACCCAAGAACCCCAAGGTTCCAATTCTTGGAACCTTGGTTTTCACCCGGCGATGCAGTTAGACCCCCTCCCTCCTACTTCATGTTCCACGGGCGCTGCGTCGCCCTGCTGTGTCCAGTCAGTTGTCATTCGGTAGGAGTCAGTAGTAGTCGGTCAGTGTTCAATGAGTGGTTGTGAGTCGAGTCCCGTCTGAGAGTTCAGCCATGACATATACGTAGTCTAACGCTAGTCGATCCGAATTCAGTATATTGTCCGCGAACGGGATAGAACCATTTAAATGTGATTGGCTGGGCTGTCGGACGGCCTCAGTATCTTAATTGTATAAAGTAGTGATTAAGTTATTTTCAGGTTCTCTACCTATCATCGAGGGGTGATTATAAGTATTAATAAAAAAATTCTTTCAGATACCATTATCAACGAGGGGTGATTATAAGATAGTTTTTAATTCGTTTAGATGGGTCGATGGCAGAGCGGTTAGCGCGCTGGGCTAGTAATCCAGTGGTTGCGAGTTCGAATCCTGCCTCGACCGATTTCGTTCACCTATAGCACAAGCATTTATTTGCTTATTTTAGGGAACGTAGGAAGATGTATATGTACTTGTTTAACAAGGAAATATTCATTTTTTATAAAAAAAATTATAAAAAAAGTAATTAAGTGTTAAATTGTAAGTGTTTCATTGCAGTCCTGGTTGGAGGGCAGTTTGGTAAGATCCTTCCAATTTATAATTATTTTTGCCATGCCTGTATGTTATGTATTTTTCTTTTCAGACACATGAGAGCCGATAATGTTTGTTTTAATAGAAGTATTCTTTTCAGCATTTTTTATATATCAATTTCGCGTCCCAACGTGGGATAAGTATTTTTTTCAGCCTCTTTGGTTATCAATTTCGCGTTTCATCCCAGCCTCCTTATATCAATTTGGCTCCCAACCTGGGACCAATATATTTCTTCCCAGCCTCTTTACGATGTGGTCTGCCAACCAAAACGTCAAAAATCCCCCGGAAAATGCCTCACTTCGATTCTTACAAAATTTGCTAACTACGACATCTAGTATATTAAAATAAAAATCTATGTGGTTTGTTTTCTATGGTCATGATCTGTCAATGTCAAACGTCAATGTTTCGTTTTTTTCTATGGCGCGTATTGAAGTGGTTGCCGGGAATATTGAAATTATAAATCATCAAAACATTCATTAGTCTTTTGATTTTTGAAATATTTTATTGTAAATGATTTCTTTCTACTGTATCAAACTAAATTTATAAAAACTTTCAGATATTTGATGCATTTACGACCTCATAACCGTTTATAAAAATCTGATTGACGCATAACCTTAACGTCATCTGTCAAGACTTGTAAAAGTGATAAACAAACTAAATTTGTTATTTAAAATACATGCGGATATATGATTTAAATTAAACATGTCCCTAATAACTCAAGTAAGCCCGTTTGTTGGAAAGACTCAGTCCTGGCGACATTTTGTCCCTTGTCGAGATTTCAACTTTACCACATCACAAAAGGTATTTAATTTTGTTATTTTCATGAATTTTCTTTGACGTAAATTTTTTGGTTGAATTTGATGTCGTATTCATTAATTGGCAAAAAAATATAATTCTTTCACCCTTGATAATTATTTTGTTTAATATTTCCAGGTCGTTATATGGAGTGTTGGGGTTATGGGTGTAAGTGTTGCAGTGGTTGGATTTTTAGCTAAATATTTGGCAAGAAGACGTACAACCAACTTACCTAATCCGAGGTTGAGAAAGATTCTAAACAAGAGGCTTCGTGGTTCAGGTTAGAACGGTTTAAATTACTTTCATATTCATTTTTGGTGTCATACTCTAGGCATGTATGTATGCTTCATTGTTTTTAGATTTAAGCTTTTAAATAAGATCTTAGAATAGCATCCTTAGCATAGGAAAATCGCCCCGTATATGAGTTCCAAGTATTGTCTCTTGTTGAATTAACAAAATAAACTAATATTCTGCAATATAAAATACTCAAGCTAATTTGGAGAAAAATAAAGGGAATATTATGATATATTATTGTTTCAGTGCGAAGTAGAAAGATTATGTAGTCTCATCATATATATTCACCACATGGATTGTTCATTTTAGCAACCGGTTCCAGAACTGACCATTCCTACATCAGAACAATTCTTGTTTACAAAACTATGTGAATAAACTCAATAAAGGAATGGTCGGTACATATATATAAAGTACTGAAACTGGTTGATAAAATGTATAGTCAATGTTGTGAATACAAAGTTATAAAAAAACTTCCATACTTGATAATATTTATTCAACTGTTAATATATTTTGAGTCAACGAAGGAATTTAATTTACATTTGTATAAAAGATATATAAATACATACGTACCATCTTGCCATGTCACTCATGGGGTAGGCAGAGAGAACCGAATGCCACATTTTTCTATCTTGACACACATTTATTGATTGTACCTCATCAACATTCATACATCGTCTTATTCATGTTCATCCGTTGTTCACGCTTCTTACATTTTCGTCTTTCAAAATATCGTACACATGGTCGTGCCATCCTTTTCTTGGGCGTCGCCGACTTCTTATTCCATTCCTGTCAGCTTTGTATATTTTCTACATTAGGCGTTCTTCATTCATTCTTCCCAAGTGGCCAAACCTTCTCAGTGTGTTAAATTTCATTCTGTTAGTTACATCTTTCTTTATCTTACATTCTTTCCTTGTATGTTCATTTTGTACTCTGTCATATATACATTGTTCTGTTACAAATTATTCTAAGCTATATAAACAATATATTTTTTATAAATAAAGTTATATAATCAATACATTTATCCCCTCCCCTATACAGGACGTCATTTTGTCAAATGATTATCTCTCTTTTAGATGTTGTGTCAGTGTCGGGGAGTTCTGGTCGTGCTTCACGGAGTCCACGTAGACCAGCCTCATCCATCGCCCTGAGCGAGCGTCTGTCCTTGGCTTCGGGATCACTCGCAGGTCCTGGATCTGCTGTGCAAGGAACGGCAGAGACACCGGCCCTCACTCCGCAGCAGCTCGGCGTAATGGGTAAGTCATTTTTTTATTAAACTGAGTGATTTTTACTGCACAAAAATGATGGAGAAGCAGAGAATTTGAATTATTAGAATGTAGGTAAAATGAATGAAAATCATTAATATTTTTATGTAAATTTGACGACATAATGTGTTATTAGTCAAATGCAAACGAAATCAATGTTTTTTTACATAATACATAGTGCCTGTTTTCTGGATATGTGAGATTGTACTGTATTATGTATAAAAATAATTTAAACTTTAAATCTATTCTAGTCTAAACAGGGAAAATTAATATAAATAGAAGAATAAAAATCAATGCATTGGTATACACAATACTAAAATAGAAAGTTGATGACAATATAAATTGTTTTCAACATTTCGCAAATAGAAGTTCACTGCTCGCAAATAGAAGTTCACATGAGACCTTTCATAATAATTTTCATTTTATAATCACACTTTGTTGTATATTTTAGATACAAAAGAGAAAGGCAATCATGCTGCTTTAACCGCCCTATCCAAAAGATCTTTTGTTTTACCTCTAGGGAGACCCAGATCTTTAAAGTAGGAATATAAAGATTTTGCGGGCAGGCCTCTCGCCCCCACCTCTACAGCATATTTATTTGTGCTAAAGCCATTTTGAACTGTTTTATCTACCAGTCAAGTCAGACCTAAGGGAAGAAATACAGATCTCCTTTGGAATTTTATATCTCTTTGTTCTCATATCCATTAGGATATTCCAGTCATCCGACTTCCCAATTATTGATACTAATTTCTTTGTTGTAGGTTTGACTTTTTGTCCCAGTTTTACAAATGATACAACCGACTGTTTCCATGTGGTTAATCCTTTGATTGCTCTTGCCACTTTGTATCCAATGTTTGCATCTTGTGCAACACAGTCTTTCATTTTATAGACTTATATATTTATAGACTTGAGAAGTACGAAAAACATTACATATAAACCTTTGGTTATCTTTGGTATTCCAATCTGTGTACAACAAGCTGCAAATAATAAAGAAGACTGTCTATTTTTCATAATATTTCAGCACTGTACAAGTGAATCACAAGGAATTGTATGCATAATGTTACAATAAAGTTGTCCTATGATTATATATTTTTTTATGTCACTCTTTTCATAACACAAATAATAGTAAAAAATCTAGAACAAGATTTTTTATTGATTTTATTCATTCTATGTTTTTTTTTATAATAAACACAATAACCTATTTTTTAAACAAAATATTTACATTATTACTCTCTCGATAGAGTGGAGATTTCGTTTTTGAAAGAGGATTTCATACTTAATTCATTACACTATAATATAAGAAATATATTTACTTACTAGATAAATACAACTGATATTACTTTTTTTTAAATTTACATTGAAATTTTAAGTTGTACATTTACCTAATGAGGGAGTAGTCCGAAACCAGAAGCAAGACTTACAAAATAACGTGGTTTAAACAAATTTATAAGAAAATAAATAACATGTTTTCTTTGGATTTCTTAAATTTGCAAAGTTAATACAGCTTCATAACAGATGGAATATAATGACTGATAATTTATTCTTAGGAATGCTCTTATATAATAATTATATGACAGTAGTGGATATAATTATTTTATTAAGTTATAATTTATTTCTTATAAAATAACTTTGTAAACTGGTTATGAATGTATTGCAATAATCAAGTACATGAGTTATATACTTATCTCGATGCTATATTCTTCCGTTGGTTTTCACACAATATTTAATTTAAGGTTTGTTCATTTATTTTTCTAAGAGTAATTTGGGATGGATCATTTTTATTTATTTACGCACAAAAGAGATACTCGAGTATTTGCATAATGTACATAGTAATTAAATTACAATATTTCTATTAAATATTATTATATGCCAGTGAGACATGGACATGCAAGAAAGTAGAACTGATGCTGTGAAAATGAGGTCTCTAAGACGAAGAATGTATGGTAAAGCAGTTTATGGTAAGAAAAGAAATAAAGATATACATGGGTCGGTGGCAGAGCGACTAGCGTGCTGGATAAGTTATCCAGAGGGCACAAGTTTGAATCTCGCCTTGACCATATTCATTCACTTATAGAACCAGCATTCATGCTCAATTTAAGGAATGTATGTACTTTTGCTAATTGTTGATTGTTGAAGAATAATAAAAACTTATTCTCACTTCGAATTTATCGCGAAATGGCAATATCTTCCAAATAACCAGTCAGTGCTTCCAGCACAGAGAAATAATTTTAAGTTGATTTCCCCCCTAATGCCTGATTAAATATTTACCATAGTCCCTGTAGAATGGGGTTCATTTCAGAAATGTACAAGAGCTGTTATATTACGATTATTTTAGGCTGAACAATATTTTTTTTGTTTACTTTTTCGATCGACAATACTTGATGGAATTCCATTATAATATTATAAAATAAAAAAAATGTATAATTTTCTTCCACATGGTTTAATTTAACTTACTAGTTTCGCTCTAGACGAGCATCTTCAGAATAGTTCTTATAAATGTGTTTTATTTTAATATATGAACAATAATAATAATAGATAAATGAATTGCTGAAATGCTTATACCTTAATACATTTCAATCGTCAACTTCTTTCCACACAAGGATATCTTAATACGAATCACTCTGATGGTAATTGAACCCAGTATAGAAGTTTCCAGAATGTGGCAACTTGTTATTGGGTGAGCGTTTTTTTTTTTTTTTTTTTTTTTTTTTTTTTTTTTTTTTTTTTTTTTTTTTTTTTTTTTTTTTTTTTTTTTTTTTTTTTTTTTTTTTTTTTTTTTTTTTTTTTTTTTTTTTTGTAACATAAGAAATAATATACAGGTACACATCAAAGTTTAACAATACAATATTTTTACAAAAAAAAAGATCCTTAAGAACTAGATGCGGAATGTAAACTGCTTCACTAGGTTAAAAACCTGTTCTGAAGCAGCTTATAATTATATAGGTATATTGTTTAGGTGTGCGTGTGTGTCATTGTATGTTAACGTAGAGTTGTTTATTTATCACTGTCTTGTCTGTTTTTTTTATCCACTTCTTTAATCCACATTTAAAGCTGTTTATATTTGTATTTTTCTTCAATTCAATTGGAAGCAAATTGAAAATTTTTACTCCAAGGAAATGAAAATTTCTTTGTCCATAAGTCGATTTGGTTCTCGGTATCTGTATATTTGCTTGTCTAGTCTGTCTAGTCTGACGTGTAGTTTGGGTCGATTGGAAGTCGTTAAGGTGTGAATAGATATAAGTGCAAATGTTTTTAGCATATAACTGTGGTATGTCTAGGATGTCAAGTTTTTTGAATAGTTCGGCTGAGGGTGTGCGAATAGGTACATTAAATATTATTTTCAAAACGGATTTTTGGGCTTTAACTATTGAATCTATATTTGTTCTGTAAGTGCCACCCCTCCCTATAATACCATATTCTACTATTGATTGGTTAAGTGAATAGTACATTAATTTAATTAATATTTTGACATGTTAGTTGCCCGCGAAACAAAATTAAATTAAATTCTAATTTGTATTACTTGTCGGCCTTCGTGGCTCAGTTGGTTGGCTGACTGCTGATCCAAGGGTCCCAGGTTCGATTCCCGGTGGAGACACTGTTTTTAATTGTGTTTTCAGTCTGGATCTGTGAGACGGTTAATATCGTAAGTCTCCATAATGTGGCAACTTGTTATTGGGTGCATGTCAAATAATTATTTGACATAGTACCTGTTAGTTGCCCGAGAAGCTATCAAAAAATTAAACAAAATAAAATAAATCTGAAACCGTTAACATAGAACCTTCATAGAACGTATATATTATAATAAAACTGCTTTTTATCTTGATTCTTAGATTAATGCTGCTTTTTTTCCTCACACTTAGTCTCACAATTTCTTTCATACCATGTATGGATATATGACTTGAATATGATTTTTATTCTCGTCTCGGCATTCATCAATAAAAATAACATGAAGTAATATAATGTACCTTATTTATATACTTCGTACCTTATTTAATTGTGCCATGTTTTTATATTTACTCTATTACAAAATGCAAGAAAAGTGGTCTTGAGAAAAAATATTTTACTATGACAGCTGTCTCTTTCATACACTTAATTCTTCTCTACTGCGTAGGTAGATAGAATTGAGCTTAAACGTAAAAAAATGATGAAAAACAAAGTTAAAATTTGATTTTAAACTTAATCGTTAAAAATTCTTAAAAATCGTTAATTTGACATGTTTTTTTTTCAATGATTTAATTTTCACATTAGTCCTACAAAGAAGTAGCAAAATCGCTGGAAAATAAAATTTCGGTTAATGTGTTTGCCATTTTTTTTTTTGAAACTCAGAAATATAAATTGTCTGTCTCTAAATGTTTTTCAAATTCGTTATGACTGTTATAATATGTTTTGTATTTTTGAAAAGGTTAGTACACATTACACATACTTCAAATAAACAATTAGGTATTTATTAAGTATGCCATTTTGACATGATCAAGTAGGTACATATCTTGCCTCACCTTCGAATATCATTATGAAATTTATAACCATATTTCATATTAAAACAAAAAGAGAAAAAGAAAACGGATTGGGAGCAAGAAAAGAGGAAAAAGGGAAACAAGTATGATGTATGTATGGTGTGTGTGAAAGAGTAGCACAAAAAGGGAAACAAGTATGATGTATGTATGGTGTGTGTGAAAGAGTAGCACAAAAAGGGAAACAAGTATGATGTATGTATGGTGTGTGTGAAAGAGTAGCACAAAAAGGGAAACAAGTATGATGTATGTATGGTGTGTGTGAAAGAGTAGCACAAAAAGGGAAACAAGTATGATGTATGTATGGTGTGTGTGAAAGAGTAGCACAAAAAGGGAAACAAGTATGATGTATGTATGGTGTGTGTGAAAGAGTAGCACAAAAAGGGAAACAAGTATGATGTATGTATGGTGTGTGTGAAAGAGTAGCACAAAAAGGGAAACAAGTATGATGTATGTATGGTGTGTGTGAAAGAGTAGCACAAAAAGGGAAACAAGTATGATGTATGTATGGTGTGTGTGAAAGAGTAGCACAAAAAGGGAAACAAGTATGATGTATGTATGGTGTGTGTGAAAGAGTAGCACAAAAAACTACGAAATCAGCAATGAAAAAAATAAAAATAAGTTATTTACATATTGGTTTGCTTTTTTATTTTAATGGCTGCTTACAAGGTTTCGGAACTCAAATCAAATCCTTGAGTCGAGCATGAGCCATTCCGGGAAAAAAAGACCCAACGGAAAAAGCATTGTCCCAGCAATATAATAATCACTTACAAGAATATCTTGCTTTTTTTTCTCTATATATTTTTTTAATTAATAGTACAGTTCATTAGCATTTAAAAAAATATCTGACAATGCCAATTGTTGTTTAATTTAATTTGTTATAAATTAAAATATAAAACAAAACGGGCAATTTTAACGTGTCCCAGCTTGTTTGGTCAACTTTGACTATCCACAATTCACGGTTTTTTTAGAACAGTTCATTATGTTTTTATTTTTTCGTTAATATTTGGTATGGTTTGTTTAAACTAGATCAGTTTTATGCTAATTATCTTTTAATACCTAATAAAAAACAATAACCGTTTATAGACCAGGATCTATTCAAGTAACTGGAACATTTTTTGATGATTTTGTAACACTTTTAGAAAAGACTACCTCAATAACTAATTTATATATCACTGGTGATTTTAACATCCACTTGGAACAGCATGACAATCCAATTAGTAAAAGATTTACAGACATCATAAATTCATTTGGACTCGTCCAATCAGTACAAACATCAACTCATGACGCTGGAGGAATACTGGATATCCTTTTATCCAGAAAGGACTGCGACGAAATCTCTCCTAGTGTAATCGATATCGGGCTATCAGATCACAGACTAATTTTGACCACTCTAAATTTCGATCAACCCTCGCCAAAATATTTTACCACCACTTCAAGATCATGGAGATACTTTAATATTGAAAACTTTCTGTCCGATTTACATCTATCCCCTCTCTGTAACACTCAAGATAATTTATCTCTTACTGAATTAGTCGACACCTACAATACAACGCTACAAAATCTTATTGAAAAACATGCACCGGAAAAAAACAAACGACGTCAAAACCGAATATCCGATATCTGGTTCGACGAAGAATGCAGGGAGAAGAAGAAAAAAATGCGCAAAATAGAGAGAGCGTATAAACACCAGGTCTCAACTCTACAACGATCAGATTGGATTGCAGCGCAAACCGACTATAAGAACACACTTGCAGCCAAGAAGAACTTTTACTGGACAGATAAAATCCAACAAGAACGAGATAACCCTACCTAGACAAATGTGGAAATCCATAAACACAGTTTTAGGAAATAAAAATAATGGATCTTCAACTACTACGGATATCTCTCCAGACGCCATCTCTGACTTTCTGCAAAACAAAATTTCGAAAATTCACTCTACAACTATTTCGCCATCTCCTACCTCTTATTCAACCAACATAAGCAATAGTTTTCTAAATTATTTCATTGAAACAAGTGAACAAGAAATCATCAAATTCATCAATTACTCACCCAACAAACATTGTTCCTTAGATCCGATACCAACATGGCTCTTGAAAAAATGCTCTGTTATAATAGCACCCTATCTCTGCAAACTGTTCAATTTATCATTGAGCTCTGGTGTAGTACCAACAAGTCTTAAAGAAGCAATAGTAACCCCGATTCTAAAGAAGCCAAACCTCGACCCTGATGACATTAATAACTACAGACCCATATCCAACTTACCTTTTATCGCTAAATTACTAGAAAAAATTGTATGTACAAGACTAAATGACTTCATTGAGACAAACGGAATGTTTACCAAACTTCAATCTGCGTATAGAAAATATCATTCAACTGAGAATGGACTTCTTCGAATATTATCTGATACGATTCTAGCTACTGAAACCGGAAATCATGTTCTATTAGCATTTCTCAACATGAGTGCAGCTTTTGATACGATTGATCACACTATTCTCACTGAAAGACTCAAAACAACTTACGGTATGCGAGAAAACACATATAAATGGTTTCAATCTTATCTCACAGGACGACACCAAACTATCAAATTCAATAACCTAAAATCATCTCCCGCTTTTGTAAAATTTGGAGTTCCCCAGGGTTCCGTGCTAGGACCGTTACTATTTATCTTATACACAAAAGACATATTTTCAATCATTGACTCCCACGGACTACTCGCACACTGTTATGCGGACGATTGGCAGCTTTACTTTTATTGCACACCAGAAAATGCTCACCATCTAAAAATCACAATCTGTAAATGTATCGAAGATCTCGGTGTTTGGATGTCAGCAAACAAACTTAAGCTAAACCCAACAAAGACAGAATTACTCTGGACAGCAACACGCAAACGAAGCCATTTAATAGACACTTCCCCACTAACTTTCGAAAATTCAGATATTCTTCCTAAATCCTGTGTTAAACTTCTTGGAGTCAAAATAGATTCAAATCTAAGCTTTTCAAACCAAATTAACACAGTTACTTCTTCTGCTTTCTTTCAACTAAGACGTTTAAAGTCAATCCGAAGGAGTATCCCAATTGAAGCCATGAAATCTTTGGTAAGCGCCTTTGTTGTCTCCCGTTTGGATTATTGTAACGGTATATATGCGAATTTACCAAAGAAAGAAATTAATAAAATTCAGTCAGTTTTCAATGCTGCAGCCAGACTCATCACTTGAGCCTCCAAATTTTCTCACATCTCTCACCATCTTCGCAATCTACATTGGCTTAAAGTCCCCGAAAGAATTGAATATAAGCTCTGTCTCATAATCTTTAAAGCACTTCGTGGTATGGCTCCTACTTACCTCTCCGAACTGTGCATTCCGCTTTCAATAAATGACAGACAATCATCACTTCGTTCTGCCTCTTCATCCATGGTTGGGAAATTAGTTGAAATAAACAGGGTGCACACAACTAATTTCGGTGATCGTGCATTTGCTGTGGCAGGACCAAATGCATGGAATAAGCTCCCACACACCCTCAGACAAACCGAAAATATATCTTCGTTCAGGAAAAAACTCAAAACGCACCTTTTTCGCAAATCTTACCAGAGCCGAAATGATACAACGTAATCATTTTTTCAGCGCCCTTGAGGTGAGATATTCACAAAAACGGCGCTATATAAATTATCCAAATTTATTATTATTATTATTTATAATTAAAATACTAAAGACCATATTTCAATTACGATGGACATGTCCACTTTAGTCACCACTTTTCTACCTGTACTATGTTTTAAAAAACTACTAATAAATATAATTTTATCATCCTGGTAACATTATCAAGCTATGGCAATCATTTTATTTCATCTTTTATCCATTGCAATGCGAGTAATCCGTGACGACAAAAGTTCGCTGGAGATTAGACAAATAAAAAGTCCACTTTAGTTACAGCTATTTAAAAGAACCAGTGAATTTTTCAAACATTCTGTCATTCATAAACTAACAAAGAATTAGTATGGTAACTAATTAAACAATAATTTATTTTAAAACCACGCAGAATATTGATATTTTTGTGATTAAGTTTAACAAAGTGGGAGTTCGTCACGTCCATTTAGTTACGTGACATTGATGCGCCTGTAATGGGTGACCGGACCCGGCGCCCTTCCATAGCGAAGCTAAAACGCACCCAGCCTAGCATGCTCACGATACGGTCGCATCCCGGATCGATGTCGACCGTATAACGATACCACGTGACATGCCTGGACAAGTGAGTCAACCAATCAGCGCGCACCGCACCGGCCAATCAGAGACCGCGTTGTATCGGCGAATCAGAGCGAGCGGTCAGCACTCGCCGTACAACCGGCCAATCAGAGCGCGCCACAATCGGCTGGCGGCGTATAAATATGGGTCGACCGCGCTAACCGACATCAGATCGCCACTCTACAAGCTACGAGCAAGACCTCCGCCAGACCACTTCAGTCGGGAAGACTCCAGCCGCAACAGTGTTGAACGGACCTGGCCCTGCCTGTCGTGTCGGATCGACGAAGAAGCGACTTCCACCCCGACGTGGCCGTCGAGTCTAAACACTTCGATATCTCTCGAGCACTCCGACCTCGCACCAGCCTGGACCTGCGCCCAGCGGCCAGCCCCAGTCACTGCTTCTGCCACTGCACCGCCTTCCCGGACTGCGCCCCTGGACTGCGGCACCGGACTGCGCCCCTGGACTGCGACACTGGTCTGCGCCCCTGGTCTGCACCACTGGTTTGCACCCCTGCCACTGCGCCCCTGGTCTGCGCCCCTGGTCTGCACCACTGGTCTGCACCCCTGCCACTGCGCCCCTGGACTGCGCCCCTGGCCTGCGCCCCTGGTCTGCACCACTGGTCTGCACCACCTGCCCTACGCCCCTGGTCACCAGCCTGAGTCACGCCCTGCAACCAGCCCCAGCCGCTGCCACTGCGCCCCTGCTCCGCGCTCCTGGTTTGCGCACCTGCTCTGCGTCCCTGGTTTGCGCACCTGCTGCTCTACGCCCCTGGCCACCAGCCTGAGCCACGCCCTGCAACCAGCCCCAGCCGCTGCCACTGCGCCCCTGCTCCGCGCCCCTGGTTTGCGCACCAGCTCTGCGCCCCTGGTTTGCGCACCAGCTCTGCGCCCCTGGTTTGCGCACATCCCTGCGCCCCTGGTTTGCGCACCTGCTCTGCACCCCTGGTTTGCGCACCCGCTCTGCGCCCCTGGTTTGCGCACCTGCTCTGCGCCCCTGGTTTGCGCACCTGCTCTGCGCCCCTGGTTTGCGCACCTGCTCTGCGCCCCTGGTTTGCGCACCTGCTCTGCGCCCCCTGGTTTGCGCACCTGCTCTGCGCCCCTGGTTTGCGCACCTGCTCTGCGCCCCTGGTTTGCGCACCTGCTCTGCGCCCCCGGTTTGCGCACCTGCTCTGCACCTCTGCTTTGCGCACCTGCTCTGTGCCCCTGCTTAGCGCACCTGCTCTACGCCCCGGGTCTGCGCACCTGATCTGTGTGGTTAGTGTTTGTGATAGGACACATCTGGTGATCGTGATAGGACACGCTAGTGTTTGTGATAGGACACATCTTGTGATTATAATAGAACATACTTGTGCTTGTGATAGGACGCTATTTATTTGTTGTGAATTTGGACATTAAGGGATTCTCCTGCCATTGTTGACTATTGCGTGTATTTTGTGTATTGTTCTGTGTCTCATAATAAACATTATTGACAATTATACCGGCTTTTCACTGCTCTGTTCCTCCTTTTGACCCCGAGTGTGTGGTTAATCTCCAAACCATACGTCTCGGGCGTATCAATTGGCGGCCCAGCAGTGGGACTCTAAATAAGAGCCAAGGACTCACGACCCCTGAGACAATAGTGAAAAGTGACAGAAAAACAGTGTGAATAGTGAAAATGCCGGTTACGAGACACTCGCCGAGGTCAGTGGACACCGAAGCCGGACCTCAAGCTCCGATGGAGCCTCCGAGCAACACCACCGCGCCTCCGCCGTTTCTGGATTCGGCGACGGAAAATCCAGTGGCGCCCAGCTATGTGATATCTACCACCCGCCCACCTCGTCTGACGGCCACATTTAATGGCCACCCCGAAGAGAGCCCACGCAGGTTCATCAGAAGGTGTGAGGAATACTTCGTTGCAGCGGGAACTCACCCTGAAGACAAGGTATACGTCTTCGAAGAGCGTCTACGAGACGAGGCGGAGTCATGGTGGGAGATTCATCGGCAACAATATAGGCCATGGCCTGAAGTCGTGAAACTATTCACGCAATATTATGATAATCCAAAGACGATGATGGCCCTGCAGGGCAAATTCTTTATTACGGAGCAGTTGGAATCCGAGTCGGCATACGACTTCCTCTGCAGGAAGCTGCGCCTGAGGCAGAGGGTGGACCCAGACTGCACTGAAGGAGACCTGAATATGTACCTCCCGGGTATAATATCGCAATTACGGCCGCCTCATAACACAATTGAGGTGAGCTCGATGAGCGAGCTCTTCAAGAAGGCCCTCACTTGGGAAGGCCCTCGACAACTACCCATGGAGGAAAGACAACGAGAGGTGCCGCGGCGCGACAAACGCTCACCTCGGCGGTCACTAAGGTGGCAGTCACCCTCATCCGAGCGGGATTATCACCGGAGAAGCGGACGATCACCTGCAAGAGAGAGGGCCCAGTCTCCAAGGCGGGAACACAGGCGTTCGCCGTCCCGAGACAGACGACGCGCCCACTCGCCCAGCCCGCGCGTCAACCAGGTTGAATCGAGAAACACTCGACGGTATTCGCCCTCGCCGGACCGCGCCTATGATCACCGCTCTCCAAGACGGGAGCAAAGACGCTCTCCATCTCGGGAACATCGCCGTGCCCGCACACCCAGCACACGCACACACGCCTACGAGCACCGTTCTCCAAGGCGGGAGCATAGGCGTTCTCCGTCCAGAGACAGACGGCGCGCCCGCTCGCCCAGCACACACGCCCACCAGGTCGAGTCAAGGACCACGCGACGGCGATCACCCTCGCCAGCCCGCGCCTACAATCACCGCTCTCCAAGGCGGGAGCATAGGCGCTCCCCACAACGACGCGCCCGCTCACCCAGCCCACGCGTCAACCAGGTGGAAGAGAGATATGCGTCTCCCCGTGGAGACTACCGGCGTACTACCAATGAGCACGCCTCCAACACCGAGTACCCCCCAACACCAGAGGACTGGAGTTACGAGGATGAGCCCGCCCCCCCAGTGAGGTCGGCTCCAAGGAATCCTCAGCGGGGAGGACACCGGGGAGGACACCGGGGAGGACACCGAGGCGCCGCGACGCAACACGCGCAAGGACGCCGCCCACGAGATGCCCCGGCTTCGGGAAACGACCGGGCCCCGGCGACGCATTAATTCCTGATCGTCGTCGGGGTGATTCCGCCGTATGCAACGCGGCGGTCAACGAGATCCAGACTTTGCCCAGGGTACGGGCAGAGATATCTGGCCAGGAACGGCGGGTCCTCCTGGACTCCGCCTGCTCTCACAACCTTGTGCGAGAAGACTTAGTGCCCCAGCATCTGATTAGGCCCTCGGAAGTGGAGTCCTTGGGCCAGGCAGACACCCACACCAGGGTCAGGGTGGTGGGGGAGACCGCTCTGACCATCAAACTTGGTGACCAGCAGACGACCATCGACTTCCTGGTGATGGAAGACCTCCGGGAAGAAGCCATTCTCGGAATCCGATGGCTGAAGGACGAGGAGGCCGCACTGGACTTCAGACGCGGCTGCGTCACCTTCGGTAGGAGCGAACGGGCTAGCTCCTTGTTTTACCCAGAACCTCGACCAAGGCCGCGAGACGCCGCCTACCCGGACCTCACCAGGGTCCCCGCCGCCGAGATGACGACAGTGACTGCCCTGATGGAAGAGTTCGCCGAAGTCTTCAGGCCGTACAGCGGTCCCGCCCGCCTCTCTCCGCACCAGATCGTCCTATGTGACAGCCGACCGATCCGTGTCCCCTGTCACCGTCTGTCCGACGCGAAGAAGCGGGACCTGTACGCCCAGCTCGAGGGGATGCTCGCGGATGGGGTCATCGAAGCGAGCCGCTCCCCGTACAACGCCCCGGTCGTCATGGCCGCAAAGAAAGGTCAAGAAAGCCGGCGTTTCTGCGTAGACTACCGTCGGTTAAATGAGGTCACCCAAGGAGAGGAGTCGCCACTCCCCATTATCCACGAGACGTTGAAGGACCTGAGCGGTGCTACCGTCTTCTCTACCCTGGACCTCACCAAGGGGTATTGGCAGGTGCCCATGCACCCTGACTCGAAGCCTCTCACAGCCTTCACCACCCCGGACGGCAGCAGCTATCAGTTCCGGGTCATGCCGTTCGGTTTGAAAGGGGCCCCTGGGACTTTCCAGAGGCTGATGAGCCAGGAGGTGCTCGCTGGTCTCCTCCGTGAGTTCTGCCTGGTGTACCTCGACGACATCATCGTATTCTCAAGAGACTGGACCAGCCATCGCCGCCACCTTCGACTAGTCCTGGAGAGGCTTGAGAGGTACGGGCTACGGTGCGCCCCACTCAAGTGCCACATTGCGACGGACCGCTTGGAGTTCCTGGGACACACAGTCACCGCTTCCGGGAACACGCCCCAACGGATCCACGAGGACGCCATCGCCACGGCACCAACGCCCCGCAACCGCAAGGAACTGCGATCTTACATGGGGCTGTGCAATTGGCTGAGGGAGTACATTCCTGGCTTCGCGGTGTTGGCAGCGCCGCTCACCGACTTGCTGTCTGTGAAGAAACCATTCCGCTGGACAGAAGAAGCCCAGCACGCCAAAGAGCGGATTGGAGAGTTCGTCAGGGGACCGCTCACGCTCGCGAGACCTGACACTACGCGTAGGTTCTACCTCCAAACGGATGCCAGCCAAGAAGGGATGGCCGCGGTCCTCTTCCACCAGCGGGCAGATGGAGACCGCGACGTGATCTCCTACGCCAGCGCCAAGTTTTCGCCAGCTGAGCGCAAACTGCACTCGAACGAACAAGAAGCCCTCGCCGCAGTGTGGGCGATTAAGAGGTTCCGCCCTTATCTGGAAGGCAGTCAGTTCACCCTCAGGACAGACAACCGAGCGCTGTCCTGGTTACAGGAGTCCAGGAACTTGCGGGCGAAACTGACTCGGTGGGCCCTGATACTTCAAGAGTTCAACTTCACGGTAGAACATTGCCCGGGCAGGGAAAACGAGCTGCCCGATGCCCTATCCCGGCGACCAGCGGGCGCCCCGGTGATCATGGACCTCGACGAAGATCGAACCATGTACCCTGCGGTTGGACCTCAAGTCAGGAACCTGGACGCCGTAGTAGAAATGCTCACTGCTGAGGCCAGTGAGCCGCTGCCCGCCGGACGCATTAACTCGCCGGTACCAGCAGCGTCGATGGGGCACGAACCAATTCAGGAAGATCCCGCGGACGTAACCCCGGTCCAAGGGTCAACTCTGGCCGAAACAGTCCGGCTCACCCAATCACGGGACACCACCGTCCAGAAGAGGATACGGGTGTGGCTCCGCCTTCACACCCGCCCGCCGCGTAGGACAACGGGCAGGCAACCACACTACCACCGTTACATGGTGAGGGACGACGTGTTGTGGAAGAGGGACACCGGCCGAGAGGATCGTCTGGTGGTTCCAGACTCGGTGGTTCCTCAGGTGCTCGAGGAGTACCACGACTCCCCAACAGCCGTACACCCGGGAGCAAGGGAGACGACGAGGGCCATCGGTGCCCGCTTTTGGTGGCCGAATATGGCAACGGACGTTGCCACTTACGTACGACACTGCCTGATTTGCGCCAGAACCAAGGGAGGTGGAGGACCCACAGCCACTCCCCAGGGAGCTATCGCTCCCCGCCGGCCGTTTGAGATAATCGCGGTGGATTTAATGGGCCCTTATCCGGCGACAAGGCATGCAAATAAATACATCTTGGTGGTCACCGACCTGTTCACGCGGTGGGTAGAGGCCTACCCATTGCGGTCCACTAAGACAGTGAAGTTAATCGAGGTCATAGAAAGAGAGTACCTCCCCAGGTACGGTCATCCGCGGAGGGTGATAACAGACAATGGCCCACAGTTCGGGCACAAGCTCTGGCGGGAGGCAATGGACAGATGGCGGTCCGAGCACTGGACTACCGCCGTCTACCACGCCAGAGCCAACCCGGTTGAGAGAAGAAATCAGGAGGTGAAGAAGTGTCTTAGGATCCTCCTGCAAGACGCGCCCCACACCACGTGGGACGACAGACTGCCCGCCGTCCTGACAGCCCTTCGCAACCGAAGGAACGACGCAACAGGCATCACCCCAGCCGAGGCCCTGCACGGCCACGACCTCCACCGCCCAGGGGAATGGGATGCCATACCCCTGGCAGATGAGCGACCTCCGGACTCTGCGCCGGTCCGAGACCGCGAACCAATGGACGAGAGAGTCCGAAACCACCAGCGTGCGTACCAAGAGCGGTACGCCCGAAATACCCAAGGGACACCCACCTACGAAACAGGCCAGTTGGTACTGGTCCACGAACACCACCCTGCAGGCACGCAGGGACCGCCCGGTGTATTCGCCGGTTTCGCAGCGAAGTGGTGCGGGCCACACAAGGTCCTAATGTCGGTAGGACGTGGGAATGTCTACTGGATCGACCGAAGAGGCAAACCAGCAAAATATCATATATCCCGCTTGAAACCCGCTCCGCCTTCCTGGGAGGAAGCAGCGACTATGGAAGCGACTCCGGCTTCCGGCCAAGAAAGCGGGGGGGATTGATGCGCCTGTAATGGGTGACCGGACCCGGCGCCCTTCCATAGCGAAGCTAAAACGCACCCAGCCTAGCATGCTCACGATACGGTCGCATCCCGGATCGATGTCGACCGTATAACGATACCACGTGACATGCCTGGACAAGTGAGTCAACCAATCAGCGCGCACCGCACCGGCCAATCAGAGACCGCGTTGTATCGGCGAATCAGAGCGAGCGGTCAGCACTCGCCGTACAACCGGCCAATCAGAGCGCGCCACAATCGGCTGGCGGCGTATAAATATGGGTCGACCGCGCTAACCGACATCAGATCGCCACTCTACAAGCTACGAGCAAGACCTCCGCCAGACCACTTCAGTCGGGAAGACTCCAGCCGCAACAGTGTTGAACGGACCTGGCCCTGCCTGTCGTGTCGGATCGACGAAGAAGCGACTTCCACCCCGACGTGGCCGTCGAGTCTAAACACTTCGATATCTCTCGAGCACTCCGACCTCGCACCAGCCTGGACCTGCGCCCAGCGGCCAGCCCCAGTCACTGCTTCTGCCACTGCACCGCCTTCCCGGACTGCGCCCCTGGACTGCGGCACCGGACTGCGCCCCTGGACTGCGACACTGGTCTGCGCCCCTGGTCTGCACCACTGGTTTGCACCCCTGCCACTGCGCCCCTGGTCTGCGCCCCTGGTCTGCACCACTGGTCTGCACCCCTGCCACTGCGCCCCTGGACTGCGCCCCTGGCCTGCGCCCCTGGTCTGCACCACTGGTCTGCACCACCTGCCCTACGCCCCTGGTCACCAGCCTGAGTCACGCCCTGCAACCAGCCCCAGCCGCTGCCACTGCGCCCCTGCTCCGCGCTCCTGGTTTGCGCACCTGCTCTGCGTCCCTGGTTTGCGCACCTGCTGCTCTACGCCCCTGGCCACCAGCCTGAGCCACGCCCTGCAACCAGCCCCAGCCGCTGCCACTGCGCCCCTGCTCCGCGCCCCTGGTTTGCGCACCAGCTCTGCGCCCCTGGTTTGCGCACCAGCTCTGCGCCCCTGGTTTGCGCACATCCCTGCGCCCCTGGTTTGCGCACCTGCTCTGCACCCCTGGTTTGCGCACCCGCTCTGCGCCCCTGGTTTGCGCACCTGCTCTGCGCCCCTGGTTTGCGCACCTGCTCTGCGCCCCTGGTTTGCGCACCTGCTCTGCGCCCCTGGTTTGCGCACCTGCTCTGCGCCCCCTGGTTTGCGCACCTGCTCTGCGCCCCTGGTTTGCGCACCTGCTCTGCGCCCCTGGTTTGCGCACCTGCTCTGCGCCCCCGGTTTGCGCACCTGCTCTGCACCTCTGCTTTGCGCACCTGCTCTGTGCCCCTGCTTAGCGCACCTGCTCTACGCCCCGGGTCTGCGCACCTGATCTGTGTGGTTAGTGTTTGTGATAGGACACATCTGGTGATCGTGATAGGACACGCTAGTGTTTGTGATAGGACACATCTTGTGATTATAATAGAACATACTTGTGCTTGTGATAGGACGCTATTTATTTGTTGTGAATTTGGACATTAAGGGATTCTCCTGCCATTGTTGACTATTGCGTGTATTTTGTGTATTGTTCTGTGTCTCATAATAAACATTATTGACAATTATACCGGCTTTTCACTGCTCTGTTCCTCCTTTTGACCCCGAGTGTGTGGTTAATCTCCAAACCATACGTCTCGGGCGTATCAACATATAAGCGGAACAATTTTTGTGACGAAAAGGACACATAAAGTTATGTTCACATTGTAGTTTTTACCCGACTGCAAAAAAAGAATTGTCTAATATGTACTAGATAAGTTTAGGGCTAAGAGAGCCTATTCAGAATAATTGTGAGATTAATCATAGTGACATTTTTAATTACGTAGGTACATAGTGCCATTTTTAGTTAAGTATATTTTTTGTCTGAATTTCAGGCAGTAAACAAGATTGTTCACTGTTTTTGTATTTTTATAGTTAAACCGAAATACAGTAGATGCTTAATATTATACCCCAATTTACATAATATGAGTGACTAAATCATTGTGCGATTGTAGTTACTGTAGTTATTTCTTTAATTAGATATTAGTAATTTGCTTTTGTTGTAGATTAAATTAAAAACATCCAAGATTCTGTG
This sequence comes from Molanna angustata, assembly GCA_963576475.1. Classification (NCBI taxonomy): domain Eukaryota; kingdom Metazoa; phylum Arthropoda; class Insecta; order Trichoptera; family Molannidae; genus Molanna; species Molanna angustata. The sequence continues at coordinate 1,684,836 of OY754968.1, forward strand.
ATTTTATATTATTTTTAATAAGAAATACATAGTTCATATTATGTAGGTAAGCTTTATTTTATAAAAGCACTAAACGGTTACCAAAAGTTTGATTAAGATAGATTTACGATAATTGTGATTTTATAATTACATATGACATGGAGCTAACACAGCTTTAATCGTCTCAGTTCTAAATAATCCTAAATTATCTAGAAAGTGATGACAAATTCAACGATTTTTATTGAGAAATTTATTTGTTGCTGTCTTGTCTTGCATGATTAAGCACTTAAATCCTATTTTGTAAAAACATACTTTACTAATAAATACTTAATTATTTTACCATTTCGTTTGATTTATAATGATTATTTAAAATCTATACTAGTTGGATGTAACACGTCAGATCCAACTGTCAATCTATCAATAGTAGAAGATTTAATATAAAAAATATGATTATAAAAGTTTTGTAGGCCTAAAATATTCTATAACTGCTGAAATTTTAGACTTTGTGCATTAAGCGGATCAAAAGTTATAAGGGGGGAACAGACACAAAATGTGTAGGAAACGAAAAATGTTGTGTAGGAAACATCCCACGAGCTTAGTAAGCTGATAATCTTTCGTGGTATTATAAATTTTCCACAGAAGTCTACGGTGGTTCACGGTATCATATGCTGCCGATAGATCAATGAAGGCAACTCCAGTGATCATACCTTTATCGAAACCATCCTCAGTATGTTGGGTAAGATTGAGAACTTGGCTACAGCAGGATCTGCCAGGCATAAAACCTGCTTGTTCTTTTATAATTTTATCCTCAATCATTCCAACTGCCCTGGTTAAAATCATCTTCTCCATAGCTTTGAACAGATGACACAGCAAAGACACGGGACGGAAATTTTTTGGGTCCGATGGCTCTTTACCCGGCTTTAAAAGGGCGACAAGTTTCGCCTTCCGCCATAGCTTCGGGATACAAAATGTCGTCGCACACCTGTTCATCATCTTTGCCATTCATTCCAAAGTGCAAGGTCCAAAGTGCCTTATTTGCTCTGTTCGGATATCATCCAGGCCGGCTGCTTTGTTATCTTTCATATGGGCAATGGCTCGTTTAAGCTCATCAGTACAAAATGGGGTGCTTAAATTACCAACAGACTGCAACAAAGATATGGCATTGGTTTATTCGACAAGGGTTCTTTGGAAGACCAGACAGATAATAAGGTTCTTAAACGATTTAAAAGAGGGTGCGTAGAAATCATTTATCTTTTGGATATAAATTTATCGGATAGGTATTGTCTTCTAAATTGAAGGGGCATTTCAGTACATTCGACTTGTAGAGCATTTATCGGAGAGGACTTCATCGCACCAAGAATAAGTCTAAGACATTTTGATTGTATTCTATCAATTTTGATTTGTAAGTATTTGGGAAGAGGAGCCCACAAGAAACTACAATAATCTAAGGAGTTGTACAGCAGTTTCATGGTTGCAGGATGAGCTCCCCACCATACTCGTGAAACTGCTCGAAGTGGGTTGATACTATGTTCGCATTTAGATACAACATTCTCGATGTGGTGTTTCCAAGATAGTTTACGATGAAGTAGTATGCCTAAGAATTTAACTGACTCAACTTAAGGTATTTCGACAGTATCAACTTTAACAGAAATATGAGGCACATGATGTTTTCTTGAGAAGACCATGATTTGACTTTTCTGAGGGGCCAACATAAGACCATTAGAGTGTAGCCATTTATTTAAAAGGTTTAGAGCTTTACTTATTGATTTCACTGCAGAATGTATATATTTATTAGCTAAGTACAAAACTATGTCATCTGTATATATTGAGAGTAGAGCATATACCTTTAAGAGATATATCCAGGTCGTAGCAATAAATATTAAAGAGCAGGGGACTTAACACCGATCCCTGGGGTAAACCTTTCCAGATGGTTCGAGAAAAGGTTTTGTCACAACCAAGTATCTTTGTGCAAATATATTGTGTATAAGATTACAGAGTTTAACTGGGACTTCTAATGACATCAGTTTATTTTTAAGTATTGGAAGATTGACATTATCGAATGCACCAGTTACATCAAGAAAAGCTGTTATCATGTCTTGCTGCTGTGATATGGCGATTTGGGCATCGGTTATTAGTATACTTAAGTTGTCCATAACTGATTTCGATTTTCTGAATCCAAATTGTGTAGAGGAAAGAATTTGGTGGTGTTCCACGAACCAATCGACTCGATTTTTTACCATGTGCTCTAACAATTTGAGAAAGCAAGAAGATAAGGTTATAGGTCGGTATGATGATCCAATATTGGGGTCTTTGCCAGGTTTAGGAATGGGAATAATAAGTTTCAATGGGAATAATGAGTTTTCCAGCTTCTTGGAACATAACCAGAGTCCAGAATGAAGTTGAACATTTTTAAAATATAAAGTAGAAGATCTGTTGGGAGTTTCTGTATAATTATACCATCATTTCCTGGAGCGGAGTGGCGTAAAGATTTGAGAGGGTTCATTAATTCTTGAATATGGAAAGGGGAGGTTAGCCAATTATTATTTGGATGAGAGGTTTCGAGGATAGGGCTATGTTGTTCCAATTCCGAAAAATGTGGAACATACGATGGAGCTATTTTATCTAGGAAGCCTTCCTTCCATTGGTTACCGGGAGCGTATTGTTTTGGGGGATTGTAAACTGAACGAAATTGTCGGATTTTTTCCTACACATATGTAATAGGAGAGTTTGGAGAAAGAGATGAACAAAAATTCACCCAACCTTGTCGTTTCTTCTTTCGTAAGGTTTTTTTGGCTTTTGCCTGAGCTCTTTTAGCGTTAAAGAAATTTTCACATGTCATATTATTTCTGTAATTTCTCATGGCCAATTTCCTTGACTTTACTATTTCAGAACAATCTTCATCCCACCATGGAGCATGTGGGGAAGGTTTTGGGTGAGTGCGTTGTGTTTTGACGTGCATAGAACTTTCTGCTGCTGAGTGAATAATTGAAAGAATATCAGAAAATGTGTTATCTATTTGTGTATTATAGGAAATTGACGACAAAGTGTTTATTTTGGACTCAATAATTTCACGGAATTTATGCCAGTTGGCATTTTTTGTATTATATTTATGAGAACTATATTTTTCATGTGAAGACATTTGATAATTATTATTGTATATGTGATTAATATTTATTAGAATGGGAAAGTGGTCGCTAGATTGAGCATCAGGAATGACACTCCAGGTTGAGCCCGAGGCAAGGTTAAGAGAACAAATGGAAATATCTACTGCACTGGGGTTTTGATTTGGGTGGTGCAGCCGAGTTTCACTGCCATCATTCAGTATGCATAGCTTGTTGTCGTCAATGAATGTTAGTAAAGAATTTCCAGCATTGTCGTTGATTCCGCAGCCCCAAGAAGTGGAGTGTGCATTAAAATCACCGAGAATGAGGAAGGAAGGGCTTAGAAGTGGTAAAACCGAATTCCAATAACTAGTATCAAAAGCAGTTTTGGGAGGGGCATAAACTGAAACAAAAGATGTAGTTGCTTATAGTTTTGTTTTTTTTTTTTATGTTTATAGTTGCTGCCACAACTTGAATGACAGGATGGGGAGGGAGATCGATTTTTTTGAAGGAAAAGTGGGTTTTGACGAGAAGAGCTGTACCGCCTCCGAGTCCGTCGGGGCGATCTGAACGTAAAATGGAATATCCTGGGATGGAATCATTTATTCCTGGACGCAACCAGGTTTCCGATATTGCAGCAAGGCAAATAGAATGTTTATGGAGAGTAGTAATTATTTGATTGGATAATGCACTTCTGCAGTTCCATTGAAGAATACATAATGGATTATTAATCAGACGTCGATTGTCCATTATAAGAATTTAGAATAGATTTAAGAAGAGGCAGGGCATTGGCAACGATGGGCGGTAAATTATCTGCGTTACTTAAAATTGATAGTAATATCTGAGCAATTATTGGAATAATGTTAGAAATAGATGTATTTAAAGTATTTTCTTCATTATTTGACTCAGGCATGTTGAATAAATTTGTAGACCTTGAAGAGGAGACACAGCCCGTTGATGGATTAGTGGTTTCTCCATTTAAATAGGACAACAAAGATTCATGTGATTTTCTATTAAAATTCTGTGGTTTCTTTGGATTATCAACATTATTGACTGGTTTGTATTTAAATATTGTTTTAGTAATATTGGAACTAGTATTGTTTGATGATGTTATTTCAGAAAAGCTTTTGGTCGAAGAAGGGAATAATTTAGAGACTTGAACGTAAGAAATATTTTTTTCGGCCATTGTTTGTTTTATATTTTTTTGTCGGGACAATTCGGGGCACATCATACTTGCGGCAGAGTGCTTTCCTGTACAATTTAGACACTTTAAATCGTTCGTTTTCGTACAACTTTCACCCAAATGTGCTTCACCACATTTGTAGCATCTGGGAGGGGAACGACATTGTACTTTTGTGTGGCCATAGCGGCAACACCGATAACATAGAATAGTTGGAAACGCATAGAGTTCCACCGGCAAAGAGTTGTGAAATAAGTAAATATGATTTGGGAGATTTTGTCCTTCAAAAGTTAAAACGACAGTCTGTGAAGGCTTCCATGTTATAGAGTCTCCGGATTTGTCCTTATAATTCAGTCTCCTTGCTTTTAATACCTTTCCAAATTGGGAAGGTACCGAAACATGCTCTATTATTTCGTCTATGGATACGTCTGTCGAAATGCCTCGAACAAGGCCCATCTTTGATACCTTGAACCTAGGAATATAAGCTTTGAGTTCATTGTTTCGTACAAATGACGATTCAATGAACGTATTTGCGGCTGAGGGATTTGTAAATGTAAGTGAAATTTTATTACGCCCTTCAGATTTTAGTCCTCCGGGTGAAATATTGGTGACTTTATTTTTGAAAAGGAGGTTGCCAAATCTCATCGGGTGGAGAGACTTGGAAGCATCCCTATCTTGTACGTACACGAGAAAGGGACCATATGAGAATAAAGAGTATTTTAATATTTCTTGCGAAGCTTTTGTAGGTGTTAATGATGGAGAAGGGAGAGCCGATTCAACTGAGATGGAAGATCAGTATTTTCGCGGCGTCGTTTGTACTGATTAATGTCTGGCGGATCTGGAGGTTTATCCTCTGATTCCATGTTGAATATTTCTTATAGAATGTAGTAGGTATAAAATGAAATATTAAAAATAAAAAAAGAGCTAGAAAAAAAATATATAAATACTTATATTAAAATAAAGAAAATAATAGTTTGTATACACCGATATTAACTTGAATTAGAAAGAAATAAACTATATTAGAAAACAAGAGAAAATAATAAATATTCGTATACACCGATACGAACTTAAGTCAACGAAAATAACATATAAATATATTGTAAATCGAAACAAAGAGAAAAGAAAAAATAATAATGAAAAGTTTAACGATACTGATTGTTGGTGGCAATAATCGTAATGACGCTCCAACAGGTGGGTGGTCACAGGTCTCACTCAACACAACACAAACAATCTCACACAAGCGAGCGAGCGTCCGTACTCATCAACGTCGCAACGTAAACTCCATGTCTCACTTAGTCACGGTCACAAATTTTTACATCAAGTTTTAGTCTAAATAATTCAAAATAAATCGCAGAATTGAACTTTAATTAAGACAATATGGTAAAATTTGAGGCGTTTTTTCATTTATTTATTTATCGTATGATACTAGTGAATCAAATGTTAGTCAAAATGAACAAAACACAGCACTGACAGCAGGCAAACACAAAACAGCACGATATATCAATCACACATTCACGTCGAGGGCTCCGAGCCAATCCACAAATGCTGGTGTCAATTCGCAAATGTCCGACTTTGGGCCTTCATATGCATGGACGCTGCATTCTTCCAATATGTGTTGCATTGTTTGAAAGGGGTGGCCACAATCGCATTGTGCGGATGGAACAATGCCCCACTTTGCCATAAGGTAGTTGCAGCGTCCATGTCCAGTGCGGATCCTATTCAGGGAGGTCCACAGCCTTCTTGGCAGCTCGAAACCTGGAGGTATCTTCGTTGGAGTTTCCATATACTTATTAACAAGTTGGAGCTTACCCAGTCACTGTGCCAAGTCTCATTCAGGCTGAAGTCCTCACTAACAAGGTTACATCCGAGTTTCGCTGCTGGATTCCTTGAAGCAAGTCTTTGCTGTCCCTCAGACGGAACATCACTGTGGATTGGCAAAGCGCCATTGTCACAAATTCTCTTCCATATATTAAATAGGGAGAATTTTCTTCTTGCGTCAGGGGGAGGTATATGTGCGAGCACAGGAAGCCACTTTATTGGGGTAGACCGGATGGTGCCGCTAATGGTCCTCATGGCCACATTCAGTTGAGTGTCAACTAGTTTTGTATGTGCACTATTGAGCCATACAGGAGCACAGTACTCTGCTACCGAATATACCGAATATACCGAATATTAATTTAATTGTAGTTTGGTTGGATTTTTGGGTCAGCTAAATAGACAAAAAGTGAAAAATAGAGTCCTTATGGCCAAAAACGTGACGAAAAAAATTTAGCATGTGATTTTAATCGTGATTCGAAAACTTTTTTGAATTAGTTGTTTACTTTTTGGAATCTTTATAATGATTTTTATATAAAATGACATAAGTTAGGTAAAAAAAAGCTTGTATTGTTGATAAAATTACCTATGTAACTATTAATCAATTAAGTAATAACTTACCCAATTCAGTTCTTTTATTATGATTTAGCTGTTTCCAACCATTTATTAATATTTCGCTTAATTTTTTATCATACAATAAAGGACATGCTTCAACATTATATAATTAATTGTTCGGAATCAATATTTATTTCATCCATGTATTCTGACATTTTGTTTGGCAGCACTGACAACGTACTTCTCGATCTACTGCGCTCGAACGATTAAATTATCGGTGAGCATGGGCCATGCGCGCCCTCTCATACAACAGTATTGGTTACAAAAAATCGGCCGATCTTTTTTTGTGTCTTGTCACAGATTTTAAAATCGGCCGATTCTGTTAGCTTTCATGCGCGCTCTTACATGTAATTCGTATGTTGTAGCTCACCGATAATTAATCGGCCGATGAAATTAGCTTCCATGCGCGCCTACCTTAAAAGTATATGCAACGTATTTAGATGTACTATTATACTTAGGTACTTATTTGTTTTACAGTCAGTTTCTACCTTTGCGGTGCCTTATATGTTGTGTTACCAAAATGCACTACACCAGTGATGCTCAAACTGTCGTTCGCGTAAATAAATATAACAGTTTATAATTCCGCGTACGAATGTATTCTTTCTTTTTTTTCGTACATTAATATAACTCCTTACTACCTCAAGGAGATATAATGGGGAGTTATTAATTCGCTTTTTTTTAATGTTATTTTTTTATTGCATATTATCAACTAGTATCATGCTGAGATTTTATTCTGAAAGTTTCATCACAATGTATCTGTGAATGTGTGTGTGCCATGTACAATGTACTATTTACTATGAACTTCAAGTTAATTCTACTTTATCGATTATAGACTACAAAAGTATTCATTCGATTAATTTCAATGTTTACAAATTTGCATATCTAATACTCGCCTAGATTCCATTACGTTTTGAAGGATATCTGAATATTGCTTCTCAATTAGTTAACTATTTACCCCAAGCTCAGGAAACTTTAAATTTTATATTTTCTTATACGGCACATCGCTTATATAAAATGGCATTGAAGAATTATCAAGTTTTCATAATAAAATATTTAAATCAAAAATAATTATATTTCCATTCAAAATTTAAATAGGTAGGTACTTTATGCAGTGACTTCGTTGTGAGGAATAAAGCATTGGCCACGATTTACTTGTTTTTTTAATGTATCAGAACTGATCAAAATCGTCGGCTTTCGCGGCTCAGTTGGTTAGATACCTGACACCTGAGCCAAAGATCCCAGGTTCGATTCCCGGTGGAGACACAGTTTTCAATTGTTCAGTATGGATCTGTGAGACGATTAATATCGTAAGTTTCCTGAACTTGTTATTGGGTACGTGTTAAATTAATATTTGACATAGTACCTGTCAATTGTCCGAGAAGCAATTAAAAAATATCTCTTTTGTTGTTTTGGGGTTCATTTGTCATTATGTCGGCCTTCGTGGCTCAGTTGGTTGGATATTATCTGACTCCTGAGCCATAGGTCCCTGGTTTGATTACAGTCGGCGACACAGTTTTAAATTGTGTTTTATTAGTCTAGATATGTCTCCAGAATATGGAAACTTTATTGGGTTACGTGTTAAATTTCATTTTTGATATACGTAGTACCTACCTGTAAGTTGCTCTAGAAGCAATACAAAGTAAATAAATAAATAAATAAACCTGAAACGAGGCGGATAATGTTGAAGTGTTATGTATGGTCGATTTTCCTGGTATGGCTAAGAAAACCGGACACAGAAGGTACCATACGATGAATCCTTTAGAGGTATTCGAAAATGCACAGGAGAATGCTTCGCATACGTACCTACTAATTTACATAGTAAGTGACATAGAAGAAAATGTGACCTCTTCCAGTCGTCACTGGGCAAGATCGAGGGACGGTGTGGTCCTAGCAGAAGACAGGCGTCTTGACTGTGCAACATTAGACAATGGACTGGAATGAGGAGTGTGGAAGAGTTGTTCCGGATGGCGCAGGATCGGGATTGTCAACGTCTGGGAAACCTAATATGGTACGAAATACATAAGAAGAATCTTCCCGCAGATTTGAGTAGTGATTTCGTGACTGGATGAGTTGGACACTCACTGTAACCTGAAACACCGGGATATGCGATGAAATCACGCATTGTGCATAAGTTGAGAATGCAGTTAATTCATATTATATACTTACCTACCTAAATATGTGCAGGCTATCTGTGTCACATACTTTGTCTGTCAGTATGTACTTATGTATTATTGTCATTGTATGTAACATAACAGTTATTATTGTTTATGATTAAATTTTTTCTACATTTATTTATACCCTATTATATTGTAATACTTACATATCTGTAATTTTTCCTCTTAATTAACATTAAAGTATATATTTTTAAGTGCTAACAAAGGCACTTAAAACTATATACGGACTACACTGGCGAACACAACTACACAAACTGTATATGAAATAGTATCAGAACCCACAATACAACAGATTATAAACTATGTCCTATTCTGATTCGTCTAAATTTATCCGTCTGAATTTTAGTACATGAGAAATGTCAAAAAGTTGACTGCATTTATACGGGACTCATTACGTCACACCGCGCGGATGAAATCCTTTTACACAAGTCACCCGTTGGTTATAGACGTTTTCTTACTCCGAAACAAATCAGAATAGGACATACTATGAAAAAATAATGTACCTACATTTATAAAATCAAACATGACTTACTTAAAAACACAACACACTCCTGGAAACTGTTAGTGAAATACATAACTACGACACTAGACAAAGAAACAACCTAAGAAACATTAGCAATAGAACAGACAGACAAAACAAAGGACTATTATCCACCAGCATTAATTTGTATAATCACCTACCAGATGACATTAAGCACTGCCATTTAACTCACGCAAATCTCGCTTCTTCGAAACTGTTTGTTTGGAAGAAAATGTTATTTGGAAATGAACTCGCCACTTTTGTTTGTCAAGGTGCCTACTATATCAAATATTAATTTAACACGCACCCAATAACAAGTTGCCACATTCTGGAGACTCATAGATCCAGACTGAAAACAAAATTAAAAACTGTGTCTATCGGGAATCGAACCGTTTCGTTCAGGAGTTAGATTATATAACCAACCAAGCCACGAAGCACAACTACAGAAATATTGGGTTGTTTGGAACATATTGTATTATGGCAATTAACCTAACTTTTTGCACTTTTTTATACATAAAATGTATAAAAATAATGCAAATTTGTACCTAATTGTTCCTAATATAAAGTACAAATTCCTTTAATAATGAAGTACAAATTTGGTAGGACCTCAGACTTAATGTACCTTTATGACATAATAAACTCCAATATTGACTGTACAGACCTTCTGAAAATTATTAACTTCAACATACCAAACAGACGAACAAAGCACACCTCAATATTCTTTTTAAATAAAAAAAAACACTAACGCCCGCGACGCTCAGAATTCGCCATTGTACCGATGCCTTACCACATATAAAACATATTCTATATGTCCTGGACCCTTTTCAGAAACTACATTATCAGGAATAATTAATTGTTTTGTTACCAGCATTGAGTACATGTATCATGAAATCAAAAGTGAGCTGATTAAGTTACAATTACTTATGTTATTCTTATTATTTATTATACTGTTATTTTTTTGTACGTTGCCCATTTATTAAATATATAAATAAAAAAATGTCAATACTGCCGGTATTTAAGGCGTAGAACTTCATTATACTTCATAATCATTATATTATGTAGAACCATAATCAATTTTGTTTAATTTAAAAATATCTAGTAAAATTATCCTTCATCGACACTTCATTCAAATCGGACCCTTCCGTCGGATGACTCGATAAAACTGACCCAATATAAATTTAAATTAGTTTCTCAAGACTAAGGGGCTGTTTCACCAGGTCCCGAATATCTCTCGATTATGCCTATTCAGCGGTTATGTCTCAAGTAAAGTAAAAATTGTGTTTCACCACTCCCGAATAGCGCTACTCGTCAGATAAAGTGACAAGTAACTTATAGGGGACTTTATCTACCCAGTAAAGTTATTCGGAACTTTATTTGTCACTTTGACAGTTGCATTTCATTGCCGGTATCACGTGTTTCATTGTTATTTTCTTTTAAATATGATTTTATTCGAGGCAATAGACGATGTTTTTGATGCGGAAATGATTCCTACACAAATAGATAAAATATTAGGCCATGAAAAGACTACTTCGTCAAATTCGATTTTAAAAGAAAATTTAGCTTGTCAAAGTTTACAGTATCAATGATATATGACTTGATAAAATATCGAATTACGACAAATACAATGAAGTAAATACATACTTTGATATACAAAACATTACTTTATTTTATGCATTTGTTATTTAAATAATGTCATTCAAACGTAAAATTAAATATTAATTTATATACATAGAATATTGTTTATTTTTATTTAAATTCAAAAGATTCGATCCGTAAAACTTAAACGTCAAAATGTAACGCATTTGGCGGTTGTCCATAGAAGAATTTGAAAACTAGTACATTTCTATGTATTTGTCTATGAAAATGCGACGTTGCCATCGTTATTCGTCAATTTACTATTCGGAACTTATCCAACGATGGTGAAACGCAAATTTTATTCAAAACATTTTAACCGGCGAATAACACTACTTGCCGAATAGTTATTCGAGACTTATTTGGAGTTTGGTGAAACAGCCCCTAAGTATCTACTTTACAATAATGCAGTTAGACTTTGTTATCTGGGGCAGAAATCCCTTTTGGTCGGTGCACACTGTCCAATCTAAAACGTGTATAATGAATAAATTCACGAAGACACTGAACGATTAATTAAAAATCCCCGAAGTGAAACGGTCGACCTGAATTTGGTCGGTTCAAACCCGCCTCGGTAGACATGTGACCACGAGGGTGCATATTATTTATCCCTTCTTATCCCTCGACTGTACGTCCGTTAGTGCGAGCCTTGTATTATCAAATAAATCGGATTTGTGATATGCGTAGTAACGCCAACTGATTCCGTTTGTGAAATTATGATGACATAATAATTATTTAGTCTGGAGGTCACGAGAAATATGAAAATTACAAAAGATTAATAGGCTTATTTCACAAAGTTTTTTGTTGTTGAACAGTAAATAACGTAGGCAAATTTTATTTATTTATTTTTAACATTTTACACACATTACATAGTAATTGCACAGTGACGGGCTTATGATCGTATGGCAATATCTTCCAACCAAACATATCCATTTGGTGAGATAAATTGTGTTTATGGTATGTACCAATTTATGTGAATAATATAATAGAAACATAAAAAAAAACAATAAAAAGAATAAAAAGGGTAGAGGAGAGGAGGGGACAAGGAGACAAATTTAAGAATTATGTGTAAGGGAATGGATTCTTCAGATTTCTATTGAAAGATGGAAGTGTTAATGAAATTGAAAGATGCGATAGGATGTAATTCCAAAGTCCGGATGCTTGTACGGAGAAAGATGTGGTGAAAATGGAATTATTGTGTACTGAGATACTGAGCGTTCTTTCAGTATTTGAACGAAGAAGCAACCCGTGTTCTGAGAGAAGTGAAATTGATTTCGTAGATAAACTGAATGTGAACACATTATATTCCACACCTTATATGTTTGTTTTTATTTACTCTACAGACGACCGTTTTGGCTTACAAAGCCATAATCAACTGGTGTTTTTTAATTATTATGGAATTCTACAAAATAGAAGTCGTCTCGATCAACAGATTGAAAACTGCCGATAAAATATATCTATCTGTGAAAGATAAAATTCAATACTTCCTCGCTCCCAAAAAAAATAATTTTGAAACGATTGTTTCAAACACTTCCTAAAATGCCACTGTTGCTATAACTTTATTACTCGTTTTTCGCGCGTAATATTATTTTACATTTTCATTATAAAAATTATTATGAATATCCTACTACATTATTAAAATTTATTCAAACTCATTTACATGATATTTATTAGCCTAAATCGATTAAAATATATTCATTAATATAAAGAAATGTGAAGCAACCCAAATAAACCCTTAAAGAGATGAACCAGAAATAGACAAAAATAAACTAAATTCTGAAATTCAGCACCTACAAAATGGTCAATGGTCCTTATCACGCTAAAACAAGTAATAGTGTCTCGTTGAGTTCACCGATGTGATTTTCAAAGTTGTGTATTCAATTATTTATGGCTTTCATTGAGTTTCTATTCTTTCTTGAGTTGATTTTTCAAAAAAATCATATTTTCAGATAAAAACATATGTTTTTATAATATCTTTATACTTTTGCAGCTATTACTTGTGGTTTATTTAACTAATAAATTAAAATAACAAGTTTGTTCGGATGAGGGAGCGGGTCAGCTCTGAAACCGGTTAACATTAAATACTCACAATTTTTATAATTTGGATTTTTATAATAATGAAAGTAGGTATAGCTCGTTGCAAAAAACAAAAACTATAATAACTTGAAGATATATGAAAAGGTATTTTTTCGCTCATTATTATTAAACGGGAGATTTTTAATAGCGATATAAATATAAAAATGGTCTTTGTCTCTAGCGGAGAAACTTTGTGATATGATTGTTTTGTGTGGAATTATTCGAAATCGTTCGGTAAAAGTGACATTTCACAAAGATAGCACTAAGACCTGGAGTTGGGAGAGTTATTTAACCCTGGAAGCATCATTCGATAATGTACCCATCCGTGTTGGAATCCTTTCTACGCATATTGATACTCCACTTAAAGCTCTTGACAGAAAAATGCATATGACGTTTTATTTAATATTCAAACAGGCGAGACGCATGGACATGGCAAAAGACGCATGAAAGTAGAATAAATGCAGTTGAAATGAGATCGTTAAGAAGGATTTGTAATAGAACGATGTATGACCGGGTAAGAAATGAGGACATAAGGAAAGAATGTAAGATGAAGAAAGATGTCATTACTAGAATGAAAGTGAACACATTGAGATGGTTTGGTCACATGGGGAGAATTAATGAGGAGCGCCTGACGAAGAAAATATACAGAGCGGAAAGGAATGGAATTAGAGGTCGGGGACGCCCAAGAAAGGGATGGCACGACCATGTGAACGAAATTTTGAAAGACGGAAATGTTAGAAGTGTGAGCAATAGACGAGCATGTATGAGACGATGCATGAATGTGGACGAAGCGAGGGATGCGTGCCAGGATAGAAAAATGTGGCGTTCGGTTCTCTCTGCCTACCCCGCAAGGGACATGGCGTGATGGTATGTATGTATGTATGCAAACAGGCGAGTCAGGCGCGTTGGGAAGAGGTGGTGTAAGATAATAGTAATAAAACAAACGATTCCAATTATTCGCCTATAATAATCTATGTAATATGTATGAAATACATGTTTAAAGTTTTCTAGGACATTTCAGATTTTGATGGATTCCTCGTGGATCCCATGATTAGACCTTGACCAAATTGAAATGGGACGATAACCTCTTTCTAATGAAAAATGAATCATCGAAATCAGACAACGTGAAAAAAAGTTATCGCTGGACATATGTACATTAAAAAAAATCACGTCAAATTGATAGCATACTATTTCAATTATTCGTCCTTTGAGACGTCCTTTACCGTATACGTAAGTTGCAGAGATGTTATGTTTAATATAAAATCAATTAAGGGGGGGGGGAATGCTGCCAACTTACCCATTTTTCAATTTGATATACCATCATTATTTCTTATCAAATCGTTTTGAAAAAAAAACAACTGTCGATTCGTTCATGAGAATTCAATTCTCTTAATGAATCGACATTATTAAGCTAAGATGCGTGTATGAAGGAAAATTTTGTATGGTGTAGTGGACTTTTTGCATGCTAATAACACCAACTAGAGGCCTCGCAGCATATATGTTCCCATACATGGATTTACTCAGAATTCGGAGTAGAACATTTTATGTGAGTTTTGTGTGTGTGTCAGTGTGTGTGTGTGCGTGCGTGCGTGCGTGCGTGCGTGCGTGCGTGCGTGCGTGCGTGCGTGCGTGCGTGCGTGCGTGCGTGCGTGCGTGCGTGCGTGCGTGCGTGCGTGCGTGCGTGCGTGTGTGTGTGTGTCCCCCTTATAACTTTTAATCCGCTCAATTTACAGAGCCCAAATTTTCAGAATATATAAACAGTTATAGGCCTACAAAACTTTTATACTCAGAATTGTGAATTTTTGTTTCAGTCAGGGGTTATCAACTTTTGAATTTTTACTTTATTTTTCCATATATCTCAGAAACCATAAAAGCTAGAACGCTGAAAATTGGTAAAAAGATAGACAAATACAAAATCTCAAATTAGTTGTTTTTTTAAATTCCAAGGTTTCTCAAACATTTTTTATTAAGGAAAATATTTTATTTATGATAAATTTATAAGTTTAACTGCATATATTTCCATTTTTTTTAAATATCGAAAAAAGCCGAAACACCCCAACTAGATAATTTAATTTTATATAAAAAATACAAACATTATATTAGCACCGCTCAAATTTTTTTTAACAATTTTTATAAAAATTTAATTTAGTGACATCACTTCATACAATTTGTATGGTAGTCGCCTATACACAATATGTAAGAAGACTTAATAGTTTGATACTTAAATCTCCAAACATACATATATATCATCATACTGTTTTCATATTCTGTGTAAAAAACAGACTGACCTCCATACTATCCTATCCTGACAAACATACCTACATGTTTTATATAGAAAATAAAATATCTTCAAATATTTATTAATTTGTGTTGTTTATAGTTTGGTACGTATTCTTTGATTATGCATACTATCGCCATCGACAGTTGGATCTCATGTGTTACATGCAACTAGTTTAGGTAGTTTGGGTATTAATAAAGAAATATATGTTTACTTTTTGATAATGGCATACCCCGATTTTCAACGTTTATCTTATATTTTTAATTAAATATAAGGCGTAGTTCAACATATCTAGAAAGACAAAAATATCTAGAAATATATGATTTGACGTTGCATTAATGCTTCAGGTTTTAGTAAATAAACCTAAAAACATTTATTTTCCATTCAGCGCCAATGCGAAACAAAAGTTTTTTTTTTTGTTTTATTAACTGAACCAGATGCATTAATACAACGTTACATCGTATTTTTCCAGATATGTTGATCTTCTTTAATTTATAAAAAAATATAATGCACTTTACCTTCTTTTTTAGAAATTTAAGATAAATGTCAAAAATCGGGGATTGCTTATTATTTTCCTACAAGAATATATACAGAACATCATTAAAAAGTTAAGGTATATTTTTCATTATTAATATCCAAACTAACTGGGTTATTTCTGTCAAAATGATTCGTTTTATAATAATGATTCAAATTCAAATTGATAAAATAGGTACTTTGGCAACAGTCACCCTCTTTTTAAGTTTATTTAATTGTATAAAGCGTTATAAATACAGGAGTGCGGGTTTCATAATAATAATTTGCGCTGTATTTACATGCGGGTCGGAGGATCTAAATGGATTTGATTGAGAATCAATAAAACATTAAAATTTACTAAAGTTGTTTTAATTTTTCTATGATCCGCAGTTTGTACACCTACGCAATCGACGATATGACGAAAAAATTGCGTAACAACAAATAATACAACTGCATTATTACCGTTAACATTTCTTTTGGTAGATTGCGTGATCATGCACCCCGGTTTGGTTTAGTTTAAAATCTAGATAATTGGTCAAACGTTGTACGAGGATTTAATTGGAGACTGGAAACGATTAATAATATTATTGTAGCGTTTAATTCCTCCTACTTGTGCATCCCCTATTTAAGGGTTGACTCAACCCAACTGACGTAGACATATTGTTTTCTATTTGTATTTGTCTGTGACTACAACATAAACCATCATGTATCTCCTGTAGCCGAATTGCGTATTGTGAGGAATCGAGTGGAAAATAAATGATATTAAAAACTCAAATAAGTAACGATTAAAATATATATGTACTAAGATTTGTCAAAAAAAATTATTCTTTAATTGTATTTTTTTATTTATTAGCATATTATTATGTCAAGACTTTTGGTGCGGCGCGGCGCGGCGTTTCATCATTCAGTCGCTTGTCCCTAAAGCCGGCCTGACACCAGGTTATATTACAACTCATTGGAATATGAACTGAAAAAATGACATCGTGCCTGACACGATATCATTTAAATGTGTTTTGTTCATTTTTATTTATTAGTTGATTGATACCAAGGCATATTATTATGTCAAGACTCTTGGTGCGGCGCGGCGCGGCGTTTCATCATTCAGTCGCTTGTCCCTAAAGCCGGCCTGACACCAGGTTATATTACAACTCATATTTCAACTCATTGGAATATGAACTGAAAAAATGACATCGTGCCTGACACGATATCATTTAAATGACTTTAAAATGTTTTCACTCAAAAAACATTATACTGAAATTACATATCGATATTATAGCAATTATCTCTCTTGACTGTCAAATAACTTGCATTTTTGGGTGCATTAATGATTCTCGCTTGTTATTACATTTTGAGTTTGATTACCTGTTTCGAAATGATGAAAATCAAATGAGACGATCTAGCAAAAAAATTACGCGGTCTTGATTGGTTAGGAGAAAAAAAAATCATGAGTTTTTTAGAATATCAAACGAACAACTCTCATTAGAAGATTCCTTTTTTATAGAAAATTGAGATTTTTTAAATAAATGGAATGTATTTCTAATACTTAAAACCATTCATTCAAATGCCAAACATATAGTGATGCGAGAAGCAATATCCTAAAAAAACAGTAGTAAGAACATTCCAAATCATAGCAATTATATCGAAGAACTCCGATGTGCCGATATTTTTTTATAGCTAGCATGTACGTCTGGATCAATCAAAAATCAAAAAGAATACGAAAAAAACTTGATGAATTTATAAAATATTTCTAACTTTGTATGAAGAATGACAATGTAGTAGATAGATAAGCATAGACAATAGAGATACACAGTTTCAGTTCATATGACTTCATAAATGACTGCAAACACTACTTTTCAACTCATATTCCACATGAGTTGGAATATTACCTCTTGTCAGGCGGGCTTAAGACTTTTCCCCAGCATTTGTCTTACTATAAACCTTTATATGCATTTTAATGTATATATGGTACAGTCAGTGTCATGATTTCCAAACAATTTGTATTTACAGGGAAGGCGCAGTCTTTGGATAGGTACTCTCTTTTTGAGATACATGGGTATTTTACAAGATTCGAGAACGTGGTCGAGCTTCCCTAGGGCAACTTGCTGAAAGAGGGAAATTTAAGAAGCTTTAACAACAGACGAGTATGGTTGAATGTTGATGAGGCGATGGATACATGTCAATACATAAAAGAATGTGGCTGTGTTGAATGCGTTTGATTCTTTTTGTCTACCCCGTGAGGGGTAGAGAGGCGAAGAAGCGTAGAACACGGCGTGATGGTATGTATGAACAAGTGTATAAATTAATAAATGAATTGTTGACTACGTAATAATTGACGTCACCAGCGAGGCTATAATATCTGTAACTGTTGCAGTTGGTATAATAATATTATAATATTTAGTTGCTACCCCTTCCCCGGTGAGAATGGCTGCCGCCTCACCATGCCGACCTCGTGCAGTATCCCGGGCCTCAGTCTTTCAGGTCACACAGCATCGGGTCATGACGCAGATACAATTAGGTCGAATTTCACACACAATAAACCACTGCACCATAACAAATTGAATTTTTACGGACATGTTTTCATTGTTTCATAGTTTATGCAACGTTTTCTTTTTTTATTTTTTCCTCTGAAAGTTCCTTTCTGGGAAGCCGATGTCCAACTGTTCCTCCATTTCTTATGCGGTCTTCCGGGAAAGCAACGTCATGATGGTATATTGTTGGCTTCAATATTTGCGTTACGGGACCGCTCCATCATTCATGTATTACGAGTAATTTAAATGTTATTCACAACGTTTTTGCTATGCTGGGTATATCTTGTTGCTCCTTGGCCTCATAACTGAGGTCGAGGGCTTCACCCAATCACTAGAAGAATGATCTGCGTCCATGTAGAACGATCTGGTAGATCGAAAGGCTTCAGCTCTTCAGCGGAAATCCTGTAGCGGACATAACAAGATCACTCCGTCGAGTCTGTGAGCGACCTCCCTGGATCTTCTACACTGTACGCTTTTCTTTACGACAAGCTTCTCGAGATTATTATTAGAAATTTGTTCAGAATATTGCAGTATACGCCGTTAATAGATTAATAACAGACGATCCTTTATCTGTAGTCATATTATATGTGTAAAATGCTTAACGTATTCCCTGCCTCAACACAAGTTATTATGTAGATATATTACAAGTTATTATGCTTTTTGAGAAAACGAAAAGTTTACTGTATATCGGCTCAGTTAAATTATTGACTGCTGAACCAAAGGTCCCGGGTTCGGTTCCCGTTGGAGACACAGCTTTTAATTATGCTTTCAGCCTGGATCTATGAAATAATAAATATCGTAAGTCTTTAGAATATGGCAACTTGTAATTGAGTGCATGTTAAATTAATATTTGACATGGTAGGTACCTTTTACATACCCTAGGAGCAATGCAAAATAAATTGAAATAAAATTATTCAAATGTCAAATTCATACCATCATTACGGTACATCCCACAATGTGGGGTAACCAGCGACAGCGGTGTACGGGTGTGCATTATCTTGTTGAGCACGACACGTGTCAATAATAATAAAAAAATAATAATCAAAATATTTTGTCTAAGTATTTATCATTTGGGACAGTGGTAAAAATTCATCGTGACGCGACGGTTCGTTTTGGTTCAGTGAAAACACCAAGATCCTATCTTCCTTCTGTACTCCATCCATTGTTGTCTGTCACTGTTGGAGAGGATATCGAAATTCGGCCATCTTCACATACAATAAACAGGATGTAGGTACCTACTTAGGATAGCTCAAATTGCAAACACGACGAAACTTTTCACCGGCACAGCAAAATTATACAACCATAGCAAAAGTTTTCAACTAAAGTGTCCTTTATAGCTCCACATTAAACTGTAATAATTTAGTGGGGTTGAATTTGTGGTTTTGGTACCTACTGAGGATTCTGAAAGAGTCACAACCCTCCTCATTAGGAATTCTAATTAAACTTTTACTCAAGTTTCTGTATAACATCCAAATTAATTACATAGCCCAATTTTGGCGCGATCTTAATATGTAAATTTATAATGAACAAAAAGTACAAAATTATTATAAAAAAGGGCTGACATATTAGATACCACAGAAACATTTAGAAGTCATCATTCCACAGATAAAATAAAAGTCAATAGATATTATAATATGTGCGAAATCATTATCACCTCATGTTTAAGTATCGTGGATTTTATTTATTTATTTATAATTTTGTACATAACCTAAACGAATACAATGCATATTTGAATTAAATAACTAGCTATAAACCACTGTTTTTAAAAGTCACTGCGAATTGACTCATAAACAATGTACACATTTGGTGTTAGGTCGAGTAAATGAATGACAACAGCAATGTACACACTTGGTATAAGGTCGAGTAAATGAATGACAACAGCAATGTACACATTTGGTATGAGGTCGAGTAGATGAATGACAATAACAATGTGCATATTTGGTATGAGGTCGAGTAAATGAATGACAACAGCAATGTACACACTTGGTATAAGGTCGAGTAAATGAATGACAACAGCAATGTACACATTTGGTATAAGGTCGAGTAAATGAATGACAACAGCAATGTACACATTTGGTATGAGGTCGAGTAGATGAATGACAATAACAATGTGCATATTTGGTATAAGGTCGAGTAAATGAATGACAACAGCAATGTACACATTTGGTATGAGGTCGAGTAGATGAATGACAATAACCATGTGCATATTTGGTATGAGGTCGAGTAGATGAATGTCAATAACAATGTGCATATTTGGTATGAGGTCGAGTAAATGAATGACAACAGCAATGTACACACTTGGTATAAGGTCGAGTAAATGAATGACAACAGCAATGTACACATTTGGTATGAGGTCGAGTAAATGAATGACAATAACAATGTACATATTTGGTATGAGGTGGAGTAAATGAATGAGTTGTGTCCAACGCTAAAAACTCCTCTATAAATGAATGTACATTTTTTCTCCTTCAATGTGTGTTGGCTGTGATTAATAATTGTAAAGGTGGGTAGGTAAATACGGTTAGTAATGGGTAATGGGCTGTTTTAATAACTGCATGAGTCATTAATGTTCAACTTACAAATGCAACATGGTATTTCATTCATCATTTTAAATTCAATGTTGGTATTTTTGAAAAATGCTATCAAGAATTTTGTTCGATAGGAATACTTTTTCCATAAATGGAAACATCTAGCGATAAGTTTTATTATACGTAGTAAATATTTTAATGTTGATTCAATAATCTTGTTGCAAAATTGCTATATAAAATGCGGCTTTATTGAATAAATAGCTAAAATAGTTTTATCCGCAATCTTTACTTCAACTATTCGCTGTCAATTTAATACCGAAGAATGTATAATTAATTAGAATTTACTTCATTACTGGACGAACTTAATGTTGTTTGTTAACATACATATGGGCTGTAACAAAGCAATTTAGAAACATTAGAAATCCAACAAAACCATAAACAATAAAAAAAATCAATTAACAACCAGACACAACTCAACACTTTACCATTATTATCCATGTTCCCGTCTGGTCAACTCCCACCCCCCTACCTCACCTGCACCTTTTGATATACACATGACACTGCCACGCAACAAATCAAATAAGTTTTCATTTTTACTCACCTGAAGAAGAGTACGGTTGTTCTTGAAACTAGCTGTGTAATATCCTAACACAATGCACTACTCTCTGCCTTCATAACCTGAGAATCTACCATAGATTGGTGCCATTCGTAATTTATAATTCAATTTTATTAGTTCAAATAACTAAAAAGTCACTGTATATTTTTCTTTTCCGTTTATGTTTAATTATTTCTGTTAATTCTTTTGCTTTCAATAATATGTAACCTTAGACCATATCGGAAAAGTACTGCCTCAGAACAGCACCCCTAGACAACGTGTCATTTAGCTCAAGAAAAGAAACAAGAAAAGATAAGATAGTTGCCAGTCACGTGACAACTGTCACTTCCATACATTGAGTTATCTTTTCTTGAGCTAAATGACACGTTGTCTAGGGGGGGCAGACTCGTCTAGTGAGGCAGTAAATTTACAAATAGGAACAATTATTGTATACAGTATCTAAGTCTTTTTTTAAATATATTTACTTCTTTGTTATTATATGTGAAAATATTGGATAATAAATCATTTCATTTCAATAAAAAGAAAAGTTGTTATTTTTTTTTTAATAAAATAAATATGCACACAAATTACAGATAACCATATGTACACAAAACGAGCCATATGGCGTGGTTTTCTATAAAAAGTATAAGTATATAATAAATTGTGATTATAATATTCATCCACTCGGTTTATATTAAATTGATAGATTAATATTACCATAAATATAATATCCCTAGCATTAGTCTAATGCTTGGCATATGTTTATTCTACATATTATGTAAGGGTAGATACTTTGGATATAACATTTTAATATTAAATTTGTATGTTATGAAAGAGGGTAAGGCCGACCTTGGTGAAAGGATTACTTTACAACACGCACCTTTTTTTGCTGTTTTTATCAATTAATTTATTTTAGGGTTATCTCTCAAATTTAGTGATGAGCAAATGCAACCTGACCAGGATGGTTTTGCCACATTTTTGATGCATACGACGTTAATCGTCTCACAAATCTAGACTTATAACAAAGATAAAAAAATGAGTTTTCAGCGGAAATCCAACCCGGGATCTTCAACTGAAGACTCTTATCTAACTGAGCTAAGAAGGCGGAAAATTATGCCATACAAACTCTCTTGGAACCCTGTGCGAGTGGCAAATTTATTATTAAATAGCAATTTGAATCTAAAAAGTATTATTTCAACCAAATGTTTCTTCTGTTTGTCGCAAACACTCTTACATACGCATTTGTTGTGTCTAGGTTGGATTACTGCAATGTTATATATGCTGGTCTGCCCAAATGTCAACTAAATCAGTTGCAACTGGTGATTAAAGCAGCTGCGAGGCTTATCTTTGGGGCGGATAAAAGATACCTCATAACGCCTCTCCTAAACGTGATGCACTGGTTGAGGTGTCCATAGCGAATAGATTACAATGTGTGCTTGATGGTTTTCAAGGGTCTGCATTCCTTGGCTCCGCACTATATTCGGGAACATTGTCTGAGGAATGTACCATCAGAGAGATCGTCAGAATCATAGAATCATAGAATATCAATTATTTAAACTGTTAAATATCCTAACGTAATTCACTACTCTGTGCCTTCATAACCTGAGAATCTGTACCATAGCTTGGTGCCATCCATCATTTCCACTACAATTATATGGGAGAAAATAAATGAGAGATCACTTTATATTATATTGATTATTCTTTTTTTTGTTTAAGTTTAATTATTTTGCATTGAAAAACATGTAACCTTAGGCCATATTGAAAAAGTACTGCCTCAGAACAGACTTGTCTAGTGAGGCAGTAAATTTCCAAATAGGCACAATTGTACATAGTATGTTTATAATAAGTCTTTTTAAAATATACTTATTCTTTTGTTATTGTTATATATATATATATATATATATATATATATATATATATATATATATATATATATATATATATATATATATATATATATATATATATATATATATATATATATATATATATATATATATATATATATATATATATATATATATATATATATATATATATATATATATATATATATATATATATATATATATATATATATATATATATATATATATATATATATATATATATATATATATATATATATATATATATATATATATATATATATATATATATATATATATATATATATATATATACTGAACTACTTGACGGTGAGCTTTCAGTGTGAGTAGACGTGTGTCGCGCGCGTGCTTTTCGTTAAGTCCTTGAAAATGCCTGGTGATATTCAGGCGAAACGTCGGAAGACAAATGGTCTTAGTCAAGACCTACTGACACGGGAAAACCGAGATAAAAATATTATAATATATATATATATATATATATATATATATATATATATATATATATATATATATATATATATATATATATATATATATATATATATATATATATATATATATATATATATATATATATATATATATATATATATATATATATATATATATATATATATATATATATATATATATATATATATATATATATATATATATATATATATATATATATATATATATATATATATATATATATATATATATATGTTGTGTAAATAATGGAAATAAATAATTTCATTTCATTTCATTTTCATTTCATTTAAAGGAATAGGGTATAGTCAATAAGACAGCTTACATTGATCGTGGTTTCAGTGTTAAAGTGGATTGCCTTCTAAAGTGCATGGAGAGCAAAGTTATGGGGCCTTTATTAAATAGATCAAGACGTTCAATAAATTGTTTCATAGAGCCAACAAATAAGCAAAAGTTTGTCTTACCATAAAACGGCGTTATAAAAATTGTATTATTATTATTTTTTTATTTATTAACTGCATGTATATTGTCAATGCACGAAGGCGGGTTTATTGTCATAAGACAATTTATTCCAACCAACCCGATCAACGTGAAGTCCCTAAAGTTATATTGTTACAATAGTTACAATTTCCATAGTCTAGCTGATTATACTTGAAAAGAAGAGCTGAAAACTTCTGTATTCTTAATGAGGATAGCTAGTGTGGTACGTTCAGCAGATCGAAGGGTAGGCCGTGATTTGACAATAAAACTACGTTATTTAAAAAAGTTGTACAAAATTCAATTTGATTAAATTTACCGATTCAACACTGTGTCAACATTCCGAGGCGTTTGGTTATGTGGTTGTCATGTTTTTATTATTATTTTTATTTCAGAATTCCCACTTTTAGGATTCAATAAAATTTGATCCCCCTCGGAGTCGTTAAAATTCTCGACGCACGACCTTATATTTCTATGTATGTAATAAAACTTAACCGGGTCTTATATAGATCAATTCATCATTGGAATTGTACTCGAGTGTTTGTTGGGACGCTAATAGTCCACCCATTATTTTGTTTTTGACACTCAAATTGACGGCTTTATGTTATATACAGATATTGATATGTGGAAATAATAAATTCAAGAGTATAGGTTTTGATACGTCATTTAAAATCGATTTAGTAAGTGAAACCCAAAATTATATCTATAGTCTAGGTATTTAATACAAGGTGTCTCAAAAGAAAGTTTATATTTGTATTCAGAGCGTTATGTGGAGATGTTAGACGACTTCTTGGTGCCTGAACCGCAAAACTTTCCTGGCTATAACCAAAGAACATGGTTCCAGCAGGACGGAGCAACGTCACACACCACGTCCAATACATCTCTGCCACGAGTTCGTGAAATTTTCCCAGGCAAATTGATCTCCAGGAGAGGTGACATAAATTGGCCTCCACGCAGTCCTGATTTAACCCCTATGGACTTTTTCCTATGGGGTTATCTTAAATCTAAAGTTTACGCCAGTAAACCGACTTCCCTGGCGCATTTGAAAGAAAATATCCATCACGAAATGGTAGCCATCACTGAGTCCACCTGCCGAGCCGTCTTAAGTATTTTTACTGTTCGATTAAATGAGTGCTGCGAACGCGAGGGTCTACATTTGGATATTATTTTTAAGAAATAAATTCCCAAATTGTGTACTTTAATAATTAATAAACACTTTTTCGATACACGACTTACTTTTTTTTTAATCGATCCACTAAATATAAACTTTATTTTGAGACACCCTGTACATATGGACAGCCTGGGCATTCTAATGCCATCAAATTGGGGAACCCACAAAGTAGCTTGTGCCAGTAACTGGCACACTGGAGATACATTTGCAAGTAAAATTTCGTGTAAGGTGGTTCGTAGTATGCCTGTAGAGGCAAGCGGAGATAGTTTTGTTTGTGATGTTTGTGAACTCCCAACACCCAGATTGCACTTTTCATGCCAACAAATCTAATGTCCTGATCTACTTACTCGTCAGCTATACAGGCCTGCCATCTAACAGATACCTTCGGCTATTTTTCAAACTTTGAAGGCTGTTGTCTCGGAAACCCACCAATACTTCCGCCAACCATAGTGTCAGTAAATGGAAGAAGTGATTTCTAATTAATTAAAAAGTTTTCCGTAGTAAATATAAAAAAATAACACTCTTCATACTAAAACTGACAGGTAAAATAGCATTTGTTTCAAACTTTGAAGGCTGTTATCTACGAAAGAATCCACCACTACTCAGGTTTCATATTATACAATCGTTGTTACCTGCTGAAGAAGAAGAAAAAGAGGCAGAAGAAGAAGTAGAGGCAGACCTAGTTTAAGATGGCTGGACGACGTGCTGTGTGATATAAGAGAAATAGACCTGATAAATTGGAGAAGACTGGCGGTCGATAGGGAGGGATGGAGACGATTTCTGGAGGAGGCCAGGGTCCGTAGCGGACTCTAGTGCCAGTGATGATGAGGTTTTCTGCTGTGATATCCTTTTACAGAAAAAAATCAGCCTTTGCACCATGACTTAAGAAGTATAAATTATGTTTGGGCCCACTATACAAAATGACGTAAGTTTAGAATCACGAGATCACATCTTTTTTGTCTCAATTTTGCGCTTATTTACTTACACATTTATTTCCTTGTTATTATATTTTATGCGACCTATAAACACACTTTTTACGGATAGAATTACGTAACAGTAAAAGTAATATTTTGTTTTTTATTTGTTATTTCTTCCAGGTTAACTAATCCATTAAACTGGTTGCCCGCTGCTTAACGCTCAGTTAATCCTCTTTCTCGACTCTTCATTTTCGTTGTCATAAATATATTAACGATCACGCCAGCCATTGTGTTTAGGGAATTATGAAGCGGGTCATTGGAGAAGGAACCATTTACGGATTAAATGGTCGTGAAATCACCCCCTTCCTACGCCTGGATTAGGGGGTAGTTGTGGCTGGGTCATGTGCTGTACGACACAAAACGTCAACGATATAATATGAACATCAATCATACACTTTACTTTGGTCATTCATTAATCATGAGAATATATTATGAAAAACGTGAATACAATGCATGAAAGTAGGATTAACCCGGTGGAAATAGGGCCCCTGAGATGAAGGTTAAACAATGAATATTAAAAAAAAATACATATTATAGTAAGATTCTGGAACTGTCAAGCTGAAGACAATATATCACCTTTAGTTTCAAGTCCACAAAAGAAGAATGCTAGAATCACGCGTCCCCAAAAGAAGAATGCCAGAATCACGCGTCCCCAAAAGAATACTGAACGGACACCCAGGTGGAAGAAGACGAGTTAGAAGACCCAGGCTGAGGTGGGAGGATGAGGTCAGGAGGGATGCAGAGCAGCTCCTCCAGGTGACAGGCTGGAGGACGGCAGCCGAGGACAGAATTAGTTGGAGGCAAAAGTTACAGGAGGCCACGGCTCGATATAGGCTGTAGCGCCATCGGAGTGAATGAGTGAAATGAGGAAACGCCAATGCAACCAATCGCATTGAAGGTTATTTAAGAATAATGTAAGAAAAAGTTGAGGTCCCGTAAGCAGTATATTCTCGCAGTACGGGACCTTACCTTTTTCATACATTTTTTTCAAATAACTCTTGTAATACGACCCTAAGTAATCAAATTATGCCGGACTCCGCAAAATGCGGAATATGCCGCAAAAATCCTGCTGGATTGAAAACGTTGCTGGATTGCGATCCCTAGTAGCATTTGACTTGTCGTGGTGCCTATTTTCTCATGTTGAAAAACTCTATTATTCTTTATTTGTGTTTATTAAAATCTTTGCTTGCTTTCATATTTAAATCAAAGCACTCGTACAAGTCAAATTCATTAAATCAAATTTCAA
Source organism: Molanna angustata (assembly GCA_963576475.1). Classification (NCBI taxonomy): domain Eukaryota; kingdom Metazoa; phylum Arthropoda; class Insecta; order Trichoptera; family Molannidae; genus Molanna; species Molanna angustata. The sequence goes on from OY754968.1 coordinate 1,712,598, forward strand.
ATAGCTACAGTCGTTTAAACAATGCCTATCCAAGTTTTTAGTTCAGTCCTATAAAAAAAATCTTATTTTTTTTGTATTTCGCCGTCAGAGCGCGATGGTTTATTTCTCCACTAGCTGAGAAGCTTCGCTTCGCTCAGCTTCTAAGCTAGGGCTTGCAGCCGGCTTTTACCGCTGCGCGGTAAATGACCGCCTCCGGCGGTCCATGGCACTGAGGGATCTGAAGGTACTGAACGGTCTGAAGGTACTGAACGATCTGAAGGTACTGAGGGGTCTGAAGTTACTAAAATGTCTGAAGGGATGAAAGATTCGGGAGGAAATGAAGAGGCATTGACGGAACGGGAGGTACAGAAGGACCTGAAGGGACGGGAGACACTGAAGAGACGGGTGGCACTGAGGGACAGGAGACATTAAAAGGACGGGAGGCACCGAAGGGACGGGAGACACTGAGGGACCATTTTTAATTATACAGGCAATACGAAGATTGCTGAGTTTCAACTAAATCAAACGCCTATAATCCGCAAAGTGGTTAAAAAGGTTGCAAACCCTATTGTAGAAGTCAAACGAAACTTCTCTTTTAGTTTCTTAATTTGCGTTTCACAAACCATGACACGGAGCAAGCTTTATTTTTCGCTGCTGTGTTTGTCGCCTCCGCACAAAAACGTTATTCTTATAAAATATTAATTTACAAAATAATAAATTGTTTAACTTTAGAAAGATTGATATTTTAAACTCCTTGTAAATAAGCATGTAATAAATATTAATATTTTTTCATGCAACTCTCCAATAATAATTAGTACTTTAAATCCTGGCAACACCGTGGTTGACATTTGACTTGACGTTTGACAAATGACCGATAAATTATGTTTGCAAACTCAACATGTAGTCTAAATCTAAACTAAATGATATTACTTAAATATTTACACTTACTATTGTGTGTTATGTGTATTTAGATTGTATAATTTTTTATGCTTAAATAAGGATATTCGCCTTTTCAGTTAATTTAGTAAGCATTCGCAGACTCTTATTTTAACTGCAGACATTAAAGCGGTACTATAGTTTGGTTATGGACATTTTATATTTAATTCACCAGAATTTGATGTATTTCAGATTAGCATTACAGTAGCGAGATGTATTCTAAGTGCAATTTTTTTAATACTATAATTTATTTTGCCAACTGTAACCACTAAAATATATAATCATGTATGTTCTCTTCGGTGATAATTTTTTTTCTTGTTTATGTTTACCTCCGTTTCACGATGAAACTTTATCTGTTACAGAAACATATTATATTAGAATGTTATATTTTTCAACTTGCAACTGACAGTATAGCCAATCAGCTGAGACTTCTAATTGGCTGTTAAATTTTTATATTAGATGTAATATATATGCTATTAGTCTTCCAAAAATTTATAAACAAAAATTTTTATATTAGATGTAATATATATGCTATTAGTCTTCCAAAAATTTATAAACAAATAAATATAATAATTTTATTCTAAATTTAATACTTAAACTTTGTCGTATGTCTGTTGAATAACAAATGAGAACGTATGAGGCTGACTTAAAAATTATTTACCAGTTAAGACTAAAATCACTCTAACGCGACGTCTTACGTAGGCGATTCAAGGCGAACGCGAAGCGGCGCGAAAATAACAATCAGTCGGTAACTATTGAAGTGTCCTGCGTTACCGACCGCGAGTAGGGTACGGTGTGACATGGCACGATGCGAAGCGAACGCGATCAATTGGTTTGATATTTTCGCGCGAATTGGAAGCGGTGCCATAGTTTTTTTTGGTAAAGTATAATGTCAGAAGCACGATTCGCGTGCCCGTAGGACAGAGCCGCAGCGTCGCACCGCATCGCTTTGAATTCGCATGTATCCGTTCGGATTGCTTCGCATTCGCTTTGAATCGCCTACGTAGGATGTCGCGTAACTCAACAACACATGCTACCATTACTTGACTACGCTGACGTTGCCTACGCTGAGATTCAACTGAAGATCAACTTAACAAACTCGAACGGTTACAAAATGTCTGCATTCGATACGTGTTTGGACTCAGGAAGTTCGACCACGTATCCGAGAGCAGGCAACGACTGAACTGGTTAAAGATCCGTCACCGAAGAGATTCCCGTGTCCTTTCCCTTTATATATTTTGTATTTTTAATACTATAAAAGTCTTTAATTATTATTATTATTAGGTGATGTATGTATGTCGAGTATCGAGACGACAATGCGTATATGTCATAGGAAAATGTGGTGTTCGATTCAATATGGTTATATAGTTTTTATAGTTCGATTCAAGTTTTTTCAATTAAGTTTTTGACAAAGATATACATTGTTAAAGATATGGAGAAAACTTACCACGTTAATAAGTTTTGTTGAATTTGATAGTAATATATTTTTATATACCTACCTGGATATTAACAAAACAGTATGAAAACAGAGTGGATGCCTTTGAAAGAAAAATCTTATGCAGAATATACCTATGTACCTATTAACGACTGTCAAACATGGCATAAAAGATATATATCACCGAGCTTTATGATCTTTACCAGGACATCAGCATAGTCATGAGCCATGGGGCAGCAGAACTGGAAGGTGGCAGCCAACGATAGAACAGTATGGAGAAGATTCTTGGACACAGATAGGACCCATCAAGAGTTGTGACGCTAAGAATAATGATGATGATATTTTTATGTGAATAAATTAATTGATTGTTGGCAATTATTTAATTTTATTTTCTTAAATTTATCTTCATAAATTTGAAAGTAAAATAATTTGTTAATTAAATGAAACATACAGAAATGTTTTGAAAATATAGATTTCTTCTTCCTTGCCTCTTCCCAGTTCATCTGGAGCGGCCCTTCTGGTACGACCTTTCCTTTCTTGCCTACGGAGACCGTATTTCTGGACTGAGTGCCTCTATTTCTGGACTGAGTGCGTATATCCTATGTGAGTTTAACTATATGATCCTCATTTCGTCTGGTAATGTGTCCGTACCATCGGTGTCTGGCCTTTAGTTTCTCCGGAATAGAGGCGACTCCAAAACTACCTCGGACGTATTCATTTCTAATTCGATCCTCCTTTGTAACACATCTAACTCTATCACTCATAATAATAACTCATAATTCTTTAGTGGTTCCTAAAAATTTCATTTGAAAGCAAGCATTACATACATACCATCATGCCATGTCCCTCGCGGGGTAGGCAGAGAGAACCAAACGCTACTTATTTCTATCTTGACACACATTCATCGCCTCGTTGACATTCATACATTGTCCTATACATATTCATTTGTTGTTCATGCTTCTGACATCTCCGCCTTTCAAAATAGCGTTCCCATGGATATGCCATCCCTTACTTGGGCGGCCCCGACCTCTCATTCGATTCCTGTCGCAAAGTATATTTTCTTCGTCAGGCGTTCCTCATTCATTCTGCCAATGTGTCTAAACCATCTCAATGTTCACTTAAATTCTATTAATGACATCTTTCTTTATCTTACATTCTTTCCTTATGTCCTCATTTCTGACCCTCTCATACATCGTCCTATTATATCTTCTAACATGACTTTTAAAATACTTAATTCTATAATGGCATGCATTTATAGAATTACCTGTTAATAATGTATAAAGAGGCTCTGGAGGATATCTATTGCAGGTATGTGTACTATTCCATTGTTACAACACATTCCTGGGTTTTCTCCCTTCCATTTCAAATCACCACAATATGTACAAATTATAGACATTCTACCAAAAGTTGATACTGGCTCAGAAATAAATTGCAACTATAGGTTAATATCTATATTGCAACTATAGGAAAAAGCAGAATTTTCCTTTTGTCTCCATGATTCATGTTTCAATGCCACATCTGTTATTTTACATACAAAAAAAATAGCGTTTGGCGATATTGTTAAGCGTTTTCAATTTGATTCAGGGGCCTTACGACTTGAAGACTTAGAGGCTGTTTTATACTTTTAATGCTGCTAAGATGGCGCATTCAAGTGCAGTAATTTCTATTACTTCAACGTCTTGCATATTCATCTGATCTATTATCATTAAATTATCACGACTCCCTACCTCTATCCAATTACTTGAAGACTGAAAATCTGTACTTCCTCTTTCTTGCTGCAGAAATTGTAATACCCTATACGCCGTCATTTGTAATCTACTGGCTTCACATCTCATTTCTTGCTGTTCTTTAGATTCGTTTGCCCTAAGTGCAACCATTCGCAACATGTTATTTTCATGTGCCATTCCTTCTGCACTCCTAGAAGAATGACATAACCTGTACACCGAAATACAATAATCACCAACTCATTTATGAAAATATCTTTAAACAAATACCTATGTTCTTTCCATATGTGAATGTTGTTTTTACCTAAATTCATCGAGAATTGAAATTTCAACTTACATTTTTTTTAACTTTATAGGCTAAAATTTGATTCTGAAAGAAAATAAAATATAAAGAGTTATTAAATATTGGAAAATAAACTAAATCAATACATATTAATTACGATAAAAATATAAAGTAGGTAACTTTCGAATATTTGACAGCTGAAAGAATGGTGGAACAACGCGAGGAAAGCAAATCTGACCCACAATGCAAAAGGGACCATCTGTTCAACGTGAATTGCTCACTCTCCCTGTGTCGGATTTTATTACTTCGTGCCATTCGAGGTCTAATTACGATAGGGACGCATATATCAGAATGTTGGTATTTTTGTCATCTTCAGGGTAAATTCACATAAATCAATTTTGGCGACTCGGCGAGTAAAGCATAAAAGCATTCTTTAATTCTTATTATATAACATTTAAACACACTTTCTTTTGAAAATAATAAAAAAAAACATATCAGCTTGTGAGGCTTTGTGTTTTTGTACCGTTTCAAATGTAATATTATAAAAATGTAATATTGTAAGTTTTTTACTATACTGTAAAATTGCCGATTTCCACATAGAAAGATTTCAAACGAATGTAAGAACAGGCAGCCTTGGGCAGACTGACATGAATATAGTCGTGCACAAACATTCGCAAATCCAGAACGACAATCTTACCAGGTCTACTTTATTTATATGCAGATAACTTCAATGAAATGAACTTCAACATTTTTCAATTGAAAATCAATCAATTCTCCACGATTCGTTCTCGTTTGTAGTACACGAGATATAATATTTCATTTGATAGATGTTTAAATGTCAAATGTGAATTTAGTTTTGTCATGATATAATAATGATTTATTATTTACAGTGTTGTGTCATGTAAATCAGACTGACACAAATTCATTGTTGTTTTTTTATGATTTTTTTTATTGGCAACTCCAAAAAACAAAGGTTGGTATATTAATACAGTCTAGCTCTAGTATAATAAATAGAATCAATCTCTTATTTTGACCAAAGTAATGATTTCTATGACATTTAATATACATATTGGATAGGGTTTAAAGTAGAAAATGTTTTAAAATTAAGGTATTTTCAAAATAGCGTTTAATTTTTGTAATGAAATTAGAAGTTGACATTATTCAGACTTTTACACATTTAAAACAATTTTTGTTGATAAATGTGTCGTGGTAGAGCGGTTAGCGTGTTGGGTTAGTAATCCAGTAGTCGCGAGTTCGAATCATGCCACAACCGATTTCGTTAACCTATAGTTCGTTATCTGATGTTATTAACAAAATAATACCATACACAAGTGTCCGCACTTCTAATGGGGCAATATTTTTGAATTATTATTGTATTTAATTGTCAAATGTATTTTTGTATTCTGTAATGAAAAATTAATAGAAAAAAAAATTGTCGGATTTTTGTGTGCACGGTATCTTTGTTTTGATATTATGTAAATATGTATTGTATATTAACTATGTAACAAATCTTAAATAAATAAATAAATAGTACAAGCATTTATGCTTAATTTAGGGAATGTATGAGGATGTATAAGTACTTGTTTTAAGGACATATTCATTTTTTAATAAAAAAATTTAAATGAAGAAATTGACATTTTCAGACTTTTACAAATTTTTTTACAAGCTGGAAGTTCATGAATCATATTTTTAACAAATTGTTTTAATTATTATTTATTTCGAAATAAAGGACATTGCAAAATACAATAAAAGTTATTTCGTGCTATTACGAGTACAAACGAAAAATCTGTGACTATTTAAAGCAATTTCGACTGGTGGAAGATTTTAAGTGACAGCATTTTAAGTCAATAGCTGGTGTTATATTGATTCAAACGGTATAAGTCAATATTTTTGTATTTTCATAATTATTTTTAACTTTTCACTGCGTTATCTCATATGTTTTTATAACCTGTTTGATACTTAATTACGTATAATATATGTACTTAGCTATATTTTTTATTACGATCAGATGCCTCCTAAAGTTACAGTGTTTAACATTTGATATGATAAGTTTTCGACTACTAACCAATGCGGTAAAATATTTGAAATGGGTAAATGGTATAATCAAATTAAAGTACTGTATTATGGTGAGTCCTCAACTCTTTCAGTTACATAATCTAGGCTCAATTCTTAAGAAGAGATTATGTTCATTCTGTTTGTTTCAATTTACAGTTAGAATCAGTTACGAAATAACGAAGTATTTGAGGTTTGCTGTGGAAAAAAGTTATTTTTTCTGAATTGTAGGGATTTCAAATCGCGTCAATGCTAAATCTTAAAAAAAAAAACATGCGCTTAGTCTAGGTGGCTTAGCAGCTGCTCAGCGAAAAATAGTAATACAATTATAGTTCAGTGACATTAACAGAGCCTTACGTGGAAGCATGCTGTTTAAGTCGTGGACAATGTGGTCTTCTGAGAACAAGAAGAATTATATTTCTTTTAAAATGTGTTGTTTTCGACGAATGCGTCGTATTCTATACGGATTAATGAATCCATCGTACAAAAACCAAACTCAACAACTGCTACCAAAAGATTCTAGAATATTTTGATCATATAGCGAGGAAGGAGCCTGTAAAATTAGAAAGATCGGTGGTTGTTGATAAAGTGGAAGGACAGTGACCTCGGGGGCAAGCCTCTTCTCGATGGAGAAGATAATAAAAATGATATCTCAGTAGCTTCAAGAAAGGCAGAGGCACTGAAGCTTCTGAAGGAGTTTTGTCGTGAACGCAACAGCGGCTTATCAAGATGAACACGACCGGGAAGTGAAGAGACATAATGTGGCATAGGTGATATGTTTTTGATTTTCGATTGGCTCTTCTGACCTTGATTCTTGATGACTTTCTCCAAGACCGGCCCTATAAATGTTCCCTTGATTGGTGTTCAGTGTTCAATTAGATAACTTAGTAATATGACACCATGGAATTTTAACCGCAAGTCGGCATGATTTACTCATGTACATTACATACATTGGCTGCATGTCAAGGTTATCAATTACTCAGATAAAATATCTTTTTAATTACTTGGTTATTTTGAATGGCTGATGGTCAATAAAACGACAGTTAAATTTGTTATTTGAATATCATTTAATGATTCGGCGGATATTTTGTGGTAGTTAATATAAACCATTTTTGAATTATTAATTAGCTATAAACCACTTGTTTTTTGAGTCACTTCGCGACATGTTTCGGAAGCGCTGTCCTTCCATCGACCGGCGTGTCGAGACTAACATGTTGAATTTGTGTGTATCTGTCTGAAGCGAGGGTGGTGGCGGTTGAGGGTTGGTTGGGTTAGTGGGGGGAGGGGAGAATTGTGAAGTGTTTTTGTTTTTGATGGGAAATATATTAAGTATTGGAGAGGTGTTATGAAAGGTATGGTTATTTATAAGTTTTATACCGGAATTTATGTGTTTATGTATTTCGAGCGTTTCGTAGTTGTTAAGTCGGTATCCTTTATTCTGTGTTTCATGTATAATCACTCTTTCAATAACCACAAACTAAAACTATTACAAACAAGTGGTTTATAGCTAATTAATAATTCAAAAATGGTTGTTATTTGAAATTTGAGAGATTTTAAAAGATAATGTTTAACGCAACTGCAGGGCTTATCTTTGCGGAGGATAAAATATGCCACATAACGCCTCTCCTTAACGATCTGCACTGATTGAGGTGTCCAGAGCGAAAAGATTACATATTGTGCTTGATGGTTTTCAAGGTCTTGCATAACTTGGCAACGCACTATATTCAGGAACTGTGACCATCAAAAGACGCTTTAAGTTGAGATTGTTAAAATCACAGAATACTTATTATTTAATTAAATAATACTTTAATCGTAGTTTCAGTGTAAACTGACCTATTAAATATAATAAATAACTCCTGAAGCCCGTGGAGAGCAGAGTTTTGGGGCATTCAGTAAATTACTTAGGACTTATTTGTTTCCCAGATCAAACAAGTAAGCAAAGGCGCCCTTGGAATGGTAGCACTATACAAATTTGATTATTACTATACGAAGTCTAAGAATAATACGAGAGCTAGTATGACGTGATGCATGGATGTAAATGAAGCAAAACATGTCAGGATAGAAGAGTCTGGCATTCGGTTTTCTCTGCCAATCACAAATAGTGAAACTGCATGATGATATGTATGTAAAGAAGAAGACATAACAGAACTTTTGTATTCCGGAGATTTTTCAAGCTCCGTTTGCGAGATGAGTTTGTTATTGTTGATAATATCTTGTAGACTTTTTTTTTTCTTTAGAAGGTCATTCTTGAAAATCTCAACTCTAGCTGTCCTTCCATAATTTTTTTGGTCTTTAATGGGAGCAAAGTCTTGGTGGAATATCATTGGCCACAATATATAATTTGGTACACATTATTTTCTTTTTCGGATGTAGTTGATACCAGAATATGTTTTATAAAGCCCATTTGCATTGCACACAAATCAAACCAAACTTCAAAATAGAGAGAGCATTTTGGAAATTTTGGATGTATGCTAGTGAGACATGGACATGGCAGAAGACGCATGAAAGTAGAATTAACGCGGTTGAAATGAGGTCACTAAGACGAATATGTGGTAAAACGGTGTATGATAGAATAAAAAATTAGGATTTTAGACGAGAATGTATGATTGAAAGAGATATCGTAAGTAAGATTAAAATAAATGCCCTAAGGTAGTTTGGCCACATATAAAGAATGAGAGATGACCGTCAGACAAAAAAAGTACCTATATAAGGCTGATAAAAGAAGAACGAAAAATAAAGGTCGGCCAAGGAAAATTTGGCGCGATCACATACATAAATGGAATTTTGAAAAATGGAGACGTTAGAAGTAAGAATAGCCGATGAGCGTGTATGAGAAGTAAGAATAGCCGAAGAGCGTGCATGGATGTGAACGAAATGAGAAATGTATGTCAAGAGAGAGAAGTCTGACGTTCAGTTCTCTCTGCCTATTCCAAATAGGGAAAGGGCGTGATAGTATGGTATGGATAAGATAATTAAAATAGACTTTAAGAAGCCAGAATGTCGCCAGAAATTCACCAACATTCAAAGAAATTAATCCATAATAAATTATGTATCGTAAGGAAGTATAAGGTTTATATATCTTAAGAAGTTAAGAAGTATTAACTTCTTGATAAGACTAAAGAAAGGAAGAAAAAAGTTCAATTCTTTATGCAGTATGTCACCGGTCATAAATCACTCCAGTCAAGTACCTACCTCCTTAGATATATATCAATAGGGAGTTGCGTGGGTGATGTATGGTGCAGGGACGATGGCGTGGAAGACGAGGAAGGGAAAGAAAAGGGCGGAAAGGGAAAGAGAAAGAAAGCTAGGAACAAGTTATCGTGTGGGGAGGAATGATTAATACAATGACCAAGTCTAGACCGTCGTAAAATTCATTGAGCATAATAACATTGTCGTATGCCGAGTAACCAAATTACATTCCATTCAAGTTGTGACCAGCGGATATTATGACACTAATATGGGCATAATATGAAGGATATTATTACATTCCTTGGTTATATAATACTACAAGAGAGCAAATAACCACGGTTTTAAAAATCATTTTTAATTTGAATGCAACAATTCCCATATTTACTAATTATTATTGTCGGCCTTCGTGGTTCAGTCGGTTGGGTATCTGACCGCTGATCCAAGGGACCCGGGTTTGATTCCCGGTGGAGTCACAATTTTTAATTGTGTTTTTTAGTCTGGATCTGTGAGACGAAAATATATCACAAGTCTCCAGAATGTGGCAACTTGTTATTGGGTGCGTGTTAAATTTATGTTTGACATAGTACCTGTTAGTTGCCCGAGAAGCAATAATAAATAAATAAATTAATAAATTACATATGATTTTTTGGCTATGACTTTTGAGACACCCTGCATAAGTTAAGGACACTACAATCATGTGAATATGAAGTAGATATGGTATGGTTTGAGCTGCAGAGACGCTTTTTCGCTGTAGAGTCAAACTCAAGATACAGAAAACTGTGGTATTTTGAAAGATATCATCAATTGAATGAAAATGAACACGCTTATTTCAATTAGCTACTTGGGAAGAACATGCATGAAAAACGCCTTACCATAGTAATCTACAATGCGGACAGAAATGTAGTGAGAGGTCAGGCTCGACCAAGAAACGATACGATATCCCGAAAGAAACTTAAGAAGCATGAACAAAAGACGGACACGAATGAGAAAACAAATGAATTCATGTGAGGCTATGGATATTTTGTTAAGATCCACACATTGCGAGAAGATATGGACCTATGTATGTTCAAACTTCAAATTTTACCCACTTAAATTTTTAATGTATTCTTCAAATTCCCTTTGGAAACGATGTTTCAGTAATTTATGTGGCATTTCGAAGTGTGCAAAAAATAATATCCAAATGCATGAGAGATCTTGGTTATGTTTAGTACCTACTTGAAACTCCACCGCTTCAAGATGTCAAAATCCTCAAACAAAGTGCATGCACGTGTCATTTTGACACTTTTATACTTCGCTAAATTATGGCTTTGATGTTTTAGTATTATATATTGCTACACTCAAAAACACAACGCATTTACGTAATGTTTAAAAAAATCTATCATCAAATAGATTAATATTATTTTTTTATAGACCTTCACCTCTCAGGTTACGTTTTATTTCATTTTTAAGTTTACAAACCTTAAGCTGACGGTAAAATGTTAAGTACTTGATGCTTTAATTTATCATCATCTGGACGACTGGGCCCTCTTATTGCTAAAGTTATGTTTTTCCAGTGAGGAGGTTCAATAAAATAATTTAAAAATCAAACTAACTACGACAAAACTCAAGATTATGCTTCAAAACGCGCGAACGATTTGCAAGCGACCCCATTTCGTTGAAGATTATTTTTGGGAGGTTTTATTTGCACTAGGTATGTTTCTAAACGAAGCATCGTCGCACTTGGTGCAATAACTTTCATCAAAATCAGGAAATCTATAGCCAAAATCCAGGCATATTGCCAATTTTTTAATAAAACTTAAATTGAATTGTAATCAAAAATAAAACAATTTCGAAATGCCTTTTGAAATTAGGTACAACGAGGTATTTAAAGATTTCTGATGAATAAATTTAGAAATAGAATAGGTATGTGACACATTATTTAATCTTTATTTCCTCCTCGTCTGCTTTTTAATATTAATTATTTATTGTTAGCTAATATTAAAGAATCCAAGTTGAAATTTAAATTAATTTAAATATTTTTTTGATTTATTATCTGGTTTAAAAATATTAGCATAACTTTTTGAACGACATTGAAACTAGGGATGTGACAATAAATGGTTTCACTGCACAAAACCGATTTCAATTGTTTGAGTAAATAATTGACGATAAAAATACACACCTAAACAAATACCTTTAGAAATAAGACACGTTATATGCAATGACATGCATATACATTAAAGTATTGCACCGAAGACAATCATTAATGAACTATAAGTATGCTTGATAATCTTCAAGGTTGCATTGGCTCTGCATTATATGCAATAGCTATGTCAAAAGAATGTGCCACCAGAAAGACATCGTCTAAATCACAAACACAAAGTGACAATTTTTTAAAGTTATTAGATAGTCAGTCAATAAAATCCCTTCCACCTTCACCTTCAGTAAATTACTAAAGACGATAACAATAGTAGTAATAGTGCAAATACTTTGCTCTAAACCACTTAACGACTAGTTTCGGAAGTATTCTTCTTCCATCGCTCATAGTTATAACTCACCTGTCGATGGAAGAAGAATACTTTTGGAAATAGTCGAGCTAACTTTACCAATAAATAGTTTAGAGCAATGTATTTGCACCATGGTTACTATTATCATGGACTACCACAATGCTTTCACCAAATCCATTACCAAAAACTCTTTGTTTTGTAAGGCTAACGATTAAAGCAACAGCGCTTTTGATTTTGTATCATTAAACGATGCTGTATAAATTATTATTGTGATTCGCCTGGGACTTTTAACAATTTTATGACCGATTTCGATCATCATTTGATTATAGTGAGCAACTATATTTAGTTCAGAATTATTTATATCGGCCGATTTATAATAATCGTTTATTCCAATATAAAGATGGTAAACCGATTTCTTTGCACCTTTGTTCATCCCTGACTAAAAGTAGTCATTCTTTTTTCCTATCGGATGTTTTTTTATTGTTTTCTTGTGGATATCGGTAGTTGGTGTTTGTCACTCAAGCTTATGTGAGATCAGTCAATCTGACATCGCAAAAAGATTAAAAACAGGTCTATTATTTAAACGACGATAAAGCTAATTATACTGGAATATATGTACCTGTTGGTTTTTTTTATATCTATAGTATTTTTTAATGTAGATTACAAATGGCATGGCATATTGCTAATGTTTATTGTGCCATGGCGTATATAACAGCTAGATATCTTATTTGGCCCATCAATCGTGCTGTTGATCGTGCCCTCATCTTTATGTTCCAAATATTGATTATAAAACTATTAAATACCTATTCTTATCTCATTCAGTTATCTATTTTGAGAATATTGTTTTGTAGAGAGCGACAAATTTTAGATGGTGCTCTGTTTTAGGTGCTTTCTGCCATTAGGATTTTTTTTCTTGGTCTTCATTCTTCCACTACTGTAAATTTTATATAATATGAATGCCTCTTTCATCTGATTCTTCTCGTTCTCATTTTGTCTCCTCCTCATTTACTCGTATTTGTAATAAATAAAATTCATATATATTCGTAGGGTTTTATAATATACAAATAACTGATTTTGGTTCCATAAAGACATATTTTCTTCCACAGGACGATCATTACTACTGATAAGGAGGGCCCTTATTAACTAATCAATCAATCGGCAATCCTAATCAATAATCAGTCGACATGATCGTCTTTTGTTTTCTTCTTGTATCTCTCCTAGGACCGTATCACACCAGAGTCATCCCGATCTTGCGCCAACCTAATGAAGGGCGCCACATCCTGAATCCCGAACCACTGCCTAAGATTTTTACACCCCCTACTCCGTCTTCCCTCTCTCTTTCCCTCCACTATCTTTTGTGACGTTAGTCGTCTTTTGTATAGTTGTAAATCTTTTAAGAGCCTATATAATTAATTTTATTTTATAAAACCCTAAGTTTAAGTTATATTAGTTCGAGAGATAGCAACGTTTTCGATTAATCATTTTTTAATGGCTGGTTTTTTGATATTTACTTTCTTATTGAATATAGGTATGAAAATGGTAAATTTGGCACCTGGTAGTGGTTACGTTTACCAGTGCGCATCCTCTTTATATAGATGGAAATTGCAATTTTTCACATTATTTAACATTTAATTTATTGGATGAAAATTCAAAAATTTTTCAATACAATTTACATGTATATTTTTTGTTCCTCTACAATCAGCAGGTACGTTTGTGAAATATGTACTTACTATTACAGAAATATTTTTTTAAAAATTAAAAAAAAAATAGAAGATTTTTTTTCAGAAATATTTCCTGGTGTGCGCTATACAAATAACCAAGTTTCGTTTTAATCAGGTGGATGGTATAGGAGCACAAAAAGGACTTTCAAAGATACTAAAATCTGCAACTTTCACCGATAGAAAGGGGATGCGCACTGGTAAACACAACCACATCCAGGAACGAGACTTACATATACTATTTCATACCCTATTTAATAAGAAAATATCAATAAACCAGCTATTAAAAATGAATTATTTTTGACGTTGCTATCTCTTAGACTGTAAAATATCAGGGCCGTCAACACTAACAAAATAAAAACATTCTTAATATTCGGTTTTTAATTGTGCATAAGACAATTTCTTATACATCGCTTTATTCTTTTTTTCAAAGACAGGTCTTCTCGCTACGTCTTCCAAATTTTGTCGACCTCTCTATCCTCCTTGACTAATGTAAGTTAACCACGAAACTGATACGGAGGTCGATAGTAAACGTAGGTATTCGGTTTATGTTTTGTTCAAGACCTTGGCTCTTGAAGTCACAAAGCCTGTATGGTGTATATGGCGCCCAGGCATGCGACAATATAGACCATTTCAACTACGTTTTGCCCAAAACAATCGTCTATGTGATAAATTGTCGACATTTGGGGAGGGGGTAAAAATTATTAATTCACGATGGCGTGCAGAGGGCGCATATTAAATAAAAGAGTTATTGAAGAGTTCCAAATTTAATTTATGTTGCAAATCCATTTAATAATTCAAATTGTATTTTATTTTACTTTGTTAAAGGGGGTGCAATACCTAAACACCCAAATTTCAAATCGAATTCCTCAAATATTTTAAACAGTGTGTTTATAACAAAAATACCATTAATATTTTCATCATTTCTCTATTGAATGTTCGTCACACAATTTTAAATTTAGCCTTAATTCCCCTAAAAATATTATGATCGACGAAGTTTTTATTTTGTAGAATTCCATTTTAAATTATGTCTATAATAAAAGTAAACCACTTTTTGATTCTACATGAATTTTATTATGTGCTATAGGCCTATTTCGCCTTGTTAGGGCATTTACAAGATAGTATAAATGCCCTAACAAAGATAAATAGGCCTATCGCACATAATAAAATTAATGTAGAATCAAAAAGTGGTTTACTTTTAATTATAGACATAACCTAAAAATATACTTTTTTACGGCATATTTTTTAAATTACTCCATAACTACATACGTGTCGTAGAAAATTTTATATATTAAATATGATTAAAGAGACTAGAGTCTACAATCCGCATTTACCATTCCGCATTCTGTTTCCGGTTGGCTCTCTGATTGGTTGAGATCTCGTAGTATTAAGTCAAATGAGCTGTGAAATTTTATATTGAATGCGAAAAATTAAAATAATATATAAATTCAATTTATAAAGCAACTCGCTCACGCGAGTCGCTATTATTATTATAAACAAACTTAAGGCTGCCTGTCCATTGATACGGAGCAAGGTGGCGGAGCGGAGAAACGGAGAAATATTAACCAATAGGATTGCATAAAATCTCCACTCCGCGATTTTATGCAATCTTATTGGTTAATATTTCTCTGTTTCTCCGCTCCGCCGCCTCGCTCCGCATCAATGGACAGGCAGCATAAACCTAATCTAAGAATGCATTAAAGAAGAGCTGGTACTAGACGCTACTCTTAAAGAGTGCATAAAATCAAAGTGAATGACCGATAGTTTTTTCGTTTCAAGTAAGGTTTGTTATTTTTTTTAATATATAAAAAAAATAATATGTCCTTGTTTAACAAGAACATATACATCTTCCTACATTCCCTAAATGAAGCATAAATGCTTGTGCTATAGGTGAACGAAATCGGTGGAAGCAGGATTCGAACTCTCGACCACTGGATTACTAGCCCAGCGCGCTAACCGCTCTGCCATCGACCCATCTATGTTCATGAAATGCAAATTTTGGGTTGGTTTCCGATAATTTATATCACGTATAAACCTTTTTTAATGCACACGATAGTAGGTACACTTAATAACACGTAAATAAATTTTGGATTATTTTTATAGCGCCTGTGATAACCGCACCTCAAGGGCGCTTTGAATATATTAGGGGTTTTTGTAAGACTTGCGGAAGAAGTGAGTTTTTAGGAAGATCGCGGAAGAAGTGAGTGACGTAACTTCATAGTGCATTAGACGGTTGTATTATGTCATGTTTTTAGTCACTAGATTTAGCGTTGTATGCCCTCATAAAACACAAATTCAAAGCGACCGTTTCTTCCTCAGGACGGACGACAACTAATCCTTGCCCTTTTCAGATTCTCATTCTGCTTGCCTTTTTTCATATGAAAATATATTCCCGCTTCATGTACATAAGAAATCGTTCAAATATTCTTAGCAGAGACATATTTGTGTTGGTAATATATATTTTCAACTTTATTTTGTCCTTCAAGGCTATCCAGACAGAGTATGATCTAATGTTAACATATAAATATAGGTATATTCCAAAGCTAAGTTTTATGGCCTTATGATGTAACGTCTACAACTAACTTTATGCAATTCGTTTAAATGGATAGTTACATCGTATTCCCGAGATGTTGGTGATTATGTCGCTGTAACATTATGTAAGTACTAAAGAATGAATTACCAATAAATATGAATGCATCGACGCAAAATACTTAAAAAAAATCTCCAAAATATAATAATTTTACATAATTTTTCATTTCATTGAAAATACGAGTGGGTTGTGGCCAACGCTAAACTACTCACTAACAATTCATTCTATAAACTATTCAAATTTTGTATGGAAAATATTCAGCATTTTCATTAAATGAGTTTGTTAAATTATTTTTTAATTTGAAAATTTTATTATGAAAAGTTGATGATTCTTCAATGTCGTTTTATGAAAGTGATGTGCCTTTTTACCAATTTGAAAATAAAAATTTCAAATTTTTAGTTTCCTGAGCTTGGGGTCACTTTGAAATATTTAATAGTTAAAAAATAGAGAAGCACTATTCAGATATCCTTCAAAATCTAATGGGGTCTAAATGAGTATCAGATACAAATTTGCAAAATAAAAAATAATCGAATGAGTAAGTACTTTAGTCTATAATCAATAAAGTACACGCCGTACATAGCGCATAGCAGGCAGCACACAGCTCGCAGCACATAGCACACATGCTGAGATTGTAAAGAGTACAATCTCAGCATGATATTTGTTGATAATCTGCAATAAAAAAATACCCTTAAATATTGCGAAATCATAACTCCCCACTATATCCCCTTGGGTTGGTAAGAAGTAATGAATGTTTTTCCAAAATATGAGATAATTTTGATTTTTTTTACAGATATATGCCGTTGTTTTAGGAATTCCAAATTAGTTATCTACCCACTCACAGTGAATAATCTCAATCTCTTATATCTCGACTTATCAGTAGTGTCGATTCAGCAGTGGAATATCTTGGTAAAAGACGTAAAAAACGATGAGTTATGTGGAAAATGTGGGGATATATTTGGATTCATCGTCAGTGATTCCACAGTCTTGAATGGGCATTGGATTCCTCAAGGATTCATATCCATTGCACCCTGTCTATGGCATTCTCTCTCCAATTTCGCACCTCAGCTATCTGAAGGTCTCTCGTCTCCATCCATCCATCGCTGCCTAGCACTTCACACAATTAGGTAGCGAGACGAAAAAAAATTTGCAGACTAGTGTAATCGTCCCGCAATGATGACCCGGGAATTTTTCAAGTTAATAATGTTTTGATCTCGTTCAATAACAGTTTAGTAGGTACCTATAGCTGCTGTAAATAGGTGATTATTTTTATTGGTTCTGCATCGACATTCGAAAATTTACTGTTTCCTACTATTAAACGCTCATATTGTATACCTATTCATATCATTGTACTTAGTTTATTTTAATGTCTTTGTCAACATACGATTATAGATTCACATATGTAAGTAGAGCAATTTCCAATCTGTCGTATTGAATATTCATATAATTGTACTTAGTTTATTTTAATGTCTTTGTCAACATACGATTATAGATTCACATAAGTAGAGCAATTTCCAATCTGTCGTATTGCATATTCATATAATTGTACTTAGTCTATTTTAATGTCTTTGTCAACATACGATTATAGATTCACATAAGTAGAGCAATTTCCAATCTGTCGTATTGTATATTCATATAATTGTACTTAGTTTATTTTAATGTCTTTGTCAACATACGATTATAGATTCACATAAGTAGAGCAATTTCCAATCTGTCGTATTGTATATTCATATAATTGTACTTAGTTTATTTTAATGTCTTTGTCAACATACGATTATAGATTCACATAAGTAGAGCAATTTCCAATCTGTCGTATTGCATATTCATATAATTGTACTTAGTCTATTTTAATGTCTTTGTCAACATACGATTATAGATTCACATAAGTAGAGCAATTTCCAATCTGTCGTATTGTATATTCATATAATTGTACTTAGTTTATTTTAATGTCTTTGTCAACATACGATTATAGATTCACATAAGTAGAGCAATTTCCAATCTGTCGTATTGCATATTCATATAATTGTACTTAGTCTATTTTAATGTCTTTGTCAACATACGATTATAGATTCACATAAGTAGAGCAATTTCCAATCTGTCGTATTGTATATTCATATAATTGTACTTAGTTTATTTTAATGTCTTTGTCAACATACGATTATAGATTCACATAAGTAGAGCAATTTCCAATCTGTCGTATTATATATTCATATTTTAGTTATTTTAATGTCTTTGTCAACATACGATTATAGATTCACATAAGTAGAGCAATTTCCAATCTTATTTTATATTTAGATTTATAAATTCTAGAATTCAATAATAATTTGAAACGATTGGGTTGTGACCAACGTTATACTCTTCACTACCAAGTCACACTATTCAAAAATTGTATGGAAAATTTTCAACAATTTCATGAAATGAGTTGAAATTTATTTAATTTAATTTTTTTTTATGTTCAATTGTTTTTGATTTAAATATTTTATTATGAAAAAAGTGATGTGCCTTATTAGCAATTTGTAATGATAAATATCAAATTTTAAGTTTCTTGAGCTTGGGGTCACTTTAAAATATTTGACAGTTAAAAAAAATGAAAATCACTCATCGGATGTCCTTCAAAATCTATTGGGGTTTAAGCGAGTATTAGATAAACAAATTTTCAAAATTTGAAAAGAATCGATTTTCAACATTTATCTTTTTTTTTTTTTTTTTAGCTGTGAGGCACCGGCTTAGAATAGTGCTTTCACTCTTTTCTATTATTGTTTTCGAGTGTCCCGTAAGAGCCGGGTAATCGAAAATTCAACAGGCAACAATAACGTCTCACAGATTGTTGTGCTCCCTTTTATAAGGCAATGCACACCCGCACACCTTTCGCTGGTTACCCCACATTGTGGGAATCCCTAGGGTTAGTGAGGAGTAAAATATGAACACATATTTATTTATCTTTTTGTACAAAATACAAACAAATATAATGCACACTTGCAGGCTTATTGCTGTTACCCAACATACATATTCCGACCAACCAGGTTTTAAAGTAATACAAAATTATATATTATGTACATCGTACATCAACAGAATAATGAAAGTGAGAAAAGAAAGAAATATATACATTAGATAAAGAATTATTTTTTATACATTCCCTAAATGCTTGCTTGTGCTACATTAATTATTCAACAATGTATTTGTCGATGGTATAGATGTGTACTGTTGATGTGTTACGTGTACCTTCCATTGTCTCATTATTGTTATCAAAAAATCAATTATTCTTTAAAAAAAAACATATTTATTATTCTTCTTCTTCTTCGTGTAGTAGGCCTAGTTGATCTGTTATTCAGAAACTATGCTTCCTGGGATGACGAAGTCCAACTATCCTTCTATCTCTTGAGTGGTCTTCTGGGTAGACGGCGACCAGAGTGGATATTTATTATAAATAGAAATTATATTTAAGTTTTTTTTTTTACCTTAATTTATTTAATTTCTTAAAACTTGCAAATACTATCTAACATGAAAAAAACTTTCATATAATTTACATTTCTAGGGTTAATTTTTACTCCCCACTATGTTAGAGTAGAGGGTTATGATCACAGGTTATGATTAAGCGTGTATATTGAAGCGTATTTTTTATCACAATTTATTAACTAGTATCATGCAGAGAAAGCATGATTTGTGTTTCATCATGATGTTATTGTGAATATGGTGCATCACTTGTCATATACCATTATATGAAAATTCATACCTATTCTTAATTTAGTCCAAACATATATCGACTTCATATTGATATTCGTATGAAATGCGTAGTGTATTTACCCAGAGCTGATTAGTTTTTCAGACAATGGTTAGTTTTTAAACGATTATTTATATATAACTTTAAGTTGCCCTCGAAGTTGAGTAATTAACATTTTTTTTTATTTTATTTTATTCATTTAGGAATACAAACATTTACAGAATATAAATGTGTATAACTAATAGTAATATGTTAAGTCGACGTTTATCTGCAACCTTAACAGTATTCACAATGTATATAAGTAAAAGTTTGCAGAGTAACACAATAACAAATAAATGGCCATAAATGATAAAAACAAGTAAAAAAGTAATAAAAAAAATAACATTTAGGAAATGAAATAGTCAAGAAATTGATTATACAAAAACATTAGGGGGCAAAAAAAAACAATAATTATACAAAAACATAAGAATAGTTAAAAATTGAAATTAAAAATTAAGAAGCCATAATTCAAAAGTACAAGTAGTGGTGTATGCGTATGTGTATTATGTTATCGCGTGTTGTGGTGATGATTTTTGAATGTGTCGTATTTCTTGTTTGTGTGTGTCTGGGAAGGTTTTGTTGTATTCATTGCACATTCTGTTTGTTGGTTTCCTAAATCCTGCATTTGTGTTTGAAGTTGAGGAGAGGAAGAGTAATTTATTTCGTAAGCATCTGAGTGGTGCATGTATGTTATTGCGCTAACGAGTGTTGGACAATCAAAAGTGCTATTGATTATTTTCTGTAGTGTTGTCATGTCAATTAGGGTACGTCTCTCTTTTAGTGTGCATAGATTGTAATCAGTGTATGGTAGTCGGGGATTCTGTGTTCTGTATTGCATAATCTTGAGATATTTTTTCTGGATTGATTCAATTTTGTCTGCGTATATATTGTAATGTGGATTCCATACTTGAGAGCAATATTCGAGTTGTGAGCGGATTAACGTATTACATATATGTATAACATTAAATTTGAGCTGTTTAATGAATGAAAATTAAACAATAACTCGATCGTCATGTTTTTTATACACATTAATTAACAATATTGGACTTAGGACTGAACCCTGAGGCACTCCCAATTTTATAATCACTTAATTTTGTTTCTTGAAAAATTATTTGACCCTATTACATTGATTTGGTCGTGTAGTTTGCATTTATTTTAATAAATCTACCATACATATTTGTACGTTCACAATGTATTTATATGAATGTTCTTATGTCGTGACAATTGATTGAGAATGGCACATTTCCCACATCATTTAGTCCCTAATTAGTTAATTATTTTCTATCGTTGCGTGTTAATATACTATCAATGTAGAGAAATCTCATCGGCGATTCGCTTTTTATATTCTTGAGATATTCACAATTTTCTTTTGATTTCCCCAATCTATAAAAATCATAAACATAGCTTGATATAATATGTGTCAGTAATTTGTATTAGAGTATTGCCACTTATAAATTAAGACAAAATAAGCCCTATATTGACAATTCAATTTAGTGATCGGTGAAAATGTTTTAAAATGGAAATAATTGGATTATCAGTAAATAATAATAATAATAAACACTTCCTCGCATTCTTTGTATGTTGCTAGTTGATTGCCATATGGCAATTTCTTCCAACCAATCAGTGTTTTCAGCCCAGAGAATCAATATTTACAATAATAATAATAATAATAAAAGACTTTTATTGAGTTAAACAACGTGGCGGACTTATTGCCCGCAGGCAATCTCTACCAGTCAACAATCATAGCAATATTGTCGGCCTTCGTGGCTCTGTTGGTTGGGTATCTGACTGTTGATCCAAAGGTCCCGGGTTCGATTCCCAGTGGAGGCACAGTTTTTAATTGTGTTTTCAGTCTGGATCTGCGAGGCGGTTAATATCGTAAGTCTCCAGAATGTGGCAACTTGTTATTGGGTGCTTGTTAAATAAATATTTGTCATAGTACCTGTTAGTTGCCCGAGAAGAAATATTAAATAAATATTTGCGAGAGAAATGAATTTAAATAAATTTATTATCTGCTGGGGATCGAACCCAGAACGCCCACACAGAAGCCGATCGGCTTATAAACAGTGTCGACACATACATACAAAGAAATGTTTTTTTTTTATTTGATATATATTTGGTTATAAACATTTTTGAAATATACATACATAATAATAATACAACTATAAAACCAAGATTGTAACACCAATTCCTAAGGTACGGTCTTGTGAAATTTGTAAATGTTAAAATTATATGATTATCATTTAAAATGCATATTAATTAATCGAAAATAAGACAAAAATGACCTTATAAGTCTGGCGCAATTCAGGGGTGACTTCTATGCGAAAAATGCATTGTCACCTCAGATATAAGAATTGTAGCTTTCATTATTTACAAAAAACCAATTCTCTCAATAGATGGCGTTCCAACAAAATAAATAAAAAATAATAAGATTGTTGTTCATAATTTCACCCATAGATGGCTGTAGTAAAAATTCCTTATTTTCAAGCGAAAAGAATTTCAGTATTACAATATATAGAACTTTCAAAAATTGAATTGATAGGGATCTCATTAAAAAGGCATAATTGGTGAACGTTGCGCAAGCGCATAAAGTGATCACGTAAACCAGCCGATGACAGGTCGTAAGCCCTGTAGGTGCTTTGATTTCCCGGTTCTCCTACAATAAATATTCCAACTTCGTCTCTATTGAGATAATTAAAAATCTGTTTAAAAAAAAGCATATTAATTAAACTTTATAATAACATAACAGTTTTATAAACCAATTAAAATCTCCGGAAGACGATTGTGTTACTTCATGTGACAGAAAAATAAATATGAATATTTCGGTGTATTTTGTGTGGAAAAATGTAGACTCAACTTAAGCTAAGATTGGTTTAAGTTCTCTTCTTTGTCTCCATTGAGATATGATTTATCAATAAATTGAAATTAGCTGTCAATGATTGTATTTAAGCTATTTCTAAGCGTGGATATTTTTTGATTGCACATGTAACCCATTTGTGATTAATGTAACCTATTATTTAGAATGTCACTCAAACGTTCATAGAGTTCCGGGATTATTGATATTATTTATGTGAATTGGATTATTCCTCGTCAGAGAGCAGTTATTAAAATGTTACACCATAAACCTCGGAGCAGACTGTAAATCATGTATTAGGAACATACCCACATACATTATATGTTGCTGAGACCCTATAGATGCAACAATCCTATCAGGAATTATTTAACACATTGGTAATAAATATTTGGTCCTCGGGCAATATAAACATTAAAAAACTCGTCCATTTTTCCATCATTTGTATCGGCAAATAATATATCTTATTTTGTCATTGTTGACAGCATGGATATTGTATACAATCTTAGGCTTTCAAAAAATCAATATACTGCTTTTGGTTCTACGGTGAATTAATATTCTTTTACAGAATGATCGTTTTGGCTTGATAAGAGCCTTGTCAATCGGCTTCCGTTGTAACTTTAAGGTATTAAAAAATAAAATTAAATTTAAAAAGGATATTACAGAACATCTTTTAAACAAAATCATAAATATAAACTTATTACTGGCATGAGTTTCTGTAACCTGGCGCGTAATGGAGGGCATACTGAGATTAAAGCTAGTGAAATAATGAAATTTTTTCTGTTTGATTTTGGGAGTTAAATATTTATATCTATGTATTTATATTATATTTTTTATATTACTTTTATGTTATGTTTATATCATATATTATGTTATTTTTATATTTTATCTTTATTATATTACATTTACGATTTTATGCTACATTTAAAAATTATTCAATATATGAAATAGCCGTCATGACACTGGCCTTGCCTACTTTGACGGTGATTAAAACAATACCAACACTGCTAACTACACTCATCACTATATTATGTACAGGCCTTGCCTAGTTTGACGGTGATTAAAACAATACCAACACTGCTAACTACACTCATCACTATATTATGTACAGGCCTTGCCTAGTTTGACGGTGATTAAAACAATACCAACACTGCTAACTACACTCATCACTATATTATGTACAGGCCTTGCCTAGTTTGACGGTGATTAAAACAATACCAACACTGCTAACTACACTCATCACTATATTATGTACAGGCCTTGCCTAGTTTGACGGTGATTAAAACAATACCAACACTGCTAACTACACTCATCACTATATTATGTACAGGCCTTGCCTAGTTTGACGGTGATTAAAACAATACCAACACTGCTAACTACACTCATCACTATATTATGTACAGGCCTTGCCTAGTTTGACGGTGATTAAAACAATACCAACACTGCTAACTACACTCATCACTATATTATGTACAGGCCTTGCCTAGTTTGACGGTGATTAAAACAATACCAACACTGCTAACTACACTCATCACTATATTATGTACAGGCCTTGCCTAGTTTGACGGTGATTAAAACAATACCAACACTGCTAACTACACTCATCACTATATTATGTACAGGCCTTGCCTAGTTTGACGGTGATTAAAACAATACCAACACTGCTAACTACACTCATCACTATATTATGTACAGGCCTTGCCTAGTTTGACGGTGATTAAAACAATACCAACACTGCTAACTACACTCATCACTATATTATGTACAGGCCTTGCCTAGTTTGACGGTGATTAAAACAATACCAACACTGCTAACTACACTCATCACTATATTATGTACAGGCCTTGCCTAGTTTGACGGTGATTAAAACAATACCAACACTGCTAACTACACTCATCACTATATTATGTACAGGCCTTGCCTAGTTTGACGGTGATTAAAACAATACCAACACTGCTAACTACACTCATCACTATATTATGTACAGGCCTTGCCTAGTTTGACGGTGATTAAAACAATACCAACACTGCTAACTACACTCATCACTATATTATGTACAGGCCTTGCCTAGTTTGACGGTGATTAAAACAATACCAACACTGCTAACTACACTCATCACTATATTATGTACAGGCCTTGCCTAGTTTGACGGTGATTAAAACAATACCAACACTGCTAACTACACTCATCACTATATTATGTACAGGCCTTGCCTAGTTTGACGGTGATTAAAACAATACCAACACTGCTAACTACACTCATCACTATATTATGTACAGGCCTTGCCTAGTTTGACGGTGATTAAAACAATACCAACACTGCTAACTACACTCATCACTATATTATGTACAGGCCTTGCCTAGTTTGACGGTGATTAAAACAATACCAACACTGCTAACTACACTCATCACTATATTATGTACAGGCCTTGCCTAGTTTGACGGTGATTAAAACAATACCAACACTGCTAACTACACTCATCACTATATTATGTACAGGCCTTGCCTAGTTTGACGGTGATTAAAACAATACCAACACTGCTAACTACACTCATCACTATATTATGTACAGGCCTTGCCTAGTTTGACGGTGATTAAAACAATACCAACACTGCTAACTACACTCATCACTATATTATGTACAGGCCTTGCCTAGTTTGGCGGTGATTAAAACAATACCAACACTGCTAACTACACTCATCACTATATTATGTACAGGCCTTGCCTAGTTTGACGGTGATTAAAACAATACCAACACTGCTAACTACACTCATCACTATATTATGTACAGGCCTTGCCTAGTTTGACGGTGATTAAAACAATACCAACACTGCTAACTACACTCATCACTATATTATGTACAGGCCTTGCCTAGTTTGACGGTGATTAAAACAATACCAACACTGCTAACTACACTCATCACTATATTATGTACAGGCCTTGCCTAGTTTGACGGTGATTAAAACAATACCAACACTGCTAACTACACTCATCACTATATTATGTACAGGCCTTGCCTAGTTTGACGGTGATTAAAACAATACCAACACTGCTAACTACACTCATCACTATATTATGTACAGGCCTTGCCTAGTTTGACGGTGATTAAAACAATACCAACACTGCTAACTACACTCATTACTGTTTTATGTATTTTTTGTAAATCAAAATAAAATTCTATCCCATGTAAGAGAAATCATGAACAAAACAAATAAATATTCGATAGTACTGTGAAAAGAAATTATATATATATATATATATATATATATATATATATATATATATATATATATATATATATATATATATATATATATATATATATATATATATATATATATATATATATATATATATATATATATATATATATATATATATATATATATATATATATATATATATATATATATATATATATATATATATATATATATATATATATATATATATATATATATATATATATATATATATATATATATATATATATATATATATATATATATATATATTAGTAATTTGATTTATTTATTTTTTAACCACAGAATGCCCAAATTAGTGTTATATTTTGATAATTTCAAATTCGAATCCAAGCATTTATGCTTAATGTAAGGAATGTATGAAAGTGTACCAATAATATTATGTAATTTATACAAGGATATTCACTATTTATATAAAAAAACTTGAGAATTAATCTTCTCAACAGAATGTGCAGTCTTACATAGATTGTGACATAATTTATTTATTCCACTAAATCTACGAATGGTTTTGTGCATTGCATCAAATTGTAGGTATTTGATATTTAAATAAAATAACCAGGTGAAACAATAATTATTATTAAAGCATTTGAAAATGTTTCGCACCTCTGATGACTTTCTTTCGATACAATAATAAAGTATCATTATTTAATAACACAAAGAAGTTTTAAAGTATTCATTTGTATTGGATTACGTTTATCTTATTATGATTGACTCATCAGTTGAAGATATTAGCTTTTTTCCATTACTTGAAGATATTACATAGTTTTATGGTTGTGCGGACATAAATATATTGTAATTAATTCAGATATTTATACATTATCTGATGCGAGATATGATTTATTGCGAGAAATAAAACTGTCTATAAATACGTCTTTAGTTTAATTGTTTTTTTTATCGTTGCGTATAATTTATTGAGCTGTCCAGTGATTATTTTTATGTTTAACAGTTAAAATATTGAGTTGTTAAAGTATAATTTTATGGACTTTGTTTTTACGGTACATCGGTATATTTAATTTGTGATTTTTACGTATTTTTTAAGTTTTATGTTTACCATTTCCAATGTGTTAGCTATAGGACTCATTTTAACTTATTTTTTCGCAAACTGAAAGCGCCCTTGAGGTGACCACGATTGTCACTAAACGGCGCTTTATAAATTGTCCTGATTATTATTATTATTATCGTAGGTGATATATAAAAAAATAAATGATTATCAAAAACACTTCATATCGCGCTGTGTGAGAAGAGAAAATAAATCAACATTTTTATTTTTGAAATAGTGACAATGTCCTTAATCAAAAGAACATAAATTCAGTTTATTCTCATACATTTCCTAAACTGAAATTATATTTTTTAATATATTGAAACATACTTTTCTTGACAGAATCCATAATTGTTTTATTATTAAAACTAGTGATCGCTCAATGGTCAAAATTCCACAGTAATTCATTGATACTTATAGCAAAGTTTGAAACATGTTCTGTATTTGAATTTATCTTTATTTGTTATATAATAAAACACAGAAATTTCCATATAATACATAAGATAAGATAGAGTACTCCGTGCAATAAGTGAGTCATGGACGTCATGGTATATCGTGCGTTTGACGTCTTGGTTGGCAACACATTGCAGTTTTCCAAAAACTTCCTAAATAACTGTTCTCTAAATCTTAATGAACAAAGCGTTTATTTCGACCAATAAATACGAAAACATTATCTATAGAAAAACGATGTGGTTTGTCCACCTTGTTGTCAATAGTCCCGCGGAAAAAATCCTCACTTCGATTCATACAAAATTTGCTAACTGCGACATATAGTATGTTGTATGAAAATCTATGGTTTTATCATATCAGTCTATGCGTTCTTAATTCAAATTTGAATATTTCAAATTTGTATCGAATACATTGCTCGAATAGCTGTTATTCATTCATGCGCTTGGCAATGAAATATAAATTCATGTCGTTACATAATATTGCAATAAATCTTCCATTTTGGAAAGCTATTTCCTCGGTGTCAGTTTGTGTGCCAAAAATAGAACCTACGTGATAAAGTTTCAGCCGTATTTAATTGCCAGAAGGCCGAAAAATAATGTAAAAAGATTTAGTCGTAGCGAGTACCAACCAACGTAAAAATATACGACATCTGCATTATTCTGTCGCAGTAGAAAAACCCTAACCTATAAACCCGCTTTTCTGCTTATGTTATCTATAGGATATATTTCTGTATACCTTTGTCATTCTTTGTCTTCATTCGTATACTTCACAACTAAACCCATAGTCTATAATCCAAGAACGTATCTATATTATGGTGGAAGTTTGTGTGAGAAAAGAGAGGATTATCCTTAACCTTCAAATGGTCGCAATGGAAGCTTTTTTTTTACTCTTTTCGCATTTCTCAGTATTTATTTAAAAAGAAATAAGCATCACTATAAAAAATGCTTGGGCTAGAGATGAACGATGACGTATGTACGACGATTTTTACGGGGGTTGTTTCAAGGTATATTCATACCTGCAAAAATACATTAATTTCATGAGCTACGAAATTGTAGATGTTCTTTTCGAAACACGAAACAGTCATGATAAACAAGTACATACACATACATACCATTACGCCTTTCCCTCACGGGGTAGGCAGAGAGAGCCGTACGCCACATACTTACATGTTCGTCTGCTGTTCACGCTTTTAACATTTCCATCTTTCAGAATATCGTTCGCAAAGTCATGCATTCTCTTTACTGGGCGCCCTCGAACTCTTACTCTGATTTGTATATTTTCTTTGTCAGGAGCTCCTCATTCATTCTTCTCATGTGGCCAAACCATCTCAGTTTGACTGTATTAATTAAACCTTTTTTTTTTATTTTCTTTCCTTATGTCTTCATTTCTTCCCCTGTCATACATCGTTATATTACAAATTCTTCTTAACGATCTCATTCAACGGCATTTATCCTGATTTAGTGTGTCTTTTGCCATCTCCAGGTTTCACTTGCAAAAGTCGAGGTTAGCACTAAAATCAACAATTAACAAGTATATGTCATTATTCGTAACAATCACAATGTTTGTGAAATTTGAGTGATATTTTTTTATGAAAGCAGATGTAATGTTTTACGTGACTCTTCATTTTGTATCTAATAGTTTTGTTCTCTAAAA
Organism: Molanna angustata; assembly: GCA_963576475.1. Classification (NCBI taxonomy): domain Eukaryota; kingdom Metazoa; phylum Arthropoda; class Insecta; order Trichoptera; family Molannidae; genus Molanna; species Molanna angustata. The sequence goes on from OY754968.1 coordinate 1,741,999, forward strand.
TTTACCTCTCATTCTCTCTCTGTATCCCCTCCCCTGCCTCCCCTGCCTTCCCTGGGTTCCCTCATCCTCCAGGCAGCCGTAGGTAGGCACTACTCCCTCCGCCCGCTAATCAATATATGGCTGGTGAAGTTCAAGGTCGCCCGAGAGACGCAATCGGCCCACTCCGCATAATCTCGAATAATACAATCATTTTAAAATGGTTCACCATACATATTATACATATTATGTATCTACAGATAAACGATCTCACGTACTATTTGCGACTGCAAGAAGAACGAATGACTCGGTCCTTAAAGAACTCAAAATAAAAGAAAGATTTACAGTATGCAGTCGCCGGGTATTGATCTTCTTTGGTCACATCGCCAGGAGAGAGCTGGAAAAAAGTATTATCAAGTGTACCAGGCAAAAGAAGTAAAATTAAGAAATTAAGGAGATGACTGGGAACGACCTTTATTCGGCGGTGCGAGCTGCGGAGTGCAGAGAGGACTGGAGGCGACTAGTTATGTCCATTAGCGGCCCCATAGATCACGACCCTCAGCATTGAGGAAACGAAGAAGAAGAAGATAATCCGAAACTTGTTTTTTTTTGTATTGACGAAACTGGCTAAGCATCGGATTTTAATCGAATTGTAATCGGATCATAAGGCCCATAAAGTACATATTCACTTGTATTGTTGCTACCTTGTTTTAGTATGAATAAATTGTCTTTGGAAGAATTTTGGAATTAAAATTGTGGTTTATCAAGTAACATTTTATGTATATCCGGGCTGCATTCAGATAGAACACTCGACGTCGAGTGTTGGATGTACCTGAAGTTGAAGATTATGGCGTTTTTCACACCAATCTCATTGAACGCTTTCGAGCGGCATTTTAATCTGAACGCAGCATCGGGCGTTTTAAATGTCAAATGTCACATCTTTTTATATGTTATATTTTCATCGAAAGATAATATTTGGTCAGCGGAGTAAATGGAACTTATAGTTGTTGAACATGTAATTTATTATTTAAAGTTAATAAAATAAAATAAAATAAAAATAGTTGTTGGTAAGTATCATGTTTTTTAGTTCCTCCAATAAATATTTGTCTATCTAACTATGTAGGAGTAATTGAGTAATTCCTGTTTTAAGTAAGGACAATTTTAATAGCAAGTCCACTTCAAGCTACATGATTGTAATATTGAAATTAAAAAAGAAGAATATTTTTTTTAATTGCATATACCTACGCAAATATTGAATTTTTTTCCCTTTTGGGAGTCAAATGATATTTTTATTGACCAACATTTTTTTAACATTTCAATAGAGACGAAGTTGGGATATTGTAGAAGAACCAGGAACTCGAGAAACCTACAGGGCTTACGACCTGTCATCGGCTGGTTAACGTTGCGCAAGCGCATAAAGTGATCACGTGAACCAGCCGATGACAGGTCGTAAGCCCTGTAGGTGCCTCGAGTTCCTGGTTCTTCTACAATATCCCAACTTCGTCTCTATTGAGATGTTAAAAAAATGTTTGTCAATAAAAATAAAAAAAGAAGAATTATAACCTTAGTAAGTAATAAAAAAAGTATTCCTATTTGAAAGCAATCAATTAACAAATAAATAAGTTAACACGTCATAGCAATGAAAAAAAATAGATAAAAATATATACATATATACAATAATATAGGTATTACAATAACTTTTCTCATTTTAACTCGAGTCTTCTTTAATGAAATATAATAAATGCTTCAATCTTTCCAATTAATTTGGAAAATTCTATGGCAATTATTTGGTGGAATAATTACTAAAAAATATTTATTCACTATTCTTTTGTTATTGCTGCGGTTGGTGGATTTTTGTCACTGCATCGTTTTGTAAAAAAACAAATTTTCATACCAATAAGTGTGTTACATACTTGAGATTTCACATTTTGATTCGTAACCGTGAGAAAAATATCACAGTAAAATTATTCTGCGCCTTTGTATACTTACCGATTTTAGAACTTTTAAAAAAATAAGTGAACAATGTTCTATCAAAGTCATTGAAAGACCCCACATTAGTGTACGTATCATTTCATTTGTCTTCCTATGAGCAGATTGAAAAATTGGGGTCCGGTGTTTGCTATCTGGCTGGATATCATCAACATTAAGTCATGAAGTGGAGGTAGTTACGACTGTAGATAAAGATATATGTAAGTGTTAAATGGTATGTTGATATCCACCTACAGCATCCATTGAAGCAATTATTATAATCATCATCATTCATGCATGACCTTGATTATCAATAATACACAAACATAATGTTTGTACAATCGGTCAGACAAATGTGTAGATAACAAACAAATGTAATATACATCACATCAAATTCGTACAAAGGACAACTTATAAATATTTCTAGATTTAGTAAATGGATGTTGATAGAAGCTGTGAGGCACCGGCTTAGAATAGTGCTTCCACTCTTTTCTATTATTGTTTTCGAGTGTCCCGTAAGAGCCGGGTAATCGAAAATACAACAGGCAACAATAACATCTCACATAGTTCAGCAATGAGGTTCACCACCCATTCTGAATATAGTGCCTTTTTAGGTGAAACGAGACTGATGTGTGGGTATACATAGATATGTTGTGCTCCCTTTTATAAGGCAATGCACACCCGCACACCTTTCGCTGGTTACCCCACATTGTGGGATATGCCGTGATGGTATGAATGAATGAATGAATGAAATGATGTTGATAGAAAAATATCAAACTAGTAGAACAGACTCCGTCAGTTAAATTTCTAAATATATATTTCTGTATTGTATATATTTTATTTAGATGTAAAAAATGAGTACAGTTTCTTACATCTAGTATAAACGAAAATGATATAAACAATACTTAATTACTTTACGTGTCCGACTGTTTCAAACCCTGCCACTCCAATATGCGGTGACTACTATCGCCTTGTCGTTTCCCATAATTTTGTCTCCAGGGGTGCATCCTTCTCCGATAAGTGGAAACATCAGAAGGTGACTTTCGTCCTGGGTTACGCCGCAGTCACATAGAGTGTCATCTTCAGAGAGGTACCCCCACCTTGCGAGGTGAGTATCGTATCGTGTATCGTGTCACCCACCCTTAATCTCTTGTCCATATACAATCCATATACAGTAGGTCTTCTCCTATTGAGATACCATCATGTGGATGCATCCACAGCCCCGCTCTAAGGTCCTGAAGTTTTCAATGGGGGAGGTGCTTTTAATGAAGCTGTTTCTGGACTTCAGACGTGAGGCTGTTGGTTGGTGGTGATAAGAGGGTGCCTACGATCATGAGATTGTTTGTACCTCTCTGCATCTTCAACCGTCTTTCGTCAAGTATGTGGTAGAGCGATTCGTTATAAACAATTAAAACAAATTTACATAGTATGACTTAGGTATATAAAAATACAATAACACATTCCAATATCCATCAAAGACACAAAAAAGGAAGCACATAATATATTAAAATAACTTTTTCTTTACCTAGGCGTCGAAAAGCGAAAAATATGTGAAAAATTGTAACTGTAAATTTAATTTAAACTGTAATTTTGTGCCTTTGGAAATAATTTATTTATTTATTCATTCATTCACATCTAGCAGCTTCAGAAATCTGAAGAAACAAACCTACCTATTGAAGTTCGAATGCATAAAACCTGTATCAGGCCTTCATGGCTCAGTTGGTTAGGTGTCTGCTTTCTGTTCCAAAGGTCCCGGGTTCGATTCCTGGTGGAGACACAATTTTCAATTGTGTTTTCAGTCTGGATCTGTAAGGCGATTACTATCGTACCTAAGTCTCCAGAATGTGGCAACTTGTTATTGGGTGCGTGTTAAATTAATATTTGACATTGTACCTATTAGTTGCCCGAGAAGTAAATATTTTTTGTTGTTTAAGATATTTCCTTTAAATCGATGTATAGGTACTGTATAGTATTTTAGATAAAATTTAATTTGACTTATTATCAAACACTGCGTTTTGGTGGTAAGATATTTCATGCACACCAGCAATTTTTCAACTTTGTAAGCTTACAAAAATAATAATCATCAACACATCAAAAAAGATTTACAGCTATGAAAATGTCATTTATTAGTCTATCAAAATGCATAATAATTATATTTTTGCCATATTATATTGTGTCGGAACCAATAATGAGAAGCTCTTGTATGGGACTCATCCACTGTGCACCGACAAATCTTCTAAATAACAAAATACCTCATCACTACCTACGATTTGTCTTATGGACATCTTGACTGTATTCAATCTTCCATTTGTAGGTATTATTAATTAGATTTCAGAAGAGCAAAAGCAGATAGAGGTAGTAATAAATAAATACATCGTTAACATGTTTAATTGACTGGTACAAATTGACCTATTTTGATACTGCACATTATCAATCGTCAGTAGATTATGACTTCATCACTTAGTCTATAATATACATATTCCTGTACCTGAATAGCGCATTGTTTATATACATATTTCTTTGGAGACTTAGTTAAGTTACATAAAAATTATAGTAATTAGGTTTCATATTATGTGCTTCGAAATACGTCTATTGAGGAAAGGAAAGAAACCTATATATTTTGTATACGTAATTCAGAAATTATATTTATTTTATTTTGTATAGCTTCCCGGGCAACTAACAGGTACTATGTCAAACATTAATTTAACACGCTCCCAATAACAAGTTGCTACATTCTGGAGACTTACGATATTAATCGTGTCACAGATCCAGACTGAAAATACAATGAAAAACTGTGTCTCCACCGGGAATCGAACCCGGGACCTTTGTCTCAGTAATCAGATATCTAACCAACTGAGCCACGAAGACCGACTATATTGTATGAATGTACAATTTATTTCTTAATTTATGAACACTTTCTTCTTTGCTCGGATGTGGCGATTTTATAGCAATTTTATTTTATTTTATTGTATTGTATTGTATTGTATTGTATTTTATTTTATTTTATTTTATTTTATTTTATTTTATTTTATTTTATTTTATTTTATTTTATTTTATTTTATTTTATTTTATTTTATTTTATTTTATTTTATTTTATTTTATTTTATTTTATTTTATTTTATTTTATTTTATTTTGTTTTATTTTATTTTATTTTATTTTATTTTATTTTATTTTATTTTATTTTTTTTTTAATAAAAATACTATACCTAATATCAAAATAAGGCAATAAAATATTGTGATTTAGTATTATAAGTTTGTAATGTAAGTTGGTATATACATATACAATATATACATATCATGGGATATTCCGCAATGAGGTAACCAGTGACAGATGTGCGGATGTGCATCACCTTATAAATGGATACACGACACGTGTGTGTATTCCCACACACCAGTCTCTTCACACCTAAAAAGGCACTACATTCAGAATGGGTGGTGAACCTATGTGAGATGCTATAGTTGCCTGTTGTCATCGAAAATACAACAGGCATATGAGTTTGTAGAAAAATAAAATAATAATCTGAATAACAAAACGATTCGATATAATTAAACTTTAGCCAACGTTTGACATTTAATGTAATATTCCTGCTCTAAATATAGGTAACAGTTTGTCAAAAAGCAATTATCTTATATTGCGATTATAAATATGGTTATGACGCAACCAGGGGTTTATTTTGAGCTTTTACCATCGCCCATTTCATCGTATAATAGGGCGTGAAATGTCGATAAAAATTTCTTTTTTGGACTCTTTTTCATCCTTCTACATTTCCAAAGGTCGACATAGACGAGAGAATGTAATCCACAATGTCGATGGAGGCTTTTTGGTCGCTTTCGAGGTAATGCGGTACTTTGATAAAGTGAAGAATGAAAAACCAAAGTAAAATAAGTCAAAGGTCATCCAATAAGAATTTAATAGCATTTATTTGAGAAAGTACTATTTTTGCACAAATATACATAGTTACCCTTCTTGAGGACTAGTATTGAGCAAATATTGACACATACGATTTGATATTTCACTATAATGATAATAATCGGATTGGAGAAAACTTCTTTTGGAGGCCAGACCTTGGGATGTGAAGCCGATGATGATGATGATAACAATAATTTACGTAGCATCATTTTTTGATGCAGATCATTCAAAATAGCCAAAAAGTCAAAGTTACATATTTTGTTAAATAAAGTTCCTGTTTTGTGCTTTGTCTCTCTTAAGATGTAATTACTCGTATATAAATGATTCAATTCTTATGTAGTATGTGTTCAACTCTTAAATATTATGCTTCAAATACAAATTCCATCTAGAATAACGAGACAGCGCCAACTTTTTTTCACAAATACTCCGAGAACTAATGCAGGATTCAGGATACCGCTTTATAGAATATGTAAAAACTTTAATGACATCTGAATTCAAAAGGGAAATTTTAAAAAAGATCACTGATTCAACCTCTTAGGACCTGGATGTGGCTGAAATACACTGTTCAGGAAGTAATGTTATATGAGTGATGTCATTCAAAATATGTTTTTTCTATAAGTATAGATTTTGTATATTTTATTATTACTTGGCTGACCCAATTATTTCAAGGCCAGCAAAACTCGCTGTGCACAACGCTATTGTCGTTCCAACCATAATGTATGCAAGTGAGACATGGGCATGGCAGAAGACGCATGAAAGTAAAATTAACGCTGTGGAAATGAGGTCCCTAAGACGAATGTGTGGTAAAACAATTTATGATAGGATAAGGAATCAAGATATCAAAAGAGAATGTAAGATTGAAAGGGATATTTTGAGTAGAATGAAGATAAATGCTTTGCGATGGTTCGGACATGTAGAGAGAATGAACGATGAACGACTGACAAAGAAAGTATACAAGGCTGAAAAGAGTGGAATGAGATGCTTACATCTCATTCCACTCTTTTCGACTCGATGGTCGACCTAGAAAGAAAGCTGGCATGATCATATAAATGAGATTTTGAAAGAGGGGAACATACGAAGTCAGAACAATAGGAGAGCATGTATGACGCGATGTATGAATGTAAATGAGGCAAAACAGGTATGTCAAGATAGAAGAGTCTGGCGTTCGGTTCTCTCTGCCTACCCCAAATAGGGAAACGGCGTGTTGGTATGTATGTATGTATGTATATTATTATTACTTTTATCTCTATCTTAATCTCTAAGCACGTCTATGTTTACATTGTATGTAACTTCTCTATGGGAAATATTGTGATTGCACATATTTTTATATTTTATTACTTTCATCTCTATCTTAATCTCTAAGCACGTCTATGTTTACATTGTATGTAACTTCTCTATGGGAAATATTGTGATTGCACATATTTTTATATTTTATTACTTTTATCTCTATCTTAATCTCTAAGCACGTCTATGTTTACATTGTATGTAACTTCTCTATGGGAAATATTGTGATTGCACATATTTTTATATTTTATTACTTTTTTCTCTATCTTAATCTCTAAGCACGTCTATGTTTACATTGTATGTAACTTCTCTATGGGAAATATTGTGATTGCACATATTTTTATATTTTATTACTTTTATCTCTATCTTAATCTCTAAGCACGTCTATGTTTACATTGTATGTAACTTCTCTATGGGAAATATTGTGATTGCACATATTTTTATATTTTATTACTTTTATCTCTATCTTAATCTCTAAGCACGTCTATGTTTACATTGTATGTAACTTCTCTATGGGAAATATTGTGATTGCACATATTTTTATATTTTATTACTTTTATCTCTATCTTAATCTCTAAGCACGTCTATGTTTACATTGTATGTAACTTCTCTATGGGAAATATTGTGATTGCACATATTTTTATATTTTATTACTTTTATCTCTATCTTAATCTCTAAGCACGTCTATGTTTACATTGTATGTAACTTCTCTATGGGAAATATTGTGATTGCACATATTTTTATATTTTATTACTTTTATCTCTATCCTAATCTCTAAGCACGTCTATGTTTACATTGTATGTAACTTCTCTATGGGAAATATTGTGATTGCACATATTTTTATATTTTATTACTTTTATCTCTATCTTAATCTCTAAGCACGTCTATGTTTACATTGTATGTAACTTCTCTATGGGAATTATTGTGATTGCACATATAAACCAATTTTATTTTTTATAAAACAAAAATATGTATGTGTGATGTAAACTCTTTTTCGGATTCAATATTTTCTTCTACAAAAAAAAAAAATATCTCATACCATACGAGCCAATGTTACCATTTTTTTATACAATATTATTCAAAATAGCAAAAAGGTATAGTTTGGTACATATTATGTTACATAAAGTTCCTGCTACGTCTCTGTTGAGATATAAGTAATTATGTACATATGATTTACTCTTTTTCTGATCCAAGGTTTTCTTTTGTCTTCTACAAAAAATGCATACTTTCCTAAAATAAAAAGAATATTCATCTTTATATTCGATCAAAGTCTCCCTTTTCGCTTTTTTTCCTTTCAAATATAAACACACATTCCCTCATTTTTACTCCTCACTAACACAAGGTGATATAGTGGGGAGTTATGATTTCGCAATTTTTAAGGGTATTTTTTTTTTTGCAGATTATCAACTAGTATCATGCTGAGATTGTATTCTGAAAGTTTCATCACAATGTATCTGTGTGTGTGTGCTATGTGCACTGTGCTATGTGCTATGTGCTATGTGCTATGTACGGCGTGTTCATTTTACTTTATCGATTATAGACTAAAGTACTCATTCGATTCTTTTCAAATTTTGCAAATTTGTATATCTAATGCTCACTTAGATCCCATTAGATTTTGAACGATATATGAATAGTGCTTCTCAATTTTTTTAACTGTCAAATATTTCAAAGTGACCCCAAGCTCAGGAAACTTAAAATTTGAAATTTTTATTTTCAAATAGGTAAAAAGGCTCCTCACTTTCATAAAATGGCATTAAAGAAATATCAACTTTTCATAATAAAATAAAAAAATAATTAAACAAACTCATTTCATAAAATCGCTGAAAATTTTCCATACAAAATTTGAGTACGGAACATCTTTGACTAGGTATATACCAAAGACCTTATAATAATATATACTGACTAAAGGTAATATATTAACATTATTATTGTGAAATTTGCTCTGTTTATGTTAAATTATTATTTAATTTTACTCTTTTACATCATTTTTCATAATATCTTATATGAATATTAGGAAAATGTTTATTTTATCAGTTTTTTTTAGAAACCGGACGTCATAAGAGTTTATTTTCTAGAAATATACTAGTTACTAATAAATATTTTGTGTTTTTTTACATACATACTATCATGCCTTGTTCATATTGAGGTAGGCAGAGAGAACCGAGCGCCATACTTTCCTATCCTGATATACTTTTCTCGCTTCACTTAATCCAAACATTGCCTCATGCACACTCTCCTACTATCTACACTTCAGATTCCATTCATGTGATTTAAATGAGTCTTTCTCGACCGACCTCTATCTCTTATTCCGCATCTTTTAGCCATGTATAATTTTTTTGTCAACTGTTCTTCATCTGTTCTTTCTATGTGGCCGATCCACTTAAGGACATATATTATATTTTTATCTTGCATGTGGCGTCCTTTTCCAACATACATTCTGTTCTTGTGCTTACTTTTTTTATTCAATCACACATCGTCTTATTACACATTTGTCTGAGAGACCTCATATCAACGGCAGTTATTCTACTTGGGAAACTTGATGTTTTACTATGTTGTTTTGAAAAATATATAAAAAGGACATTATTTACATTGAATTACATTCATGTATTCTCAATGTAACATAAAGAAATTAAGTTTATAAAAAAATAACAAAACAAATAATATTCATCAATTACTAATTTCCACTAGCGTCTACAATCCGCATTTACCATTCCGCATTATGTTTCTGGTTGGCTCTCTGATTGGTTGAGGTCTCGTAGTATGGAGTCAAATGAGCTGTGAAATTTTATATTAAATGCAATAAATTAAATAAAAAATGTAAATTTAACTTATAATATTTTATAATTCAATTTATAAAGCAACTCGCTCACGCGAGTCGCTATTATTATTATACACAAACTTAAACCTAACCTAATAATGCAGAAAAGAAGAGCTGGGGCTAGACGCTACTCTAATTTCCCATGTAAAGTTTGAATTTAGAACAACTTGTATAGACTTAATATTGATTTTTGAAATCATAATATTGTGTATGTTCATCATGAGTAACAAACAACTATATTTTTCCAGACCAGCCATAACATGTCATGCATAGAAAACTTTCATATTACTATATAATATAATTTATATTTCACAAAGTATGCTTTTGAAAAATTTCTTTTAGAATTTTTGGTTCATTGTCTTAAAATTATGCACAAAAGCTAAAGAAATATTTCATGGTATTAGTTAAAGCAGCACTTCAGAGATCAAGTGATTTTTTTTTCCTATATTATGTTTAGTATTATATATTAAAAGTGTTCTTTGATTGACCAGACTCTTATTGAGCAGTCTCTCTCGCACCCACACATTTACAGATCTATGTCACTGTGCACTACGAGCTCAGGAGATTAGTCTGTGTATAATAAATCGTTAAATTTTAGTGACTTTAAATATATATATTTGTAAAATAGAAATAGAATAATGTTTATAAAGAAATGCTTTTACTCATAAGCAAAATTTGAATGAAAAACAGCTTTTGTTATACTGAATGAGGGCAATATAGAAATATTATTTTCAATATTTGTCTTGTTTGTAGTAAATCGTTTGTCTAATTTAATTATTATATTTAAAAAATTTCTCATACCTAATGTATGTGATTCTTATACATACCATAATGCCATGATCCTCACATGGTAGACAGAGAAAACTGAATGCCATATATCTTGACACACAATCATCGCCTCGTCAACATTCATACATCTTCTTATACATGTTTATCTGTTCTTCACGCTTCTAACCTTTTCGTCTTTCAAAATACCATTCACATGGTCATGCCATCCCTTTCTTGGGCGGCATTGATTTCTCATTTCATTCCTATGCGCATTGTATATTTTCTTCGTCAGGCATTCCTCATTCATTCTCCCCATGTGGCCAATTAATGAATGAAATGAATTCATCATTTTCATTCTATTAATATCATCTATCTTCATCTTAAATTCATTTTAGTGATCTCATTTAAACTGCATTTATTCTGCTTTCATGTGACTTCTGCCATGTCCAGGTTTCACTTGCATACATCAAGGTTGGCACTATTAAGATAGCGTTATCAATGGCAACTTTAGCATCCTTTGATATGTTGCGGTCATTCATAACTGGTCTAAGTGCTCCATTCCCTCTGTTTCTTGCCATAACTCTTCTTTCGATCTCCTTATCAATCCGTCCATTCCGGTATTCCGTTGCTTCCCAAATAGACATATTCGTCTACTTGCTTGAACCATTTGTTCTCTAATTTTATTTGGTACGCTGTTCTGCTTTCACTCTTTTGAAACACCATTTGAACTTCGATTTGCTGGCATCCATTCTCAGTACGTTCTCTTTACATCCTTCATATACTATACTTACTGAATTGTCAACGTTTTGACATTTCTCATATACCTACTAAAATTCAGACAGATAAATTTAAACGAATCGGAATGGGACATATTATGAATATTTCGATTTGTGTGATAGATTTTGTATTTTAAATGAATTATTGTGTTGTTTTTCTTGTTAATTGTTGTGTTGTTTAATACGAGTTTTATGTTTTATTTTTACCATATTTTTATAATGGCTAAGAGGCCGTGTATGTGAATATAAATAAATAAATTTCAGACCCTTGCTATCCTCCATAAAAGTTCTGATGCAACATTCAACGTATAGATTGAAGAGCCATGGAGATAGCATGCACCCCATTATTTATAGAGAACTATGTTGTTACTGTGTCGGTGACACAAACACGTGATATTCAGTAGTGGCCAAAAGAATGGAAACTTTTTATTTTGACTACATTTTTCAACTTACTAGGTGATTCATTTTACTTTTTCATTGAAATTTTATTGCATTCTTATTGTTTTTAATGACAAATATTTTCTTTTGTTTATTTCGCAAGAAACAATAAATATTTTTTTAATTGTTTTAACTTTTTTTTACAAAATTAGTTAATCCTTTCTAATTTGTCTCATAATGAGTTGTAAGGAACATATACCTTACTATTTGATGATATGAATCATCATTATTACTCACATTTTTTTCTGGAAATTTGTTTTTTTGATGTCTGTGATCATTAGAAAGTAATTATTGAGGATATTTGAAATCCTATCTAAGCAAGAGCTATTAGTCTGTCGTTCGTCCTGTACTGTGTCATTTGTAAGTGGTTGGACTGTTTTTCAAATTCTGAGATTATTTTATTCTGAAACTTCTTCTGAAACATGCTTGGAGGCTACTGGTCACCTACAAAATGTAGTAGAGCAGTTACCCTACGAGAAGAGGGATTTTATTTTTTATTTTATTTTATTTATTTTGGATATCCAACAGTACAGTAGAGCATAATGATATTAAATACAATGAAAAAAAAAACAAGTAAATGTAGACTACAGTACATAATAATAGGACATCAAATCAAATAATTTTAAAAGCTTAACATACAATTTACGAAAAATGAGAAAAAAACAAAATTATAGGAACACACCTGAAACATACAGGGAATAGTACAGAGAGGATTGTATGTATTCTAGAATCATAAAATGGGATTCTAACTCGCTTAAGGATCAACGAAGAAGGTGTTGCAACCATTATGGTGGGATATACATATAAACAAATTGCTGAAAAGTTGGGACACAGAGCGTCCAAGTCTGGAGTTCAAAGGTCTGCGAGAGGTTCAAAGTCTCCAAAAGTTTACACAATGCTGTAAAATCTGGCAGAAACCGGAAGACGTTATTGATAGACGACAGAAGGATAACGAAATTAGCTCTTCAAGACCGTAGATCCACTTCGAGTGATATCCAACACATCCTTGCTGAGAGTGGTATAATTGTAAGCGCTAGGACGATTCGACGACGCCTAGTCAACAATGGATTAAGGGCGAGAAGCCCAAGAAAAAAAGCTTACTTGAATAGTAAACAAAGGGAAAAAAGACTCAATTGGGCAAAAGAACACAAGAATTGGACCAAAGAAGACTGGAAGAATGTAATCTGGAGCGATGAAACAAAAATTTCTATATTTGTATCGGATGGAATAAAGTGTGTTAGGAGGAGAACTGGAGAAGACTTGTTACCAGTGTGTACCACCGTCACCATGAAGCACCCTCTCAGCATAATGATATGGGGGTGCATGTCAAGAAGTGGCGTGGGTCGTCTACATATCATTGATGGGACGTTACATGAAAAAAATACAAGGAGACTATCTTGGATCCAAAGTTAAAGCCTTTTACAGCGGATCTGTTTGGAGAAAATAGAGAGACATGCATATTCCAGCAAGACAACGCACCCTGTCATACTGCTAAAAGTGTCTCAAGCTGGTTCGAAGAAAATAATATTATGGTACTTAAGTGGCCTGGTAACAGCCCAGATCTTAATTAGATAGAAAACTTGTGGGCCAGGTTGAAAATCTTTGTATCTTTATACTTTGCTGCTATTGCTTTGTGGCACATTTTAACTAATATAATTAAATAAAATCTCTTATCGAATAAGAGGGCCCTGATTGAAGCTGTAATAAAATCATGATTCAAGGTCATCAATAATGCAGATTTGGAGAAGTTGGTGGACTCAATGCCTCGAAGAATGAAGGCTGTGATAAAAAATAAAGGCTACCCAACTAAATACTAAAGTGATTTATCTTAAACACGTGAATTTTAAATTTTATTGTCATTAACAATTTTCCATAGCTGAGCACAATATTTTTTATATTTTATTCAATGTACAATAATTTTAATAAAATGTGTATTATATCTGAATATTTTATGTATAAATGATAATTCATGCATAACCCACACTATAATAAAGACAAGGCAATAATATTTTTTTAGAAATATTCATTTAGAAATCTAAGAAGGAAGATTTTCTATATAATTTAGTCGAGTAAAAAATAGTTTCCATTTTTTTGGCCACTACTGTATTATATAGGTACAAATTTTTATTTGTTAACCGTTCATCTTAAGTTCATTCTATATGGTCAAACAAAAAAAATATAAACCAAATTTTGAATTAATTGAACTAACATATTTAACAAACCAAATATTTATTTAGAAATAATTGAAATAGCCCACCTAAGTGTTGAAGAATGATAAATTACTGATTTTCAAATAATAAGTACCTGCCAATAAATCTAAAGTTTAAGTTATGGTTTAAGTATTGAATTTAGAATAAAATATGAAATTATGTGAACAAAAAACTGATTTAATAGATAAACATTATTTTTGAAAAATAGTACAATATAATAATTTATAGTACAAGTCATTGAACCAGCCATTGTATGTAGTACAAGTCATTGAACGACTGTTAGTCAAGTAAAGGTTTTTTAAACAACTGCGATCGAGCGCCATTGTTGATTGTTTTGGCAGGGTTGAAATTCATAGTATAATTAGTTGCATGTAACTAGGGAATGCAATCCCGCAGGACGATGTCAATCCAGGTATTTGCGGGACTGAACAATCTTAGTACTGCTGGATCCAGGTATTTGCGGGATCCAGCAGGGTGGACTTAGATATCTTATCAATCGTATAATAAAGACCTAATTAATACCTCGATCTACCAACCTTGTTTTTAGAGTTTTAAATTTATACCTAATCAAACACGTTCTTTGGGACATTTTAAATGGTTTATTAACATACTTACCTTTAGTTAGACATCGGTAAAGTTTGTCATAAATTGGCAAAGAATAAAATGAGACATAAATTTATATTACAAATTAAATTTAAATAATAACTTTCACACGATAAACAATATTTTTGTACAATAAGCATCATAAGTTTAAACATTATTTTGGAAATAGCTTCGTAAAAAAGTTAAAGTATTGTGTCGTCTGATAAACGGCTTCTGATATTGGACACAAGGTAGCCAGTGGCTGAAAAAGCTCGTTCAGATTCCACGCTGGTTGGCACAATAGTCATTTGCGCATTGTAAGTGAATTGAAGGTATGTGCCTTTCCACCGGACTCGAAATAATTCATTTCCTTCTTTATCAAAACCTCAATGTTGCTCATATTGCCAGATCTAGGTTGTTGGGCTGTTGATCTCGAACTCTTCATGCTAATCAAAGTAAGTTTGAGTTCGTCTTGAAGTGACATTGGTGCTGCTGCTGCTGCGTATGTCTCCTGATTTGCGAGAGGAGTGTCGTCATCCTAAGGTTCATCAGCGTCAGCAGGAGCAGTGGCTTCTGCGTTGTTACCCATGTCCGTGTACTCTAGCCTTTCGACTATAGTTTTGACTGTCTTGCATATTAAACTTTTTGAAGGTAGACTAAATGTGTCATCAACATTAATAAATTGACTACTGTCTTCTTCGTACTTATATGGATCATGTAAGTATATAATAAAACCGCTGTCAAGTTAGTTCGCCGCTATGAAATCCGTTTCCTCAACAAATCAACAAAGAGTAACACGTATGAATTACGCTTCTCTGTAATCCCGCCAGTCCAGCGGGATCCCGCAAAATTTTCGACAGAGATTAGTCCCGCAAAATGTCTGCGGGATCTCGGTATTTCGGGATCCCGTTTGGGATTGCATTCCCTACATGTAACACATTACATCCAACTGTTGATAGTATGTGTATAGTAAAAGAATACGTAAAAATCCATGTATTTTATAAATAAAAATAAATAAACGTACCAAACTATGAACCCTAGCATCTAAATTATTGAATATTTTTAAGATATTTTGTTTTTTATATAAAAAATGTATGTCAGGCAAGACTTGTGTGAAGGTCAGTAGGTACTTTTTCCTCTCTCGAATATGTAAACAGCTTGATGGTATGTATGTATGGAGATTAAGTATCAAACTACTGAGATTCCCCGTAAGAAAAGTTCAAGATGCACTGCGATAGTGTATATGTTTTTATAGAAAATTAAATTATCTAGTTGGTTTTTCTGCGTTTTTCAATATTTAAGAAAAATGGGAAATAAAGTCAGTAAAAAACACACAAATTATTATAAAAAATATACATAAATATATGTTTTTAATTTGATGCCAAAAAGAATAGTGTTTGTTATCATTTTTATTGACTCACAAACAGCGAAGTGTATAATTTTATTTTAATATTATATTTATTACGCTGCAGTTTATCAATGTTGGAGATAGTTTTTTCAAGTCAAGTTTGTTCAAAATGCAGAAAAATATCAATAAACATTAGGTTTCCGTTGATTTAATTCACGTATAAAACTTTTTTAACGCACGTGATATTTATCTTAACTAACATGTAACTTCATCATGTATTAGGGTGTTTTAATAAATCATATTATATTCAATTACTAGATTCAGTGTTTTATGTTCTCTTAATTTCTCCCAAATGTAAAACAAAATGTTTAATTTTGTTTTATAAAAGTCTGTACTTAACATCTATAAAACATATTGTCATATAAAAGGAATATAACAGGTTCATCGACAACTACATATTATGTTTTATAAAAGTTTTTGTTTTTCATTTATAAAACCAACTGTTGAATAATAGGTATATAAACGTCACACTAATAATTTTATGTCATATTGAAGTCATCCATAATACCACTATACAATCGTCTATTAAAGTTTTTTCTAAAACGTTTATAGGCCAATAAGTTGTTTAGATGTTATAATAATACCCTTTTTATGACGATATTGTCTTTTTAAAAATCTTTATACAACTGAAATGTTTTTACGACTTACAGATTTGTTAAGTTAACGTTTCGATTAAGACCATTATGTGATCCTTGTATAATTACGTTGCAAAAACGTTTATTGGACGTTGCAATTGGACTATTTAGTTAGAGGACTTAACCGTCAGATGTACAACGTCTATACGACTAACAGAGTTAGTTAATAACCACTATAAAACTCCTATACGACTAAGTCATAGGTATAACTCTTATTTATACGACTTGTTTGCTAGTTGGATTGTCTCTGGGGGAAACATAAAATTAAAATAGTCGCATCATTTCTATTTTCGGCCTTCGTGGCTCAGTTGGTTAGGTATCTGACTACTGATCCAAGGGTCCCAGATTCGATTCCCGGTGGAGATACAGTTTTTAATTGTGTTTTAAGTCTGGCTCTGTGAGACGATTAATACCATAAGCAGATCGTAAGTCTCCAGAATGTGGCAGCTTGTTATTGGTGCATGTTAAATAATTATTTGACATTGTACCTGTTAGTTGCCCGCGAAGCTACATAAAATAAAAAGTTATAATATAATATTATGCTGATTAATTATTTAAATGTTTTATCAAATGACAGAACGAACGCGTATAATATCTGTCAAATGACAAATGTCAACCACGGTAGACGGTGCTGCCAGGACTTAAATTTTTAGATATTATTGGAGAGTTGCACGAAAAAAATATGAATCCTTATGAAGAAGGGGTTGAACTTAACATTGTTTTTACTCCTCACTACCCCAAGGGGATTTATGAATTCGCAATTTTTAAAGTATTTTTTTATTGCAGATTATCAACTAGTATCATGCTGGGATTGCATTCTGAAAGTTTCATCACAATGTATCTGTGTGTGTGTGCTGTGTACTATAATATGCTACGTACGGCGTGTTTATTCTAGATTATCGATTATAGACTAAAGTGCTCATTCGATTATTTTCAAATTTTGCAAATTTGTATATCAAAAACTCGCATAGACCTCATTAGATTTTGAAGGATATCTGAATAGTGGTTCTCATTTTTTTTAACTGTCAAATATTTCGAAGTGACTCCCATGCTCAGGAAACTCGAAATTTGTTATTTTTATTTTCAAATTGCTAAAAGGGCACATCACTTAAATAAAATGTCATTAATAAATATCAATTTTTCATAATAATATATTTAAATAATAAAAGAATTAAACTCACTAATTTCATAAAATTGCCGAAAACTTTCTATAGAAACTTTGAATACTCTATAGTGACTTGTTAGTGAGGAGTTTAGCGTTGGCCACAACCCACTCGTTTCTTTATATCATGTAATTTACTGTACTGTTTTTTATGTAACTTTTTTTTGCATGATTAGTAGTAATTATTATTTTTTCTATAAATTTTTAACCAACGCGTAAGTATTGTCTGCGACTTTTTTTTCTAAATAAAAAAATATTTGTCACCGTATCTCAGTCATTTCCGTTAGATATCTGACTTCTGAGCCTCAGGATCCGGGTTCAATTCCCGTTTGAGACACAGTTTTTTTTACTGTGTGTCTGTCCGTATATTCATCAATTTATGAGATAATACATATTAATATTATTAAATTATTTTACTAGGTGTGTGTTCAATCATTATTTAGCATATTAAGTATAAGTTAACATATTAAGTATACCTTATTTAGAAGCACTACAAAATAAAATTAAATTTAAAAAAATCATAATCCAGGTGACATTATTAAATGGGTGAGTAAGAATCGATCAAGGACATATTGTGTTTTAGGATGACAGATGTTTGGTTGAGACACTTCACCCCATATCTATTCTAAGCCGTATTTTCATGATCTTAATTGAATAACAGATTGAGGTCAAATTAAGAAACAGTTAATCCAATTGCTTGTTTGTTGATATCATTATGTTGTCTAAACACGCCATAGAAGTGGATTCTTGTCAATATAATCCGACATTGATTTTCTATGGCGCTGGCGCTTAAATATTTAGATCAAGCCTCCATTGTCTCTCGCCTTCGCCTTGACACCAGTTATGTCTATGGTTTTATACAAAAATGCTTTTAATAAAAAAAGTCTATCTTCAAAAACTACTGTTTGCATTTTTAATGTCTTTGTACTTGTGAGTTATAATGGATTGCATTTTTAAATTATTTTATGTCAAATTCTATGTGTAAATTTCTCAATGTTTAAAACTTTCAATTATAGATTTTTTCAGGCTAAATATATATATACATATATCGAATGGATATTAGCCATAAATCATTATAGAAATATTTTTTTTTAAATCCAGTAGAGTACAAAAACATTGGTAAGGTACGACAATTTAAAAAAAGTAAATATTATATATAGTTGAAGAATTCATACCAAACTACCCCTTAAGTCGAAATTATTCAATATTTCAAGATATTTTGTTTTCTATACAAAACACACTATTTTTTAACAAGTACATATACATCTTCCTACAGTCCCTAAATTAAGCATTAATACTTGTGCTATAGGTGAACGAAATCGGTCGAGGCAGGATTCGAACTCGCGACCACTGGATTACTAACCTAGCGCACTAACTGCTCTGCCATCGACCCATCTAATATATATATATATATATATATATATATATATATATATATATATATATATATATATATATATATATATATATATATATATATATATATATATATATATATATATATATATATATATATATATATATATATATATATATATATATATATATATATATATATATATATATATATATATATATATATATATATATATATATATATATATATATATATATATATATATATATATATATTATAATATTTTTATCTCGGTTTTCCCGTGTCAGTAGGTCTTGACTAAGACCATTTGTCTTGGAAGACAAATGGTCTTAGTCAAGACCTACTGACACGGGAAAACCGAGATAAAAATATTATAACATATTTCACCCGTGAAAACATCAAATATAACATATATATATATATATATATATATATATATATATATATATATATATATATATATATATATATATATATATATATATATATATATATATATATATATATATATATATATATATATATATATATATATATATATATATATATATATATATATATATATATATATATATATGTTATAATATTTTTATCTCGGTTTTCCCGTGTCAGTAGGTCTTGACTAAGACCATTTGTCTTCCGACGTTTCACCTGAATATCACCAGGCATTTTCAAGGACTTAACGAAAAGCACGCGCGCGACACACGTCTACTCACACTGAAAGCTCACCGTCAAGTGACTCGTAGCGTACAAGATGGCCGCTTATGTCAAATATTGTTAGCGCGACGTGATTGGCTCCTTGTGACACGCCCACCTCCTGTCGTGTTCGTTGGTAATAATATTTTATCATTATTTTTGTGTTGTGATTTATTGTTAATTTTAGTTGTGACATTAATATTATTATTGTTGTGTTTTGGGGTTATTTTCGCTATGGTATTATTAATATTATTATTATATTGTTTGTCATATAAAATGTTCTTCCAGGTACTAGGCAAACGAACTCCAAGTTCGTTTCAGCTCAGTCGCAAAAACACTAATAACAAGATCAAAAAGAATTGCAGACCACGAGCATAAAAAACAAGAATTAGAATACACGAAAAATGCTCTACGTTGTAATGGTTTCTCAGACTATATAATAAACAAAGCATTAAAGAGTCCAAAAACAGTGAAAGAAAAATCCAATGAAACACCATTATCAACAGCCCGACTACCATATATCAAAGGCGTCACCGATAAAATCAGCCGTCTATTAAACAAAAATAACATACGTACCGTTTTCAGCACAACAAATAAAATATCAACCTTTCTAAGAAACCCGAAAGACATCATTCCACTTGAAGCTCATGGAGTATATGAAATACCGTGCGGATCGTGCAATAAGACTTATGTAGGAAGAACCAATCGAAAAGTTGAAGCACGAATAGCGGAGCACAGAGTCGACATGAGAAACAAAAAACTTACATCCTCACTTGTACAACACTCGCTCACAGAAGGACATACAATAGATTTTGACCATTCAAAAATAATAGCAAGTTTAAACAGTGAACCTCTCAGAATTTACAGGGAAGCTATAGAAATATATAAGAGAAGGGATATAATGAACAATCGGGACGACGGAGTTCGTTTGCCTAGTACCTGGAAGAACATTTTATATGACAAACAATATAATAATAATATTAATAATACCATAGCGAAAATAACCCCAAAACACAACAATAATAATATTAATGTCACAACTAAAATTAACAATAAATCACAACACAAAAATAATGATAAAATATTATTACCAACGAACACGACAGGAGGTGGGCGTGTCACAAGGAGCCAATCACGTCGCGCTAACAATATTTGACATAAGCGGCCATCTTGTACGCTACGAGTCACTTGACGGTGAGCTTTCAGTGTGAGTAGACGTGTGTCGCGCGCGTGCTTTTCGTTAAGTCCTTGAAAATGCCTGGTGATATTCAGGCGAAACGTCGGAAGACAAATGGTCTTAGTCAAGACCTACTGACACGGGAAAACCGAGATAAAAATATTATAACATATTTCACCCGTGAAAACATCAAATATAACATAAATAACCTCTACGGTGAGGAAGTGTATCGTTCAACAAAACGATTTGAAAAGTTAAATACGAAAAGAGCAAAACTTCTATGTGATTTAACTTTCTTACGCCGATGTCGTGACACAGAAACAATACCAGTGTCTTTTACTTTAAAAACAAATAGAAAATCAGTAAAAACATCCAAAATATTAAAAAATACCGGTTTGACTCTAATTCGTGAAGAAATTAAATACATACGGTACAAACTAGATCAAGTGAGTTCTCAACTACGTGTACTTCATTTAAACCTCGCAAACACATTACATCCAGTGATATGGGATCAACTAAATAATATTGTGCAATATCGTGTTGACACCAATACAACATACACTACGGAACGCCAAATAAAGAAATTTACCAACCTACAGAAAAATAAATATTGTCACCAAGCCGCTCTGGATACAAACAAGGTCATTCACAATTTATCAAATTTTCAACTGAATAATAATGCTATTTCCGTCCTCTCAAAAGGGTTTAACTATGGTGTATCATATAAAACTATTCCTAAAGAAGAAATAATTACAGCGGTTGAATCAGCCATTCACAAATGCACCAATAATACTGCCGAAACAATTAGACAAGAAACATGCTCGATTTTAAGAAAAAATACACCACCAAAATGCAATTTATCAAAACTAGAAATAATAGCCCTCAAAGAATTACGCAACAACAAAGATTTGATAATCCTTCCAGCTGATAAAGGCAATGCCACAGTAGTGATGAACAGTGAAGATTATAAATCGAAAATGACCGATATCCTTGAAGACCCAGCATACAAAATACATGCAAGCAACCCAATCACGTATCTTGAGAAAACCACGAAAACTAAAATAATGGAAACAAAACTTAGTGATGATATCAAGAAGTCACTTATTCCACGAGAGAAGTCGTCACGCTTTCCAAAATTATATGGTCTTCCAAAAATTCATAAGAAAGATATTCCTCTCAGACCAATTGTTAGTTCCATTGGTTCGCCGTTACAAATGCTTTCTAAATTCCTCGCGAATATGTTGCAGCCCTATGTAGAATCCGCAGACTCCTATGTCAAAAACTCAGAACATTTCATATCACTCATCACTGACTTAGAACTGGAAAGTACAGATATTCTTGTGAGTTTTGACGTTGTTTCTTTATTTACAAATATTCCAATTAACGAGACACTAGACATAATCAAAGAAACACTCAATACCACAGACGATATTTTAAATTTATTTTATCACTGTTTAAATAACACATTTTTTTATTACAACAATAAGACATACAAACAAATAAAAGGAGCACCTATGGGTTTGTCATTGTCACCAGCAGTCGCCAACTTATTTATGACGAGGTTTGAAGAAGAAGTCTTAAAGAAAGTAATACTCAAACCAAAGAAATGGCTAAGATATGTGGATGACACATTCGTAGTATGGTCTCACGGAGAAGAAGAATTAAATAATTTTTTGAACACTATTAACAGCATTCATAAAGATATAAAGTTTACAATGGAGAAGGAAAATAACAGACAAATACCTTTCTTAGATGTTTTAGTGTTAAAAAAAGCAAACGGTAAACTGGGGCACACAGTATATAGAAAGCCCACACACACCGATAGATACCTACACGCAACGTCCAATCATCACCCCGCACAAATATGCTCAGTCGCAAAAACACTAATAACAAGATCAAAAAGAATTGCAGACCACGAGCATAAAAAACAAGAATTAGAATACACGAAAAATGCTCTACGTTGTAATGGTTTCTCAGACTATATAATAAACAAAGCATTAAAGAGTCCAAAAACAGTGAAAGAAAAATCCAATGAAACACCATTATCAACAGCCCGACTACCATATATCAAAGGCGTCACCGATAAAATCAGCCGTCTATTAAACAAAAATAACATACGTACCGTTTTCAGCACAACAAATAAAATATCAACCTTTCTAAGAAACCCGAAAGACATCATTCCACTTGAAGCTCATGGAGTATATGAAATACCGTGCGGATCGTGCAATAAGACTTATGTAGGAAGAACCAATCGAAAAGTTGAAGCACGAATAGCGGAGCACAGAGTCGACATGAGAAACAAAAAACTTACATCCTCACTTGTACAACACTCGCTCACAGAAGGACATACAATAGATTTTGACCATTCAAAAATAATAGCAAGTTTAAACAGTGAACCTCTCAGAATTTACAGGGAAGCTATAGAAATATATAAGAGAAGGGATATAATGAACAATCGGGACGACGGAGTTCGTTTGCCTAGTACCTGGAAGAACATTTTATATGACAAACAATATAATAATAATATTAATAATACCATAGCGAAAATAACCCCAAAACACAACAATAATAATATTAATGTCACAACTAAAATTAACAATAAATCACAACACAAAAATAATGATAAAATATTATTACCAACGAACACGACAGGAGGTGGGCGTGTCACAAGGAGCCAATCACGTCGCGCTAACAATATTTGACATAAGCGGCCATCTTGTACGCTACGAGTCACTTGACGGTGAGCTTTCAGTGTGAGTAGACGTGTGTCGCGCGCGTGCTTTTCGTTAAGTCCTTGAAAATGCCTGGTGATATTCAGGCGAAACGTCGGAAGACAAATGGTCTTAGTCAAGACCTACTGACACGGGAAAACCGAGATAAAAATATTATAACATATTTCACCCGTGAAAACATCAAATATAACATATATATATATATATATATATATATATATATATATATATATATATATATATATATATATATATATATATATATATATATATATATATATATATATATATATATATATATATATATATATATATATATATATATATATATATATATATATATATATATATATATATATATATATATATATATATATATATATATATATATATATATATATATATATATATATATATATATATATATATATATATATATATATATATATATATATATATATATATATATATATATATATATATATATATATATATATATATATATATATATATATATATATATATATATATATATATATATATATATATATATATGTTACTAGAAAGGTTTTCACGGGTATTTGAAAATATGAAATTATTATTATCTTTGGGGTTATCCCGCGTCAAAATCAGATCCTTGGAAGGATCTTTCGTCAACCGACGTTTCGCCTGGATCACACCAGGCATCTTCAGGGCCTTGTTGATAGATTCTCGCTTCGTGTGTCAGTACAAGCACGTCCGTTCGAGCCGAGAACCTAGCACCAAGTGAAGATTGGAAAGTTAAAGTTTAAACTGTTGGGGTGGATGGGTTTTCCCCGCTTTTGTTCGCCTTAATGGCTTTTGACTGGCTTCTGGTGATTCGCCTCACGCTTAATGATGTATCTATTGTATTAATTTTATTTGTTTGGCGTTTAACATTTAATGGGTTTACTGTAATGGGATTTTTATTGCTGTCAATTTCTGAGGTATTTAATGAATGTTTTATAATGTTATTTTTATTTTTATTGTCGATTCTATTTTTATGTAAGATATTTTTCCAGGCCAGCGGGAGACGCACACCATCGTCTCGATTATTCACGACATTCTTCCTTTTGTAAATTTCGATTGCCTCTCTATAAATTCTTACTGTTTCTGTGTTAATACTTGCAACTACGCGTGCATTATCGAAATCGATTTGGTATTAAACAATTTCGTCACTAAATTAAATTTTTACAAAAGTTTTAGATGTAATACTATAATGAACTTTCTCTTTAGAAAATTAACCAATCGACAGTTGATAACATATTTGCTGCGAGCCTCAAGTTGGTGTATTTTGAATTCAAAGTTGAAAAAACCGTACAAAAACTCCACTACTGCGTACAATTCTCTCACACAGGACTTAGATTAATACTGTCGATTCATTAAGAGAAATAAATTCTCTCGAACGAATCGACAGTTGGAATATTTCTATCATGTTATTGAATACAAATAGCTCGTTTTGAATGTTTACGGAGGGTTTGTGTGATAATTCAAATTATGATCTAGTTAATTGATTCAGGCGCCAGTAATTTTGAGCTTATTTAATTTAGACCAATTTCACGGTTAGCGATTGTTGTTGTTTTAGCAACATTGCTCATTAGTTGTGTTGCAATATGTGTTCATAGTAAATTTATTGCAACTTTAGCCCAGACTAGTCAGATTTAGTTGATGGACGACCAGTTATATTATGTTGTAAGTTAATCAAGTTTATTGAAAACCCATAATGATAGAAGTAAGAGCCATATCCAACAGGATAAAGATCTGTGGCTGAAATGAAGATTGCAGGAATAACGCTCTGGGACTGCATCAGAAATGAGACGATCAGGTCTATATGTGGTGTCGAGTACATTATAAGATGAGAACGTAGTAGAAGACGCTTCTAGAGAGGCTATATCGAACGTAGTGATAACAATAGAATCGTCAAAATTGTAAAGACACAAATACCCAACAATTGGAAATTTCGCGGAAGATCACCGAAGAGTTTTGAGGAAAGCTGGACCTCCTCCTTCCAGGATAGTCTACCTTCATAAACAGGTCGAATGATCTAATACATGATAATGAAAAAGCATATTGTTTATACATGCCTAAGATATAAAAAAATATGGCTATAAGTATGACTATAAAAAAAAATATGTTAAATTAAGATTGTAGGGGTTTCAATTCTCTCTCTTCCTCAATAGGGATTAGGAATAATGCACATTGAGATCGTCTGGATAACAGAGTATATTTTATTCGAAGAATTGTAAAGAGTCAATAAGGCGGCTTACTATGACCGCGGTTTTAGTGTCCACAAACTTTGAAATTGGAATTACTAACCTCCTGATAATAATATATCTAGAGTCTTGAGCATGTTTCATAAATCGTGATTATTTGTATAGTGTTAATAAAGCTATGATCAACCTTCGTGGCTTCGTGGCGACACAGTTTTTCAATCTTGACTATTAAGACCATTAGTCTCCATACCAAAAAAAAATATAATATGTCCTTGTCACAAGAAGTAGGTATATATCCATCTTTCGTTCGAATACTGAAAGAACACTCAGTATCCCAGTACACAATACTTCCTTTTTCACCACATCTTTCTCCGTACAAGCAGCTCGTCTTCGTCTTTGGAATCACATCCCATCACAACTTCGAGTTTCATAAACACTTCCCGCTTTCAAAAGAAATCTGAGGAATCATTTCCTTACATTACATAACACTTAAATTTGCCTCCTCATCATATCCTCCTCTCCTCTCCGTGTATTTTATGGCTTTTGTTTTATATGTTTCAAAATAAGTAAATTTTATTCACATAAATTGATACGTGTCATAAACAATTTATCTCACCAAATGAATATATGGTTATTTGGGAAATATTGTGCCATTGTGCACATGTTGTGTACAAAATGTTTAATAAAAATAAATGCTCGTGCTATTGGTGAACCAAATGAGTCGTGGTAGGATTCGAACTCGCAACCACTGGATTACTAACCTAACGCGTTAACCGCTCTGCCACCGCCCATCTAAATAAAGAATAGGTATATTTATATTACATCTTCATTTATTCACTTATTGGTCCATATTTTCTACAGTATAATAATGAACATTTCTGAATGTTTGTTAGGTCGGTGACATCAGTGGATTAAGTATAATGTAGATACTTGCAGCTACAACTCCTATTGAATGTGGGTCAATTTAATAATTTCTAGCGCTATTTCTATTATCTCCTATACTCCCATTCTAGTAATATAAAGCATTAATGTTATATAGACTTAGCTGCTTCTTTCCCATTTTAATAAAATTCCCTGCACGGAATTTCTCTTACCCTGTATATCATAATTTATCTATGAACATATGGATTTTTATGTTATTATTTTTTATAAATATAAGTTGCTTTACTAAATTTTATCTTACAGGAACATAACTATATTTAGTTTCTACGATAGACCCATGATGGTCTGTCTACATATTATGGTTTTCTATAACTTAATTACTTTCTCAGCCTCTTCCTGAGTCCAGTATTGAACAAAGACCTCCCGCTTGGACTTCCACTGGTCTCTATCCTGTGCCATACTTCGCCATTCTGGACCTGCCACTTTTTTAATGTCATCGGACCATCTGGTCTGGGGCCTTCCCATGCTTCTGCTTCCCGTTTTTGGCATCCAGTCCATCTCAATTTTTGTCCATCGTCCATCTGACATCCGAGATATATGACCCGCCCAACTCCATAACTGACTTGCAAGATTGAGACACAGTTGGTATTGAAGTTTTCAATATACCAACTCTTATTCTATGAGTTATAGTTTCGTTTCAAAACGCAGAGGTCTAAAGTTAATAAGTTTCAAAAATAACAAATAGAAAAAAACTTGGTTTTCTTCTTATTCAATGGCGCTACAGCACAAATCCAACCTTGGGTTTCTTCAACTTTCTCTTCCAACTAATTATTTCATCCGCTAACGCTCTCCAGTGATAGTTAACAGAAAACATTTTGAGCCAGTTACATGGGTGAACAGAGCGCAAATTTGTATTCTTTTGCTTGGTTGGTATATGTGCGAACCGCCTTTCTCCGCAGCGAAAAGGCTTAAGAAGTTTAACGGAAATTATAGAAACTTGCAGGAACTGTGCAACTTCTCTTCTTATTATTTCCTCCTCCCATCTCAATCTAGGTCTCCCAATGTTAATCCTATCTTCTGGTTGTCTACCATGATTTTTTGGGTTGTTGCGTGTTTGGCATTATTTGTATGGTTTTATATCAGATTTAAAAGTCTTGGTTCCAGCGCTGAGTGCCAGTTCACCGCCTCTGTTTTCGTCTCAATACATCTCAATTTTTACATCTCAACCCTACTCTTATGTGGGTTGAAATGTTAAGAGCTTTATTTTTGCTGTACAACTCCTTATGTCTTCTTCTGCGTCAATCTTTCCCTTCCTTCACATGGATCACATATTCGACGAAGAACTCTCCTTTCGAAAATATCCCGTCATAATGTTAACTTTATTCATGCCCGTGTTGTTATCGTCTCGAATCAATTTGATACCAGCATATTCATTAATATATAATTTATATTCCGTGTTTCTGTGTTTTTCTATTTCACCATAACTATAACTGTTTGTATCGTACAATTTATGGGACTGGTAGCACAATGGTAAAACAGATAAAATATTTTTACTGATGCATTTCATACATTACACATATAGATGTTTGCATCACCATTCTCGGCTCATACCGTCATTATACATTATAGGTACTGGTGCTCTAACCTACTTCAATAAAATTTCTTCAATTGCGGTTCGCAGGTTATTCTTTTTCCGTAATCACACGACACACTTATGCTAAAAGCATCCTTCGCAACTCCGTCCAACCACCGAAGCTTCGACTTCCAGCTCTCCTTCTTCCCCCTGGTGCTCCATTCAAAATAGCCTTTGGAATATTTCCATCATCATCATCATCATCAGTGGCTCCACAGCCCAGGATGGGCCTTGACCTCCTCAAGGAATCGTCTCCATTGCACCCTATCCATGGCCTTTTCTCTCCAATTCCGCACACCGGCTATTTGAAGGTCCCTCTCAACTCCATCCATCCATCGCAGTTTCGGCCTTCCCACACCCCTTCTACCCTCCGGACTCGTTGTGAGTATTCTTTTTGGTGTCTGGTCATCTTCCATGCGATGCACGTGTCCTAACCAGCGGAGCCTCCCTATTTTTATCGTTTGAACGATATTTGTTTCCTTGAATAGGCTCTGTAGTTCGTGGTTGAACCTGATTCTCCACTTTCCTTCATCGCAGAGGGGGCCGAAAATTTTTCTCAAAATTTTTCTTTCGAAGACCAGTAACGCATCCATATCCTTTTTAGCAAGAACCCAACACTCAGAGCCGTATGTCAGTACAGGTCGTGGAATATTTCCATCGGCCATTCTTTTTTTAACAAAATTACAAGCAACATAGTTTTATTCAACAAACGAGTATAAGACATATGTTAATAAGAAACATATATCATTTAGTTATTAATTTCAATTGTTTTCAAATGGCATCACAACGAATATTATAGAGTGGATTCCATACAACGTATTAAGATTGACAACTGCTGTTTTAAAATATAAATGTGCTATGTGAATTGCAACTGTGTGAATACAATGTGTAAATGCACTTTACACACGTGTATTCAGGCATCACGTATATTTATTACCTAATCGAGTTTATTACACCTATAATGTCACATACCTACTCTTGTAATGTTTATGATACTTATAATATGACTCTTTGTTTTCAATATTTTTACTGGCATAAATAGATACACTATCTGATGCATCAAAGCATTCTAGAACTATAATATGTTTTTTTCCATTGTTATAGCCTAAAAAGGTTTTTTTCCCTTTCCTTACAAATTTTTATTTTGAATTGTTAATTTCTACTCTCTATTAGGTAGGTAGGTACTATAGAATAGCTGAGAGCTAAGTTTTTATAAATATATGGATGTTATGTTCGATTTTTATAAAAAAAATTACTCACCTGAAGAAAAGAATGGTACCTAGTTCTTGAAACTATTAGTGTAGTAAAAATAAACGAGTGGAAATAAACAAAGCTGTGTTAAATACTTTTTAAATTTATTTTTCACGGCGAATAGGATAATTGAAGTTGGGTTGCTTTCGGCAAGTTAAAGTACCTGTATCCCAAACAGACATACCGGCTAAATAGGCTAAAATTTAAATACCTAGACTCAAGACAACATTCGGACAAAGAAATTTCCTACATTTTGGAGTCAAATTATTCAGTGAACTACCTAAAACACTTAGACAAAACAGTTACTTGAAAACATTAAAACGAGAAACATTAAACAAAAAGACAGACATTATATAAAAAAATAAATTAACCTACCTGAAATTTACATAACTACCAATCAAAAATGAAAACTTACTACTCAGAACGGATTTTACCTGAATTAAGTTTTTACGTAGTTTATAACAATGGTATAATATCTGGTATATAAATTTTGTTTTTAGGTATAAGGAAGGAAAAAGTGTTTTATTATATAAATAAAATAAATCCTTGAATGCAGGGA
Organism: Molanna angustata; assembly: GCA_963576475.1. Classification (NCBI taxonomy): domain Eukaryota; kingdom Metazoa; phylum Arthropoda; class Insecta; order Trichoptera; family Molannidae; genus Molanna; species Molanna angustata. Next base: position 1,772,474 of record OY754968.1, read on the forward strand.
GGTACCTTTGAGCTTGAATCTAGATTCTACCACGCGTGTGTCTTGTCAGTGATGGCATACAACCTAGAAACTATGTCCCTCATAGCCAAAAGCTTACAAAATATAAAATGTGTTCGGCAAGTAATGGTGAGGCAAATTTTGGGCGCCAGTCGCCAGGATCGAATCAGAAATGAGGAGATTAGACGTCAGACAAAGGTTGCCGACAATTCAGAAAAAGCTGCAAGGCTGTGTGCGGGGCACGCGGCATGGCGAGACAGTGTCAGATGATCACCTAGAGTCTTGAAGTGGTGGCCCTGGACCAACAAAAGAGGCGTAGGAAGTCTACTAGAATGGTAGATAGATGATATTGTCCAGCATGCGGGTCGTAGATGGAAGCAAACAGCTCAAAACAGAATTAAATGTAATTGTTTTGAAGAGGCCTGTATCCAGCAGTGGATCAAACATAGCTAAGGAGAAGAAGATTTCTCACGAAAATTTTGCTTCTCTGGACTGCGAACATTGTTATTTTGGCAATAACATCGCCACTTGCACAGTGTTTATATACGAAGTGCATACTATGATTTTGCTATGGAGTATTTCATTTCTTTTTTAAATTCTTATCTTGTGTGATTCTTATGGTGTGTTTTTGATTTACTTTCTTTTGAATTGTTTAAATTGATTTAATTCATATACCTTTTGTCTTTTCGACTTACATAATTTTAATTGTTTTGTTTGTGCTTTATTTTCATTGTAAAATGGTTTAATTTTGTTGTTTTGTATACGTGTAGATTTATATTGATGGTTGAATAACTACTTAATTGCAATGTACTAGAGGAGCTTGCACTGACAAACTGTTAATACAGTTTAATGTAAAGAAATATAATCAAATTTAAATTTTATAAACTAATAAATAATTATAGAAAATAGTATTGTAATTTTACTTTGATTTTTCGCTTTCATTTTTTTGTTCGTAATCTGGTTGGTCGGAAGAAATTGCCTAGATATTCTGGCTGTGTAATATTAGGGAATGGACGGGCTTCAGAACTGTGAACAAATTTAATGTTCCGGGCAGCACAAGACAGAAAGAGATTTGCCAGTGTGATCGTCATCGTCGAAGGTTCCTCACAGGGCACCAGAATAAGATGAATTTATGTTTTAGTGTGTATGGCATACTATGAAATACCTACGCTATACGCAAAACGCCATAGATATAAAGCATTATGACGAAACTCATAGTACTTATGCACTCTACCTACATGATACATTAATTACCCTCTTAAGTGGAATAAATAAAGTGGATTAAGTGGGATAAATTACCCTCTAACATACGTGGAGCGCTAATTCTTAAGGCTTTTAGCAGGTGAATTACTTAAGACTGCTTTATTTAGCTGAGCCAACAATTAAGCAACAAGATCTTATCATAAAACATCGACATAGATATAATTTATTATTATACCTATTGAGATATTAATGTAAAAAATTCGCTTTAAAATCGTGATAATCTCACTACGTTGCATTTAATGCCTCAGGTTAAGTAAAAAAAATTTAAACCGCAATAACGCTGAATGTAAAATTAATGTTTTTAAGGGCTCTTTAATAAACCTGAAACATTAATGCAACGTCATGACATACTTTTCCAGATATTTTTGTCTACTAAAATTTAAAAAAAAATATGTATTCCTCTGCGCCTTATAGTAAAAATATAAGATAAACATTGAATATCGTGGTATGCCATTATTTTTCTACAAGAATTTATACAGAACATTATCAAAAAGTTTAGGTATATTTTTCTTTATTAATACCCTAACTATCTAAATTATTTTTTTCAAAACCTTTTGATTAGAAATAATGATGGTATATCAAATTCAAAAATAGGTAAGTTGGCAGCAGTCGCCCCCTTAAGCTCTTATTTTCATTTATTAATTACTTGAATTTGTGTTAAAATTTAAGGTTTCTTTATTGAAAAATCCATTTTGTGGAACATAATGGACACTTGAAGTAGGTAATGAAGAGGTGTCTGCGGATATCATGAAATATTCCAACCGTCTGGTTTTATATAGTTTTCTGTATTGTAGTATTGTGTTGAGGTCCTTCATTCTGTATTCACCAGACATCACCAGACAGTGTTGAATTATTTAAATGAATGTCGAAATTAAAATCCATTTTGTGGAACATAATGGACACTTGAAGTAGGTAATGAAGAGGTGTCTGCGGATATCATGAAATATTCCAACCGTCTGGTTTTATATAGTTTTCTGTATTGTAGTATTGTGTTGAGGTCCTTCATTCTGTATTCACCAGACATCACCAGACAGTGTTGAATTATTTAAATGAATGTCGAAATTAAAATCCATTTTGTGGAACATAATGGACACTTGAAGTAGGTAATGAAGAGGTGTCTGCGGATATCATGAAATATTCCAACCGTCTGGTTTTATATAGTTTTCTGTATTGTAGTATTGTGTTGAGGTCCTTCATTCTGTATTCACCAGACATCACCAGACAGTGTTGAATTATTTAAATGAATGTCGAAATTAAAATCCATTTTGTGGAACATAATGGACACTTGAAGTAGGTAATGAAGAGGTGTCTGCGGATATCATGAAATATTCCAACCGTCTGGTTTTATATAGTTTTCTGTATTGTAGTATTGTGTTGAGGTCCTTCATTCTGTATTCACCAGACATCACCAGACAGTGTTGAATTATTTAAATGAATGTCGAAATTAAAATCCATTTTGTGGAACATAATGGACACTTGAAGTAGGTAATGAAGAGGTGTCTGCGGATATCATGAAATATTCCAACCGTCTGGTTTTATATAGTTTTCTGTATTGTAGTATTGTGTTGAGGTCCTTCATTCTGTATTCACCAGACATCACCAGACAGTGTTGAATTATTTAAATGAATGTCGAAATTAAAATCCATTTTGTGGAACATAATGGACACTTGAAGTAATGAAGAGGTGTCTGCGGATATCATGAAATATTCCAACCGTCTGGTTTTATATAGTTTTCTGTATTGTAGTATTGTGTTGAGGTCCTTCATTCTGTATTCACCAGACATCACCAGACAGTGTTGAATTATTTAAATGAATGTCGAAATTAAAATCCATTTTGTGGAACATAATGGACACTTGAAGTAGGTAATGAAGAGGTGTCTGCGGATATCATGAAATATTCCAACCGTCTGGTTTTATATAGTTTTCTGTATTGTAGTATTGTGTTGAGGTCCTTCATTCTGTATTCACCAGACATCACCAGACAGTGTTGAATTATTTAAATGAATGTCGAAATTAAAATCCATTTTGTGGAACATAATGGACACTTGAAGTAGGTAATGAAGAGGTGTCTGCGGATATCATGAAATATTCCAACCGTCTGGTTTTATATAGTTTTCTGTATTGTAGTATTGTGTTGAGGTCCTTCATTCTGTATTCACCAGACATCACCAGACAGTGTTGAATTATTTAAATGAATGTCGAAATTAAAATCCATTTTGTGGAACATAATGGACACTTGAAGTAATGAAGAGGTGTCTGCGGATATCATGAAATATTCCAACCGTCTGGTTTTATATAGTTTTCTGTATTGTAGTATTGTGTTGAGGTCCTTCATTCTGTATTCACCAGACATCACCAGACAGTGTTGAATTATTTAAATGAATGTCGAAATTAAAATCCATTTTGTGGAACATAATGGACACTTGAAGTAATGAAGAGGTGTCTGCGGATATCATGAAATATTCCAACCGTCTGGTTTTATATAGTTTTCTGTATTGTAGTATTGTGTTGAGGTCCTTCATTCTGTATTCACCAGACATCACCAGACAGTGTTGAATTATTTAAATGAATGTCGAAATTAAAATCCATTTTGTGGAACATAATGGACACTTGAAGTAGGTAATGAAGAGGTGTCTGCGGATATCATGAAATATTCCAACCGTCTGGTTTTATATAGTTTTCTGTATTGTAGTATTGTGTTGAGGTCCTTCATTCTGTATTCACCAGACATCACCAGACAGTGTTGAATTATTTAAATGAATGTCGAAATTAAAATCCATTTTGTGGAACATAATGGACACTTGAAGTAGGTAATGAAGAGGTGTCTGCGGATATCATGAAATATTCCAACCGTCTGGTTTTATATAGTTTTCTGTATTGTAGTATTGTGTTGAGGTCCTTCATTCTGTATTCACCAGACATCACCAGACAGTGTTGAATTATTTAAATGAATGTCGAAATTAAAATCCATTTTGTGGAACATAATGGACACTTGAAGTAGGTAATGAAGAGGTGTCTGCGGATATCATGAAATATTCCAACCGTCTGGTTTTATATAGTTTTCTGTATTGTAGTATTGTGTTGAGGTCCTTCATTCTGTATTCACCAGACATCACCAGACAGTGTTGAATTATTTAAATGAATGTCGAAATTAAAATCCATTTTGTGGAACATAATGGACACTTGAAGTAATGAAGAGGTGTCTGCGGATATCATGAAATATTCCAACCGTCTGGTTTTATATAGTTTTCTGTATTGTAGTATTGTGTTGAGGTCCTTCATTCTGTATTCACCAGACATCACCAGACAGTGTTGAATTATTTAAATGAATGTCGAAATTAAAATCCATTTTGTGGAACATAATGGACACTTGAAGTAATGAAGAGGTGTCTGCGGATATCATGAAATATTCCAACCGTCTGGTTTTATATAGTTTTCTGTATTGTAGTATTGTGTTGAGGTCCTTCATTCTGTATTCACCAGACATCACCAGACAGTGTTGAATTATTTAAATGAATGTCGAAATTAAAATCCATTTTGTGGAACATAATGGACACTTGAAGTAGGTAATGAAGAGGTGTCTGCGGATATCATGAAATATTCCAACCGTCTGGTTTTATATAGTTTTCTGTATTGTAGTATTGTGTTGAGGTCCTTCATTCTGTATTCACCAGACATCACCAGACAGTGTTGAATTATTTAAATGAATGTCGAAATTAAAATCCATTTTGTGGAACATAATGGACACTTGAAGTAGGTAATGAAGAGGTGTCTGCGGATATCATGAAATATTCCAACCGTCTGGTTTTATATAGTTTTCTGTATTGTAGTATTGTGTTGAGGTCCTTCATTCTGTATTCACCAGACATCACCAGACAGTGTTGAATTATTTAAATGAATGTCGAAATTAAAATCCATTTTGTGGAACATAATGGACACTTGAAGTAGGTAATGAAGAGGTGTCTGCGGATATCATGAAATATTCCAACCGTCTGGTTTTATATAGTTTTCTGTATTGTAGTATTGTGTTGAGGTCCTTCATTCTGTATTCACCAGACATCACCAGACAGTGTTGAATTATTTAAATGAATGTCGAAATTAAAATCCATTTTGTGGAACATAATGGACACTTGAAGTAGGTAATGAAGAGGTGTCTGCGGATGTCATGAAATATTCCAACCGTCTGGTTTTATATAGTTTTCTGTATTGTAGTATTGTGTTGAGGTCCTTCATTCTGTATTCACCAGACATCACCAGACAGTGTTGAATTATTTAAATGAATGTCGAAATTAAAAAAAACTTGAACAAAATGTATTATACGTGGGTTTGAAAATGTGTTTTTTTATAGTCCATATAATAGTACAATCCACGTTTCTTTTTTTATTTATTAGAATCAAATATTTTCTCATTTTATTCCCATTTCCACCTAGTTCCAATTCCTAAGTCATATATTTATATAGACGTTCTCATATATGTATATGGAATCAAAATATGGAATGTAGAGGTCGGCCAAGGAAAATTTGGCACGATCACATAAATGGAATTTTGAAAAATGAAGACATTAGAAGTAAGAATAACAGAAGAGCGTGTATGAGAAGATGCATGGACGTGAACGTAATGTATGTATGTATGTCAAGAGAGAGGAGTCTGGCGTTCAGTTCTCTCTGTCAACCTCAAATAGGGAAAGGGCGTGATGGTATGGTAAAATAAATTGTCGTAACATTCGCTTACTTCATTACTATATAGCACTATCTATAACGATTGTCGTAACATTCGCTTACTTTGATTACTATATAGCACTATCTATAACGATTATTTACCGCTTACTTTGATTACTATATAGCACTATCTATAACGATTGTCGTAACATTCGCTTACTTTGATTACTTTATAGCACTATCTATAACGATTATTTACCGCTTACTTTGATTACTATATAGCACTATCTATAACGATTGTCGTAACATTCGCTTACTTTGATTACTGTATAGCACTATCTATGTATAACGATTATTTACCGCTTACTTTGATTACTATATAGCACTATCTATAACGATTATTTACCGCTTACTTTGATTACTATATAGCACTATCTATAACGATTGTCGTAACATTCGCTTACTTTGATTACTTTATAGCACTATCTATAACGATTATTTACCGCTTACTTTGATTACTATATAGCACTATCTATAACGATTGTCGTAACATTCGCTTACTTTGATTACTGTATAGCACTATCTATAACGATTATTTACCGCTTACTTTGATTACTATATAGCACTATCTATAACGATTATTTACCGCTTACTTTGATTACTATATAGCACTATCTATAACGATTGTCGTAACATTCGCTTACTTTGATTACTTTATAGCACTATCTATAACGATTATTTACCGCTTACTTTGATTACTATATAGCACTATCTATAACGATTATTTACCGCTTACTTTGATCACTATATAGCACTATCTATAACGATTATTTACCGCTTACTTTGATTACTATATAGCACTATCTATAACGATTGTCGTAACATTCGCTTACTTTGATTACTTTAAAGCACTATCTATAACGATTATTTACCGCTTACTTTGATTACTATATAGCACTATCTATAACGATTATTTACCGCTTACTTTGATTACTATATAGCACTATCTATAACGATTGTCGTAACATTCGCTTACTTTGATTACTTTATAGCACTATCTATAACGATTATTTACCGCTTACTTTGATTACTATATAGCACTATCTATAATGATTGTCGTAACATTCGCTTACTTTGATTACTATATAGCACTATCTATAACGATTATTTACCGCTTACTTTGATTACTATATAGCACTATCTATAACGATTATTTACCGCTTACTTTGATTACTATATAGCACTATCTATAACGATTATTTACCGCTTACTTTGATTACTATATAGCATTATCTATAACGATTATTTACCGCTAAACCAAAAATAATAATTTTTTTATTTACCGCTAAACCTAAATTCATTCTACTAAAGATTTTAAGTCTTCTTTACAAGTGAAATTAACTAGAATATGAAAGTAATGATGTATTGTATTTATGTATTTAAATTCCTGTTTCAAAACACGTTTGAATGGTTATACCCTTTTTTTCTACCAACAACCCTTCAATTTCTTTGTAATTCAAATTTTCATTTTTAATTTAAATTCTACGACATACATTTTTTTTTCACTTTATAATAATAGTGACATTTAATTAATAAACATTTCCTCACATCCTGTACAGTAAAAAAGTGCAAGTGAAATTGAAAACAGGACAATCGCACGTGAATCAAACAACTTACCACAATGCTACGGCGGACTACCTATGTCTATATAACCAAACCACATCAATTTAATGTTCCTACCACTACACTATTTATGGCATCACGTTGCTTTGGTTGGTTGGAAGAAATTGCTTTATGGCAATAAACCCACCATTGATCTCATTATTGTACATGAAGTAAGGTAAGATAAATAAATAAAAATAAATCAAAATGTTTAGATGGGGGTGGCAGAGCGGGCATCGCGTTGGCTTGGTATTCCAGTGATGGCGAGTTGTAACCTCACCCTAGCTGCCTCGACAGATTTCGTTCATCTAAAGCACAAGCATTATTGCTTAATTTAGGTAATGTAGGAAGATGTATATGTTTCACTCATTAAAAAATGTTTGATGTTCGAATAGAGTTAAAATGCGTCAAAACTTCATATGTTCTTTGTTTTTCCCTGGATTCCCAACCTGGTACATACATAAACCAAAACGTTCTTCGCTTTTCTTTGTGTTTTTCTATCATTTCGTCACGTCCTCTACTTTCCCCTTCCTTTCCAACACCTCCTTCCTCATACAGTCACGTCTCAGGAGTTGGAAATAAGCCTTCCCGTGTATCCACCCTCCCCTTCCCACCCTGTACAACTTTCACACACCCTAACCGTAACCATACTGTACAGGGCTGTGTTCAGATACAACGTTCGACGTCGGGCGTCGGATGTACCTGAAGTTGCAGATTATGGCGTTTTTCACACCAATATCACTGAACGCTTTCGAGCGGCGTTTCCATATGAACGCAGCGTCGGCGTTTTACATGTCAAATGTCATTTATCATATATGTCTATTTTTAGGTTGTATTTTCATCAATTGAGCAGTGGAGTAAATAATGATGTCTGACCTATATTTGGAAATTTCCGAATATTTTTATAAATTAACCTGTTTGTGAATGCATATTATCATAAATAATATCAACTGATGTCAACTGACATAACATATACTATTATCATCATCATCAGTGGCTCCACAGCCCAGGATGGGCCTTGGCCTCCTCAAGGAATCGTCTCCATTGCACCCTATCCATGGCCTTTTCTCTACAATTCCTTACACCGGCTAAACCACAGAAACAAACAGATTTTTTTTTTGCTTAAGGCAATTCACCCTTTAAAGAGTGCTATTTGCCAATTATTTCATGTCAGAGGAGAAAAGTTAATTTTATTATAAATTTATGTCATTCAATGAAAGGAATTTTGAAATAACGGACAGTACACGTGAATTATTAAGAGACAAAAGATGTTGGATATTACGAGGTGGAGATTGGTGAGTGATTTTAATTAATTGTTTGTATATATTTTTGAAGGCGGAATTATTTTTACAGCTAAAAAATACATGATCAATTGTCTCATCCTCATCACCGCACTGGCAAAGTGGGCTATTTAGAACTCTAATTCTATATAGATGGGAGGCAATTGAACAATGACCAATTCTCATTCTAGAAATACATGATATTAATCGTTTAGATATGTTTCTATTATAAAACCATGGTTTAGAGGAAATTTTTTGTTGGATACCTGCATGATAAAGCACCCTTATATTTTTTTGGAAACAAATAGATACCACATAAACAAATAGAAGCTATCATTCCACAGATAAAATATAACTCAACAGATACTATAACTGTCGGAGCGTTTTTCACATGTCAATTTTACTGAGCGTTTGTTTGGTGCGTACACTCGACGTTCAATCTGAACGCCACAGAGTGTCTTTCGAGCGTCTGTATGGCTTAGACCGTCACTATGTGCACTCGGCGTTCATTGTGAACGCAACCCTGTACTGTCCGTGTACCTATATCTCTCATCACGCCAGGATTATAAACACATTTAATCGGATTAAAGCTACTGAAAATATAATTAAAAAGGGTTCAAACACTGCAAGGAATTATTTTTAGGCAAAATCTCTATAGGTATTTATTATTAATTCAAATTTGTTTAAAAAATCTATAGTACGCCGTGCCATAGTAGTCAATAATTTTGCTTCACTACTGTCTTTCTGGAATTGAATATTCTGTCACCGGCTTTGAATAGTGCTTTCACTCTTTTCTACGAGTATTATCGTCATTTTCGGATGTCCCGTAAGAGGCGAGTAATCGAAAATACAACAGGCAACAATAATATCTCTCATAGTTCAGCAATGAGGTTCACCACACATTTTTAATGTAGTGCCTTTTTAGTTGAAACAAGAGTGATGTGTGGAAGTATATAAATACATAACATCGCGGTACATCCCACAGTGTGGGGTAACCAGCGACAGGTGTGCGGTTGTGCATTACCTTACAAAAAGGAGCACAACATTTTTTTTACATATACGGATATCTACATCTTGAACGCTGTCGTAATCGCTAAAATTCAAAACAGGATTAATAATTATGATAAATATGAACACATATATATTCCACAATGAATTTATTTGACTTCCGACAACCGTTTCGGCTTGCAAGGCCATAATCAATTGGTGTTAAGTATACAGTTTTCATTAGTTTTATACATACATACCATTACGCCATATCCCTTACGGGGTAAGCAGAGAGAACCGAGCGCCATACTCCTCTATTTTTGCATACATTCCTAGCTTCCTTTACATCCATACATCGTCTCATACATGCTCGTCGATTATTCAAGCTTCTAATATTTCCTTCATTCAAAATATCATTCACATGGTCATGCCATCTCTTTCTGGGGCGGCCCCTACTATTCACTCCATCTCTTACACCCATGTATATTTTTTTGGTCAGTCGTTCATCATTCATTCTTTCTATATGTCCAAACCACCTCAAAGCATTCACTTTCATTTTACATATAATATCCTTCTTTATCTTGCATTCTCTCCTTATGTCCTCATTTTTTATTCTATCATATATCGTTCTATTACATACTCTTCTTAGTGACCTCATTTCCACAGCATTTATTCTACTTTCATGCGTCTTTTGCCACGTCCATGTTTCACTGGCATACATCAAAGTGGGCACTACAATTGCATTATGTACGGCAATTTTGGCTTCCTTTGAGATGCTTGGATCGGACATTACTGGTCTGAGAGCTCCGTTTATTCTGTTACCTGCCATAACTCTTCTTTCAATGTCTTTATCAGGTCTTCCATTCCTTTCAAACATACTCCCCAAGTACAAATATTCCTCTACTTGTTCTAGCCATTAGTTTTATACAAAATGTATAATATGGATACAATAGGTAAATAGATAAAAGTAAATATATACATAAATGCATTTTACTTTTATCTATTTACCTATTGTATCCATATTGTATAAAACTAATGAAAACTGTATACTCAACACCAGTTGATTATGGCCTTGTAAGCCGAAACGGTCGTCGAAAGTCAAATAAATTCGTTGTGGAATATATGTATATGTATTCATATTTATCATAATTATTATGGAATTCTACAGTTTCGAAACTGTGTCAATCGACAGATTGAAAACTGCTGACAGTTAGGATTGTTTGTTCAAATAAATTCGTTGTGGAATATATGTATATGTGTTCATATTTATCATAATTATTATGGAATTCTACAGTTTCGAAGCCGTGTCAATCGACAGATTGAAAACTGCTGACAGTTAGGATTGTTTGTTCAAATTTTTAGTGCAACAAAAATTGGATCTTGGTGAAATCGACTGTTGGATCTTAGGTTATAATATCCGAACAAGATCCAGGATCAAGGGTAGGTACGTCAAATTCGGCACAGGGAATGTGGCGCTCTCGTTACAGTTTTGATTGTTTTCAAAGTGACAGTTAGTGAATGTCATCGTCTTGCTTGTTTTTATGACGCATCAAGATGTGTAACCGGTTTAATTGTCCACCTGGTGACTGGCGAGTTGTGGTTTATTTTTAACTGTCATACATCATGCTGGTTAAATTAAACCTTATTTCTGTAAGCAGGTCATCCTTACCGATTTATCGTTCTTATCATTTTATGGCCGGGTATAGCGTTCAGAATATAAAATAAAAACTCAAGTCGAACAAATAAAATGCATATTTCAGTTTCCATTCAAATGTAAGCATTTAAACACGTTACTCATCTTCAAATATTCGCGCTTCTGACTGACCGCATATGTTAATATTTATTTATCATCTTCATGTACATCAAATGCACAAAGGCGGGTTTATTGCCATATAGCAATTTCTTCCAATCGACCTGAGCTACGTGAAGTCACTAAAGTTAATTTGGTACATTTAAAAGAGAATAATACAAATAAGAAATAAAAGATAGCACTGATCATTGCAATGAGGAAAGGAAGGATATAGAGAGATTCAAGAATTATATGGCAAATAAAGTTTTTTTTACAGCGCTTTTAAATATTTGTATAGATTGAGATGACGTAACTTCATCACTTAGGTCATTCCATAATATAGCTGCTTGTATTAGTATGTTTAAATATTTGTATAGATTGAGATGACGTAACTTCATCACTTAGGTCATTCCATAATATAGCTGCTTGTATTAGTATGTTTAAATATTTGTATAGATTGAGATGACGTAACTTCATCACTTAGGTCATTCCATAATATAGCTGCTTGTATTAGTATGTTTAAATATTTGTATAGATTGAGATGACGTAACTTCATCACTTAGGTCATTCCATAATATAGCTGCTTGTATTAGTATGTTTAAATATTTGTATAGATTAAGATGATATTAAACACGAGAGTCAGAGAGATCTGCGAGGTTGTGGATGTCGTCAGATGGGGTCGGCAAAGAAGGAGATTCTGGTATGCCCATGTAAATAGGATGGAGGCATCCAGGATCCCTTACATAGCACTACACAGCCGACCCGAAGGAAGACGACCACCAGGCAGACCACCAAAGAGGTGGAAGGACAGCTGGGACTCAACCTCGCAGGAGAACAACGTCTCTGCAAATAACAGGCCCTTAGGCCTAACATAAAAAGAAGAAGAAGAGATGATATTACTTCATCACTTGGGTCATTCTATAGTCTAGCTGCTTGTATGAGTATGTTTAAATATTTGTATAGATTGGGATGACATAACTTCATCACTTGGGTCATTCCATAGTCTTGCTGTTTGTATGAGTATGTTTATATATTTGTATAGATTGAGATATGGAATGACCCAAGTGATGTAACTTCATCACTTGGGTCATTCCATAGTCTAGTCTGCTTGTATGAGTATGTTTATTTTACTTTCTGTTAGAATCAAAGGTTAAAGTTTAGGGTTATATTCGGGTGTGTTTTCAAAAACTTTATGTATTTAGTCATATTTCAAGAAGTGGTGCTAGTTGATTTTCATTATTGCTACAGAAACTCTTATTATCATGTCCTTTTGAAATGTCAAATATTCTTTAGTATTTTTTATAATTACAATTTATTTTGCATGTACTTTTCGTGTTTCGAGCTGAGCAAATGTTTTTTTTTTATCTGAGCACATATTTTATGGGTCATGTATTTCCTTAAATTGTTAAAAATAATGTTAATACTCAATCCTTTCAAGGCACTTGAGATAATAAAGATTGTTGAATGGGTGAGAAATGTGGCTATGACTCTATCAAACCTGCTAATCCCTAATTTTTGGTTGTATTATGAATTTCGGATCAAAAATTTTTTTATTTTAGTTTTACACAATTTTAGATACTTCCAGTGGTTGAAATCATAAAACGTTCCATAATTATGAGGATATCAAATCCTTTTAATTTTATGTGTAATAAAGCATTGATTCATATTCATAATTTTCAGTTTCCTTATACCATCCTTTTCTTTGGAGAAATCTACCTCTTGCAAATGCAAAAAAAAATAATGAACTGTTACGTAATAAATGAACGGTTTTTACTGAATTTACCTGGACTCGCAATGATGGGGATACTTGTCCTAAATCCAAGGAGACTTCTTTTACCAACAGTTTGCAACAATCTTCTAAAATGATTGTTATTAGTTACCTTTTTATGTCTGTTTCTTTGTTTCTAAATACTTCCATCATTACAAAGCCATTACATGTTTTATTCGATGGAATCACCTGCCTTTCAAATTACTCCAGTAAACGATATCTTTTCACGCTCGTTACACAAAAATATTCTTCTCTGGCTGTGATATCGTTATTGTGTGCCATTCATTGTTAAATAAGGCATGTCTAGAGGCACGAGTTCACAAATTAATTGTTTGCTTTGAACCAACTGAGAGGAGCTTTAATGTCCTCGTGGAGTTAATTGGTATCATCATAATATTGTCTCTAGGACGGCTCCTGAAGATCAAGAGTAAACAAAACAATCAAAACGATGCTCTTCTGTTAAATGCGTTGTTGACTTTTCTGTTGTTTTCAATTTATCCAATCTTTAAACAAATAGACCCAATCCTATTTTATAATAATGATATGTACATATCTGGAAGGAATTAATTTAACTTCGTTCATTCAGTATCAATTAATATAGCAAAATTGCAACTATGTTTAAAACCACCGTTTTGAGTACTTACGTCGAATGTTTCTGTAGCTGAACCGCTTCTTTTTCCAGACAAATATTCTACTTGAAGAGGAAGCATTTCAGCTTCGGAATTCTTAAAAACTGTTAAAAGATAATTTAATTTCACTATCCATTTTCCAATTTATTGATTTTTATCCATTTTCCTCACTGTTTTTTTTTTATTAAACCGGAACAGTATTCCCTTTAAAAAAAACATAGATTTTTTAGACGCAGTTGTGATTTTTGAGGAATAAACTGAATCTTTTGTCAAGACGACATGAGTCTGAGATGTCTTATTTTTCTCTTAAGGTCATTCCTGTTGCTTGTGCATATGGATGTACACAAATATACACACTAAATTACTCATTATGTCCTATTCTGATTCGTGTAAATTTATCCGTCTGAATTTTAGTATATGAGAAATGTCAAAAAGTTGACTGTATTTATACGGGACTCATTATGTCACACCGCATGGATAAAATCCTTTTATTCAAGGTTTCCCCTTGATATAGACGTGTTCGTACTCTGAAACGAATCAGAATATGACATACATAGTGTATGTATATCAAAAAGAATATGTATATCACCAAATCTGTGATATACAATATTTTTCGTGCATAAAAGTTGACAATTTGAGTTTTTTTTTTTTAAATAGCAAGAATAGTAATTAAAATAGTAAACTTTCAGCCGGTAGATTTACATATTATTCTCTTTCAATTGAAGTAAAAATTTACTTCGTAGACCCTGTAGTTTTTTTAGTTCAATTAAAAATTAAAAATGGCTTTAAATAAACTAATTTTACAAAAAAGGCATTAAAAATTCAAATTTCAATAAAACTCACGTAATAGAATAAAGATGTGTTCATTATTTCTTGATTTGACTATTTGTTCTCTATGTGTTCTTTATTTGACTATTTTTATACTGTTCTTTATTTGAAAGACGCATCTTTTAAGGGTAATGGAAGAAAGATTTCAATATAATATATTTATGTGTTGTTAAAAATAGTTATAATACAATTCATTTGAAGTTATCAAATAAATAAAACATTTTACCGTACCTGTCAGCATTGATTTGACATAAAATAAAGTGAAGTAAAATATCACTTGTAAAATTTTAAGACGGCGAATAATGCGACAAAGATTGCTGAAATAAAATAAAAATAAAGCATGACATTAACGCTTTGAATGCGCGCTGTGCTCTGCCCAACCCATGTCAGTCATCGTCTTGTGGCATTTTTGTAGGTAAAAAACACATGAATATTTTCAATTCATTAAGGAACTTATACACTTGAGAGCGACATATCCTTTTTCTTCTTCTTATACTGATTGAAGGACACAAGGGTCTGTTTGTGCGGAGTTTCCTGGCCTCTTGTGATGTGGACTCCCAGCTGTCTTTCCATCTCACAACTTAGTACGCCCCGTTGTGAAACTAAATAAATTACCGGATCTTACAACCGAGATCAGGTGGGTGGAAGCAGATTGGTTAGCGCGTTGGGATAGTAATACAGTGGTTGCGAGTTCGAATCCCTCCACGAACGATTTCGTTCACCAACAGCATTTTAGGCAATGTATGAGATGTAAATATGTGTACCTTTTACAAGGACATATTCATTTTTTTAAATAAAATAAAATCATACTTTTTGTAAAAAAATAATACAATATTTACAAAGCACCGTTTACTGATAACAAGATCATTCCAAAGGCTCTCTTGTTTAATACTTGACTTCGAAATACTCTAGTCTAAAGAGATCAACTATTCCACTCAATAGGTTTGTTTACATAGTAAGGCGCTTCAATAGTTTTTTTTTTTTTAATTAATTTCTGGCGTTCCACCCGCTTCAATAGTTCTTTCCAATCTTCTTTAATATTTTTGTAATTTCTGTTATTCTAACGATCTCCTCCACCATTAGAACAAAACGTCTGCTTAGAACCTCGGAGATGAAAACTCTACGGTCCATCACAGGAGTCACCCTCCGAGATATAGTAAGGAGCTCGGAAAGAAGAAGAAAATGTGATGTGGAAGATGTTGTGCGATCGGGGTAACTGAAGTAAAAGAAGAAGACAAGCGATCCTTGTTAGACGTCTTTCTGATGACAAATTCTTTCTATTCAGCTATTGAATGTAGTGCGGAGCCAAGTCACGCAGAGACCTTAAGATCTTGTTTGAACGAACATGTGTACTGAATAACCTTATGTGTATTTGCACCTTTATGTTATAAGCATTACATGTATTGGGTAGTAATTGCCCAACGAAGTGCATTCTTTGTCAGGTCTAGTATTCTCTTATACATATAATATCAGTTGTCTATTTATAAACATGATGCTGCAGTCGAATTTGTCTTTAAATAAATACTGCAATAATATCCACTGTCTGTATTAAAAGTTTTTCATCTTTTTCTTCTTCTTCTTGTTGCACACGATGGTAGGGTCTGCTTTCTGTGTCTTATGCTTTCACTGTCCTCAGTTCTGCGCATCATCTGGGGTAACTACATTGCTTTGCATAACCTGCCTCACCACTTCTTTCCATCTCCGATTTGGTCTCCTCTGGATCTTTAACCTGGCACATTTAAGTTTTGGGCTACGTTCCCTATATATTCCGGTACTGATCTTCTACCAACATGTCTGTACCATCTCAGTCTGTTTTCTTATTTTTTTCTGTTTATTATGTTTATAAAATGTATGTCTCATTTCTTTCCAATTTTCGCTGTCCTTAATTTGTAAGGATAATAAATGAGCTAATAATAGGAAGCTTTGGAGTAGCCCCCATACCAGAAAAACTCACAGAGAGCTGACTCAGATGGTATGGACATGTAATAAGAAGGCAAAATGATCATGTGGTGCAAACTGCTTTAGCAGTCTCAGAAAACAGGAAAGGAAAAGGACGTCCACTATCCACGTGGTGGGGTTGTATGAGTACGCTAATGAATAAAACCCAAATACCAGCCCCGATAATACAGGACAGATCATCCTGGCGCCGAAGGATTAGGAGAGCCGACCCTACCTAAAGTAGGACAAGGTCAAGATAAATAAATAAATAAAATAAAGAAGAAGAATACTCGACGTTAATTTAACTCTGATTGGGGTGATTCCAAGAACGCCGTTTCCTTTGTTTTTCAAAGAAATAAAACTGTTTTTTGTTTGTCACAGAATGAAGAAGCAGTGTTGATAATGTCCTTGTTGGACAATATATATATATATATATATATATATATATATATATATATATATATATATATATATATATATATATATATATATATATATATATATATATATATATATATATATATATATATATATATATATATATATATATATATATATATATATATATATATATATATATATATATGTTATATTTGATGTTTTCACGGGTGAAATATGTTATAATATTTTTATCTCGGTTTTCCCGTGTCAGTAGGTCTTGACTAAGACCATTTGTCTTCCGACGTTTCGCCTGAATATCACCAGGCATTTTCAAGGACTTAACGAAAAGCACGCGCGCGACACACGTCTACTCACACTTGACGGTGAGCTTTCAGTGTGAGTAGACGTGTGTCGCGCGCGTGCTTTTCGTTAAGTCCTTGAAAATGCCTGGTGATATTCAGGCGAAACGTCGGAAGACAAATGGTCTTAGTCAAGACCTACTGACACGGGAAAACCGAGATAAAAATATTATAACATATATATATATATATATATATATATATATATATATATATATATATATATATATATATATATATATATATATATATATATATATATATATATATATATATATATATATATATATATATATATATATATATATATATATATATATATATATATATATATATATATATATATATATATATATATATATATATATATATATATATATATATATATATATATATATATATATATATATATATATATATATATATATATATATATATATATATATATATATTATAATATTTTTATCTCGGTTTTCCCGTGTCAGTAGGTCTTGACTAAGACCATTTGTCTTCCGACGTTTCGCCTGAATATCACCAGGCATTTTCAAGGACTTAACGAAAAGCACGCGCGCGACACACGTCTACTCACACTGAAAGCTCACCGTCAAGTGACTCGTAGCGTACAAGATGGCCGCTTATGTCAAATATTGTTAGCGCGACGTGATTGGCTCCTTGTGACACGCCCACCTGCTGTCGTGTTCGTTGGTAATAATATTTTATCATTATTTTTGTGTTGTGATTTATTGTTAATTTTAGTTGTGACATTAATATTATTATTGTTGTGTTTTGGGGTTATTTTCGCTATGGTATTATTAATATTATTATTGTATTGTTTGTCACATAAAATGTTCTTCCAGGTACTAGGCAAACGAACTCCGTCGTCCCGATTGTTCATTATATCCTTTCTCTTATATATTTCTATAGCTTCCCTGTAAATTCTGAGAGGTTCACTGTTTAAACTTGCTATTATTTTTGAATGGTCAAAATCTATTGTATGTCCTTCTGTGAGCGAGTGTTGTACAAGTGAGGATGTAAGTTTTTTGTTTCTCATGTCGACTCTGTGCTCCGCTATTCGTGCTTCAACTTTTCGATTGGTTCTTCCTACATAAGTCTTATTGCACGATCCGCACGGTATTTCATATACTCCATGAGCTTCAAGTGGAATGATGTCTTTCGGGTTTCTTAGAAAGGTTGATATTTTATTTGTTGTGCTGAAAACGGTACGTATGTTATTTCTGTTTAATAGACGGCTGATTTTATCGGTGACGCCTTTGATATATGGTAGTCGGGCTGTTGATAATGGTGTTTCATTGGATTTTTCTTTCACTGTTTTTGGACTCTTTAATGCTTTGTTTATTATATAGTCTGAGAAACCATTACAACGTAGAGCATTTTTCGTGTATTCTAATTCTTGTTTTTTATGCTGGGGCACACAGTATATAGAAAGCCCACACACACCGATAGATACCTACACGCAACGTCCAATCATCACCCCGCACAAATATGCTCAGTCGCAAAAACACTAATAACAAGATCAAAAAGAATTGCAGACCACGAGCATAAAAAACAAGAATTAGAATACACGAAAAATGCTCTACGTTGTAATGGTTTCTCAGACTATATAATAAACAAAGCATTAAAGAGTCCAAAAACAGTGAAAGAAAAATCCAATGAAACACCATTATCAACAGCCCGACTACCATATATCAAAGGCGTCACCGATAAAATCAGCCGTCTATTAAACAGAAATAACATACGTACCGTTTTCAGCACAACAAATAAAATATCAACCTTTCTAAGAAACCCGAAAGACATCATTCCACTTGAAGCTCATGGAGTATATGAAATACCGTGCGGATCGTGCAATAAGACTTATGTAGGAAGAACCAATCGAAAAGTTGTAGCACGAATAGCGGAGCACAGAGTCGACATGAGAAACAAAAAACTTACATCCTCACTTGTACAACACTCGCTCACAGAAGGACATACAATAGATTTTGACCATTCAAAAATAATAGCAAGTTTAAACAGTGAACCTCTCAGAATTTACAGGGAAGCTATAGAAATATATAAGAGAAAGGATATAATGAACAATCGGGACGACGGAGTTCGTTTGCCTAGTACCTGGAAGAACATTTTATGTGACAAACAATACAATAATAATATTAATAATACCATAGCGAAAATAACCCCAAAACACAACAATAATAATATTAATGTCACAACTAAAATTAACAATAAATCACAACACAAAAATAATGATAAAATATTATTACCAACGAACACGACAGCAGGTGGGCGTGTCACAAGGAGCCAATCACGTCGCGCTAACAATATTTGACATAAGCGGCCATCTTGTACGCTACGAGTCACTTGACGGTGAGCTTTCAGTGTGAGTAGACGTGTGTCGCGCGCGTGCTTTTCGTTAAGTCCTTGAAAATGCCTGGTGATATTCAGGCGAAACGTCGGAAGACAAATGGTCTTAGTCAAGACCTACTGACACGGGAAAACCGAGATAAAAATATTATAACATATTTCACCCGTGAAAACATCAAATATAACATATATATATATATATATATATATATATATATATATATATATATATATATATATATATATATATATATATATATATATATATATATATATATATATATATATATATATATATATATATATATATATATATATATATATATATATATATATATATATATATATATATATATATATATATATATATATATATATATATATATATATATATATATATATATATATATATATATATATATATATATATATATATATATATATATATATATATATATATATATATATATATATATATATATATATATATATATATATATATATATATATATATATATATATATATATATATATATATATATATATATATATATGTTATATTTGATGTTTTCACGGGTGAAATATGTTATAATATTTTTATCTCGGTTTTCCCGTGTCAGTAGGTCTTGACTAAGACTGCTAACGTGCTTTTCGTTAAGTCCTTGAAAATGCCTGGTGATATTCAGGCGAAACGTCGGAAGACAAATGGTCTTAGTCAAGACCTACTGACACGGGAAAACCGAGATAAAAATATTATAATATATATATATATATATATATATATATATATATATATATATATATATATATATATATATATATATATATATATATATATATATATATATATATATATATATATATATATATATATATATATATATATATATATATATATATATATATATATATATATATATATATATATATATATATATATATATATATATATATATATATATATATATATATATATATATATATATATATATATATATATATATATATATATATATATATATATATATATATATATATATATATATATATATATATATATATATATATATCAACACAGTAGGTATGTATAATAGTTAAAAAAATTGACTTTTTTCTATATTTTTAATATTAATAACTTGCCGTCTTACTTATAAATGTAAACTATCTATAGTACCTGGTAATAGAGCGTGATTAACGAAAAAGTTTACTTATAAGCATCTTATAAGTAAGTCAAGTTAGGACGTCGAGAGGTTGTTTAACGCTTTATTAACGCGTCATACCAAATATTTCAAAATGGCGGATCTTTCACATATGTTCCGACGCATATTTGAGATTGACAGAAAAAATGAATACTTATAACGATTTTCCTTCTTATTCTTCAACGCAATCGTGTTTAATTTGACTCAACACGACACAACGCGGTGTTTGTTTTCATTTTTCGATGTCAGATATACAAAAATTACATGCATTTTTCTATTTTTTGACATCTGTGAAGCCATTGTGGCAATATGAAAAAAAAAATGCCGGTGTTCGTAAACAATTCGGAGAAGTAGTAACTCATATCTTAGTATACCTACGTTTATAAGTAAGATTTTTTAATACCGATCTTAACTATTTTAGTCATGCTTATGTAGTTGCGCATTAGTAAGCTATTAACGAAATCTAATAAGTAACGCTACGTCCTACGTAGGCGATTCAAAGCGAACGCGATTGCGAAGCGATGCGGTGCGGATACAAGCGAATTCAATGCGATGCGGTGCGACGCGGCGGCTCTGTCCTACGTGTGCGCGTATCGTTCCCTCTGCTGCCAGCTACTGTCATGGATGTACGTATATAAAATACTCAAGAAGTATGTACGGCAGAGAAGTGAAACTAATATTGTGTACTTAGAGAGGCATATTTATGGGGGATATCACGATTTGTATGAAGAATTACTTGATCTTGAATTAATAAATGAGACTGAATCTTTCCGGGAAACATATCAAAATTTGACATTCGTACAAGCGAGAGAAAACTTTGTGTGTTTTGAACAACATCCTATTGTAAAATAGCAATAATAAATAAATGTGTTTACTTGTAGTCCCATTTATTTTTGCCAAATCCTAAAATTCGCGGTTCGATAATAATTTGTCCCATAATATATGACGTTCATGGACAGAAATTAAAATTTCTGTTTCTGACATGTCAAAAAACAATGGCGCCGCTATCAATTCGTTCGAAAATATCAAATCAACTGATCGCGTTCGCTTCGCATCGCGCCGCGCCGCATCGAAACCAACTCGCGGTCGATAACGTAGGACACTACCATAGTTACCGACTGTTTGTTATTTTCGCGCCGCTTCGCATTCGCTTTGAATCGCCTACGTAGGACGTCGCGTAAGACCGTTAGTAATTTATTACTGAACGTGTTCTTGTTTTGTGTGTGTAGGTACATCACGATCTCATCATCACCTTGCAACCCTATAATGAAGAAAATAAAAATAATAAGATAAACAAATAAAGTCCAAAGTCATTTCGATTGTACTGTTTCCTTACAGCAAAATTTCTTTAGTTCTTTTAAGTGCAGTATCTGCAAGGTTTTATTGTT